>OW679196.1:131838935-132257810 GCA_940337035.1 Agriotes lineatus | reverse complement strand
AATGGAAAGAATATTTAGTAGAATAACACGGTTTTAATTTCTATTGCCTACAATAGTATCGGCAGTACTTCAGCAAATTTCACCATCAATTAGCTAAAACAAATATAAGTTAGAAAGAATCATAGTTATTAATTTATTCTACATGTGAAGTTAGAACCGATACCATTTATTTGTCCATTTGTTGGTCGCAAGGGTAATTGCATTTAGTTAAAGATGATCAAATTTTGTACGAAGTTATTCTGTTAGACAGGTTTTATCTGTAAAAGAAATAAGATAATACATAAGTTTATTTCTTATATATTTGTTGTATATAAGGATTAATGATGCAGAATAGACGGAAACTGTCACATTTGACAACTAGATAATCTAAAAATATGACATGTTACCTAAAACCGCTAAAACATTCATAATGGTTGATAAGTACGCATCTGTAAGTTTGATATTTTATTTGTATTCATATCTAAGGTTTTGGCGAGTACTATTATGATAAAAATAGCAAGAACAAAACGTGTGTGTACAATCTTGGATGAGAATTAAAATTAAAGCTAATTATATAAAACTTCTATTTAAATAATAACAAATACTGGTATGTGCCCAGAAGAAGTATTTTAATGATAAATGTGGGGGGTTTGCTGTAAGAAAGTGAAAATGTTGCCGTTATGTGCGTGAACGATAACCAATAGAGGTTGCTGACGACGGTACGAACGAACAGTCGGAGGTAGCAGGTGCAAAGTCCATTTTGTCAAATCAAAGCAAAAGAAATTTAGCTTTAAGAAAGAAAAGTTCAGAATGTTAGTAAAAATTAAAAATTATATAAACAAATACCAGACCTGAGTAAAAGGCAAAAAGTTAAAAGAACTAAAATGCTAATTTGAACCACGATAAAATTGATTAAAAACAAATGTCAATAAATTCCAAGACAAGCAAATTTAATATAGTTAATACTGTTCAAGTGAAAGGTTTATTAAACGATATAACAGCAAACATTAATTATAGCACCATTAAAATTAGTTTCATGTTAACCTACAGTACTAATTAAGTGAAATTGAATTTAATAGTAAATCTTTAACTAACGATATTTTGATAAAACTTATTAATATTGAAAATACAGATTTCTATTAAATAAATATCAATTGCCTCATATTAAAGTGTTATGAATTTTTATTGTGTATGTTCTAATTAAATGCTGCAGTTACCAAACGAGATTAAGAGACAAACAATTAATTTTGTTACAAATGTATGCCTTAACTGTGGACAAAGAAAGGTTAGAGTAGAATATAACGTGATAGAACTCTGAAATTAGATAATTCACAAAAAATCATTTCAATTAAATTAAAATAAGGTTATAGCACTATTATAATGTTTTTGCATTGGTAGCCAAGCATTATTGTTTTATATCCCATTCTTAACTATTTGTCCTTATTAAATTAAAAGAATAGGAATATTAGATCTTACTTTTATGTTTACGTTGAATGGCATTCTAATAGTTGCATTTTTAGGGATAATATAATAAGTAGTACATTTATTATCCATGATTTTTGGGACTATTATTAATCCCAAAGCTTAAAATACAACGACACCGTAGGACGTACTGTATTTTCTTGCATTGGGTTTATAATTAAATGATATTCTTAAAAAATTATAGGTTGTTAGGCGTACTACGAATTATATTTAGGAAGAGCATATAATAATTCAAATATGTACCAGAGAGAGAGTAATACTATTTTATTAAGTAAGAATCAATGCTAATTTAATGTTCGTCCTAAACACACTTTTCTTGCGTTTTATGCTTAAAACGCACGACCCAACCTAAAAAAATTAACCGATATTTTCTAAATTAGTTCATTGGACACGTGAACCAAAACCAAGTTAAATTGTACCAAATCAATAATCGCGAGTTGCTATATTATCAGTATGGTAGAAGCTTTTTAGCCAATGTCCTTAATTTAAGAGTTGCTGATTGGGGTAAAATTCAACAAATTATATTCTATTAGTTACATCGCTGTCTAATAACTTAGTCGTTATTATTTTATACTTGTGGCCAATCCACTACACGTGGCTTTAACTGCATTTGTTTTTCTGAAAGCTATTCCATTTTCTATACCGCAGTACCTATGATGAATGCCAATGCATTCTTAGATTCGCCGGTCCAACTTGTTATATTTTCTTTTAAATCTACTGTGGAATTTATTAATGTATTCTATAAAATGAACATTACGATATTTTAAATTACACTGTAATAGGCAACCACACTACGTTGAATATAACGTATACAGTATTTCCCACGTCTAAGATTTATTTCTAAGCCCACTCGACTCTTAATTATAAATAATAACTGTATTTGCTATCACTTTGTGGTACTACATTTTACAGTAGCATTTATACAAGCAACAAGTAGTATTGATCGGAATTTCTACAAAGCAATTCCTTGGGCAAAATAAAAAATATATTTGAGAGTATTTAATGAAAAACTGACAACAAATAATAAATGAATCTGTCAAACAAATCCATCAGATCCGATTGGTTGCTTTGAAGCAGTGCTTTATTGAAACTGTAAAATAACCTGTTGTCTGTAAAACAAATCCGCCTTAGTCTCTATCAAACAGTTTACGGAGCGATTCCAAAGTTAAACCAAAGCAACTGATCAGAATTGTAGAAGCGAAGCTCCATAAATAACAGAATTAGACAGCTGAAGTAAGATCAGGGGATTCGAAAAAGCTAATTACACCATGCAATCTGCCCGATTTTGCCTCCCCAGCGTATCGATCACCTTCGACCAGCTTACACTTCGACCTCAGCGGATAATTTTATTCTAAGTACGCTTCTTTAATACATAATGGGCTGCTATATTTAACCTAGTCGATATATCTGCCCTCCAACGTCCGCTTCTGAAATGATGGCACAAATTAAATGTTGTGGCATATCCGGCGTCTCCAGCGGAAGACCGTTGGACAGAGATTGCTAAACTGCAATCTTGAAGGACAAGACCTTTCGAGCAAATACTCCTCCACATCTAGTTGTTGCAATTTATCAAAGTTTGCGGTTGATGGGTAAAATATTTTAATTATTTTTCACTTAACAACTCGCTACGGCGGAAATCATGCTCTGGTTACCTTTGTGACAAGGTTCAAACACAGTGAATTTCCTCTTGGTCTCCTATTTCCACCCTTTCCTGTACATTTTCATAGGCATGCGTCGCTCTGGAAGCTTTATTTATAACTGTGCCAGAACTTTGGCCTTGCATTATTGTTTGTGAAGGTAACTGCAACAACGCTTTTGCATTTTAAATCACATGAATGAATGAATGCACTTAAATTGGCATGCGCGTGTTCGACTAACTGGTGACATTCAGTCGGGACAAATAACATATAATTTAATACTCGTACTAGGTTCAATACTATGTAACGTATTGTCATTAAATACGCAAATATATCTAAAAACAGAACAAACATTGAACGTATACTTTATACAGGATAATTTACTACACTACAACCATAGTCACTATATGATGGATCGAAAATATTATCAGATTGACATCGTGACCGTAAATAAAACACATCAACGAATTTATTAATCTTTTGTCAGGCAGTGGAATCTCTATAACTACTAGTACAAGTTAAATTTCTAAAATTTAGCTTAATGTAAAATATAATTTACTAATTCTCAATTACTTAAAAAATTATTTGATGTTTTTGCAAGTTTATATTGTACTCACTTGTTATACTTTCTCCAAAGCAATAGAGACTGAACAGTGAACATGTTCAGTGATGTACTCGTATATCTAGCCTTGTTTTGAAGTGTTTACTAATAAATTTTAGTTGTCAAATTAGCTTCAGAAACTCTAAAAGTTGTGCAATTTAATTACACAGCGCGGAGATCACCATGAGAAGTGAATACATTTTGGATATGACTACACTTCATAGTTTCGCCTTATTTGTGTTGTAATTTTGTTGTAAGTACTTTATTTACTGCTACATTTCAGCTACATAATTATTTGTATAACTCGTTTGCAAAGTTAATTATAAAGGTTAGATTTATAATCTTAAAGAGGTTGAGGATCTTCTAAATATCAAAGTTGAACAGACTGCAGAACGATAATTCTAAATATCAAAGTTGAATGGAATGCATTAAATCATTAACTATTTACATCAAAGTTTAATTAAGGATGTGTATCAGATGAACAATTAAACTGTTCACAGCAGTTAAAATTAGCTTTGAAACTTTGATTCTACTGGCATTTTATTAAATAGGTATTTTAACATAGCAACCACACAAAGTATCAGCGTCATGGCTTCGATGATACTGATAGAATTTAAAATAATAACAAAATTTTATACAACCTGTTACAAAATTATGTTAAACACGGCAGAAATCTAGTTTTACTACCCTGATTGCATTCCTAAAAACGCTATCGGTGATAGTAATTCTGCAAGCACAAGCTATAACACAACAAAGGCTTATGACGCTGGTTACACCTGTGGTGCATACAAAACGTTATGTACGATCGAAGAAAGAGTTCCATTTTATTTAAAGTGCTTTTGAGGTAGGAGCAGCCAAGAGGTCATACATTGCTACGATTGATTAGATTCAGAGTACTTTAGATATCAAGTATACTGCTTATACTATTTCATGTCATTTTTGTAAATAAAAGTATGTGTCAAACGTATGTACAGTATAAATAAATCAAAATAAATTTAAGTTATCAGAATCCCGGCAAACGTCTAAGGAGTCTGCAGCCCGTATGGCATATCAGTGAATAGAGTTCGCTCAGCTCAGATAGGAGTACCTTCGCGACTGTGCTGCACTTCGCTGTGGCTGAAATTGAAACTGGTATAAGAAGAAGATACCGTTGGTCGGCTAACTGTATATTGGGCAAAGTCTCCAAAGTAGCCCGAATTTGCTCAAGTTTTCTCCTTGGACGCCGGCTATAACTGGCTGTCGGCTTCAGACTTGCTGCTGGAGCTAATATTCGCCGATGGCCAAGAGAAGAAGTCGTAGCCCAACGTAAGCTGTGCCTTTAATTAGCTGTGGTAATGGTTATGCTTGGAATGTGCTTATCAAGCTATAAACGCAATATGGAGGGCCGTAATTGAGTCTGGAGATTTTCTTTCAAGAGGGTAATAATTCTGGGGTCCTGAAATGGAGGCATGCGAGAGAGGATGGGATTCCTGATACTATAAACAGCGGCATGGTGAATCTATTTAAAGGCTGGTTATTAAGAGCGTACTCCGTCAGCAACCAGGAGACCGGTAAAGGATTAGAGTTCAGGAAGGTACTTTGCGTTCTGAAATGCTTCTTCTGGTAGGTCCATGTGTTCAAGTGTTATTAACAGCTGAGTATCTTCTTCTTATACCCTTCTGGACCTCCATTAACTTGATCTTCGATTGAGAGAATTCAGATAGGGATGCTCGCGGAGTTGTACCACCTTACTTACGTGTAAATTTAATTTACAGGCGCATAGGTCATAGTTCAGCTGTATGTTAGCTTTATAACTATGGTTTCTATTAATGTGTTTATAAATAATAACTAGAATGGAATCGGTGTGCGAAAACAAAATATTATCGCCCGAGGGCGACACAGACTTGATTTTGAATTTCGTCAAGGATGCCTCTATATGTGAGAAGATGCTATACAAGGCGCCAATTAAACATAGTGCTTATTTTAAATTCAATGAGAAATGAATATAAAACGTCCGCAGTACTTCAAGGCCATACAGGACTAGGAATTCCAAATGAGCGATTTGGAAAATCCCGTAGTTCCGACAATCATTTTAAAATTGTCAAAGTAGTACTGTAAGACTTCTTCAAATAAGGGGCTGTCTAATAAGTAACGAGAGAATTACAGAAAATTATAGTAAAAAAGTTTATTCTCCACTTTTAAACAGCACCTAATGAATTACTTCACATATGAGGAACAAAAAAAAATTAATCATGTGGCTTACCACCTTAGTAACGAATAGTCCAAGAGCCAGCAACGGGTTTGCTTACAGTATTTTTAACAAGCGCGTAACTGTTATGGAAGGTCCCTTTGAAAACTTAGAAGAAACCCGAAGTCCGGCAAGCCTGCGGTGGTGGTTTTGGATGAAAAAGATAATAAGAAGAAACCTATGTTATAGGTAATCATATCTTATGTAATTTAAAAAATTGACAGATGCTTTCGCGGGTGGTAAGTTTACCCCAGATTTACATAAAGTTACATAATAAAACTTAACCATTTACTGTAAAAT
The DNA here is from genome assembly GCA_940337035.1 of Agriotes lineatus. Taxonomy (NCBI): domain Eukaryota; kingdom Metazoa; phylum Arthropoda; class Insecta; order Coleoptera; family Elateridae; genus Agriotes; species Agriotes lineatus. The sequence goes on along the minus strand of OW679196.1, from coordinate 132,251,584 downwards.
ATCTAGAGGTCAAAAAAAAAACTGATCCTCAGCGGGCTATGGATATTCAAACGTGTGAATAATAAGTTGGTAGCACTGTAAGTCTGTCAAATTCGAGGTTACCAGGTTAGGTTTTCCATCAGTTTTGACACAGAATGTCGCAAAATCTAACCTGCTAACCTCGAATTTGACATAGACTTAGTGTTACCAACATATTATTCACAGGTTTTGTGTCAGTTTTGACACATTATTTTTTCCGCCCTTCAAGGATGCAAGGGGGCTAAAAGCACCACCGCAGGCTTGCCAGACTTCGGGTTCCCTTCTCAGTATATTCAAAGGGATCTTCCATAACAGTTACAGATTTGTTAAAAATACTGTAAGAAATCCGTTGCTGGCTCTTGGACTAGAAGCTCTTTGTAAGAACTGCTCATAACTGCTTTTCATGATTTTTCAACTACTCTTCTAATTATATATTTATATTTTTTTAAAAGATCTAAGTTTTTTGAGTTTATGATCGTAGTTGACATATTTTGGATTTGTTGCATGATATACTTGTCGGCCAGGGACATCTGCTGGGTCAAATGCATATAAGTTTCGTTTTCGATTATTACAGATTTAGACCATGTTTTCTTGTAAACTTTTTGGCAGCCTAACTTTACTTGCTGTTTGTTCTTGAAATTTATAGTATTTTGGCGCCAATAGTAAGCTTTAATTTCCAATATATTACATTTAGTATACGACTCCGTTGAAACCGAAAATTGAAGTTTTAAGGCAGCACGGCGAACGGATGTGGAAGATTCAGTTTCCAACAGATTTTTTACCTTGATAGTATTTCTTGAAATAGACTGATACCTCTGAGGACCAGGCAGTTTTTTAAAATTGATGCTATTACACTTCTTAGACCTTGATATACTCCTATAAACAGAAGTTAGTCTAAATATTTCACCAATAAAATGTCTAACTGTCTTTAACTTGCATCCTTTGACCGCGGTTTTATAATAAAGAATACTGAGTTTTTTTCTATAGCAGATTTTAAAGTGTGCTTTTATCAACTCAAAACAAAAGGTCAAATTTTACTTTAACAGCAACGGTAGGTAAAGTAGCACTTTAACATCAAGGATTGATAATAGTAATTTACGATACAAGTGCCTAAAGATGCTTTACGCATGTGTCATATAACAAAAAAACCTAACCTACGAACGTCGAATTTGACATAGACTGACAATACACTTCAGTACTGCCAATACACTTCAGTACTGTCAAACATATACCACAAATCACAGGCGACTAATTAATTAATTATTTCGCGACATATTCTGACTGTGCAAGGCACAAGAATTGCTACTGTAAGATAAAACGTCGTATATCACACGTGAGCGAAATGCCATTATAATCTAGTGAGAAATTGTATCGCTCGTGCTGGGGCACTCGCGATTCAAAATTCTCACTCGCAAATAATGCATTTCTCTCACTTATAATATAATCTACTATTAATTTTCTAACTTTTGTTTAAATTATATATGACAGCTTCGTATTATCGTAGCAACCCAGTCTAGCTACTGACATTTTGAAATGTGACTGACTGTCCGTATTTTCTATTGAAATGGTTAAAGTTCTTGCTATAGAAAAAAAAAATTTATCTACTCCTACTGTACAATGACCATTCATAATTAACAGTTTGCAGCCAATCATAAAATTCTATTTTCATTATTCAATAGTGTGCAAGTTGCAACCAATCAGAAAATTATATTTTCATTACTCAATAGGTTGTAGCCAATCACAAAATTCATTCTTATTATTAAACGACTTTTGAAGTTAACAGCTGTCACAAATGTCATAATTGGGAAATATGAACACAAGACTCCTATTGCATTGGAGTAGATAAAATATCGTATTATATTCGCGATTATGGCCATTATTCACTCAGATGACTTGCACCGCGCGCCTTCGGCTTGTGGCGCAAATGTCATCTTCATGAATAATAACTGTCATAATCGCTCATATAATAATATACTAGTATTATACACGACGATAAAGTTATTTCTATCCACTCTTGAATCATTAACGTCTCGACTTCCTCTCCACGTTAAACGATTCATTCGTGGATAAAATTTAACTTTATCGTCTTGTATAATAAATTATTATTGCTAGCTACTCACTTTTTTGGCTACTATTATTGTAATCAACTAAAAGAATTAGCTTGAAAATTAAACTACCTGTCAACAAAATTATGTCTGTCATTTAGTGTTTGGTTTTCTTAATATAAAACCACGGCCTACCGATGTTTGTCTCTTTACTTATCAGACAGCCTTTTAATTACTATGGAACGGTAAGCTCACATTACAAACACAAAAAACCTTAGCTCGACTGACCTATGTAAACTTTAAAAATGAATTGTCTTGCTCCGCGTTGACTTCAGCGTTCCGGGCTCAATCAAACTAAAATACTAATCCCTTCTTCCTTAATCCTTTGCGCGGCAAACATACTTAATTAAATGTATAGACGATCGTAACAGCATTCTTAACAAATGTCACAGGTATTTACTTTATTCTTGATGATTTTCTTAATTATCTGAGTTTCCATCTTTGCTACATGTAACTTACAAATAGTCTTCCCATTGTATTCTATCAATGGTACTTATTGAAATAACTGGAGTCTTTGTATTGCATTAAGCATTTTCTCATTTCTAATATTACGAAGTAGCGCTTTATAATAGGTTTTTGCAGGTTGTGGATAATGTTGAATGGGTAACAATTTTCCAATTTTAATACGTCATCATCACCATATAGGTTTAATCACCTGCCTGTCGACATTTTTGGTGTACTTGTCTGGGGATAATCGAATATATTTGGTAACAGTTTTTAAATTGTAAGATAGGACACGTCTGTAAACAAACGTACGGTTGTTTTTTCATTTAATATCGGTTCATCCAAACCTCTTCTATTTGATGTTGAAGGAACATGAAATACCACTCGTTCTTTAATACAGATTCAGCAAATGTATGCAGGAAACAGGTTTACAGATTGTAAAAACAGAGGAAGAAGAACCAATTTTAAATTATACCGTACCTCGTGTGTAATATAACATAAATAATCCAAGTTACATTTAAGGTAACGGTATCTCAGCAACTAACGCTGACCATGGCTAATTACGACAATATCAGGTGATACAAGTGCCAATATAGTGTCAGCAATTGAATTTTAAGTACATCACAGGAGTTATTGTGGCAATTGTTATCTAAGTGCCTATTTAGATAATTACTAGCGGTTAGTTCTAGAAAGTAACAGGTCCGCGACAAAGCTGTCGTGACACTGTGTTGTGCTTTATGTTAGTAATAGTGAAGCACACCATTCTTGTTCTAACTCTCTTCTTGCTATTTCACATGATTGTATCAGATAGTGTACTATAGGTCACACCAAACGTACGACCACACCTTATTAGAATATTGCTCTTCCTGTTTCTATCCTAGATTTCACCTGAATAGATGATCGTTATGATTATGCAATAATCCATTACCACATACTGCAATGGTATTGTTCAACGATCATGTCAAAAGTGACAACTTTTTGCACAGTTTCTAGCATCAAAAGTGAGTTGTTTATAACACTTTTCATTTTAGTGTGTCAATTACCTAAGTTTTTATTTCACGTTACCATTGGTCAAAATGCGGCACTGACTAAATAATTGGTTTTATAACTAGCCGTTTTATAGACGTATCATCATTTTCTCTTCGAAGTAATAAATGGCGGTGTAACAGTCGCAACAAAATCGCAGTGGTCTTCGATACAAATGAGTTATTATGTCCAAATCTGCAGCACTGACAAAATAGTATGCCAACTATAGTTATGTAATAACTATTTTGTTTAATTTTTCGTACTAATCGGTGAGTAATAGTTATTTACTATACAAGTGGGATAAGAGCATAATTAATATACGTGTGTGTAAGTTAGAAACGAGTGCGTAGCACGAGTTATGTAAGCACACAAGTATGTTAATGAAACATTATCACACATGTGTTGCACAAAATTTTATCTACAACTGCCCAAAATTGAGAAAAGTGCATTAAGAGAAATCTGTCATTTTCACAAATATTTTAGTAGGAAAATGTCATTAGGTCATTCATTTGACACTATTTCAGTTAGGTAATGAAGCCATTACAATACTCAGTTAGGTAATGAATACATTACATGACTGAGTGGTGTAATGAGCTTTACTACTTAACGGAAATAGTGTAAAATGAGTGACGTAATGATTTACTTATCTCAGTAGATAAAATACATTTAGATCTAGTTACAAACAGTAGAATGTACTGCTATTTGCAATTGCTTCCAATCGGTCTTCTAACAATTTGGAAGCATTCGCTTTTTTAATTAGATAGTGGTTGCTTTCTTATGATGCAGTTTACACTGCTAGTTAAAGTAGAAACAGAACTTTTGAAAGTATATTACTTGTAAGCTATAGAACTTTTCTATAAGCACACAAACATGTAAGAGAAGGTAAAGTAAATTTAAAAAGTTCCCTTCCAGACAACTGTAATGGGAAAGTAATCACATACATCGTTCTAAAATAAAAATGACAAAACCTGACGTCCTGCAACAACAAGCAAGTACAATAGAATCCTCCCACTCTTAAAAATAACAGGATTCTAAGTCTATTCTTATGCAGCTTTTCCCTGCATAAGTTGCTAAAACGAGTAAACAGAAAAGGTTTCTCGACTCGCGGCAGGTGGATTGTGAGACCGCATTTTGTAAATAGCGCGCTTTAACTTTCCTCGACTTCTGAGAGGCTCGTGTAGTTTTATTGCGTCTCTCCCTAAAGTTTAGCTAATTAGACTTATTTTAATTTTATAGTTTGTATAATTTTGCCGTGGAAACGCGAAAGTTAGCTGAATTATCAGGAGCAAACAAAACTTTTGATTTTAATGCTGTCGCTGTCACTGTAGTTAATTAGATATCTGCTCTACACCGAAACCAAATACTATTAGAAATTCCAAGAGTAATTTGGAACGAACAGCCGCAAAAGCATAGTTTGATTCTTCTACCCAAAATCTTTTGTTCATGGGCTCCCACGACTTTCTAATCTGCAAATTGCTTAATTAAATCAATTATTTAGCAGACCCTCGCCTAATTCATTAAAAATGTATTATGTATAGGATCAATTAGTTCTTTTTCATTGAAAATCTTTAGTCTACTACGAACGATAGTAAATACCAAATTCGCTGAAGCTAAATCTGAAGAAAAACCATTTAGCAACAAGGGCTGTAATTTTAGAATTGGCAAGGTGGCAAATAATTAATAGTTTATCCAAACTACAGCTCACCAATGTACGCGCAAACAAATGAGATGGCAGAGACGGCTGCTTAAACTTGCAAGGGAATTTTCAGAAAAGAGGCAAGCCAGTAGAAAGCATTGTTGGCATACAGCACCTTTGTCAAATGGTTTTAGTCCATCTAAACTCAATTTTAAGTGGATATTGCGTACAAGTATTCTGAATAAGGCGCCACCCGGTTTCATCGACAAAATCGAAAATACAAGGATAGACCCATAGTGAAACCGGGAAAATCAAATGATCCTACCTTCTAACTTTGCACCTTGGCCAAAATCCAGAACTCAACGGGAATGGAAAATAGAAGCAGCCACATGACCTTCACCAGCGGCAAACGTCGCCAACTTACCTGTGACGCTCAAACACCCAGGCTGCGACGTACATATATCTTTACACAATAACCTGAAGGTGGGCATGCACAGACTTGTCGGAAATTATAAGACCTCGTTGAAAATACCGGTCTATTGGTCTCACACATGTAAAATTGGCGATACACAGAAAAACAAGAGGTTAACACGCAAATATGGACTAAACTAAATATATAGCCCAGCTGGGAGACGCTTTATCTCTAATTATAATTAAGTTGTCACATAAACTCAGTTGTACAACAAACCTTGATAGGTGGTAATAAATTTTGTTATACAACAGGCCTTGGTAAGCGGATGAATGAATTTAGTTATACAACAGGTCTTGGTAAATAGATGAATGAATTTAGTTATACAACAGGCCTTGGTAGGCGGTAGTTAATTTTGTTATACAGCAGGCCTTGGCAAGCGGATAAATAAATTTAGTTATACAACAGGCCTTGGTAAGCGGATGGATAAATTTAGTTATACAACAGGCCTTGGTAGGCGGCAATTAATTTTGTTATACTACAGGCCTTGGTAAGCGGATGAATGAATTTAGTTATACAACAGGCCTTGGTAAGCGGATGGATGAATTTAGTTATACAACAGGCCTTGGTAGGCGGATGGATGAATTTAGTTATACAACAGGCCTTGGTAGGCGGTAGTTAATTTTGTTATACAACAGGCCTTGGCAAGCGGATGAATGAATTTAGTTATACAACAGGCCTTGGCAAGCGGATGAATAAATTTAGTTATACAACAGGCCTTGGTAAGCGGATGGATGAATTTAGTTATACAACAGGCCTTGGTAGGCGGTAGTTTATTTTGTTATACAACAGGCCTTGGCAAGCGGATGAATGAATTTAGTTATACAACAGGCCTTGGTAGGCGGTAATGACTTTAGTTATACAGCAAATGCGCTCAAATTAGGCCAGCACGGATAAATGAAATTAGTTATGAATGACATCCGCCAAGTTACACTGCGTTTACAGCAAATGCGCTCAAATTAACCCAGCACGGATAAATGAAATTAGCTATGAATGACATGGACCAAGTTACGCTGAGTTTACAGCAAATACAGTTACAAGAGTTTAATTATTAATGCTAATTACACACACACTGCTTTATTGGAGCCGCCCAGCTTTGGCGTGACGGCGGCTAGCGGCTTGGCCACTGCAACTGACGCACAGATGAAAGCGTGGGAGGCGAGCGGCACCTGCAGATATTCCACCAACGTGGCGAAGATTGAATTACGTCCTTCTCGGGACAAAGAAATGGCAAGACCGAAGATTTGGACAGTTCCGCGATATTAATCCTCAGTTTGAGAGAATGGCTTTTTCACGGCACTACAAAATTATGCAAAGCTGACGGTCATCCGAACGCACAAGGCACCACAGCTCACGCCACTAGCCAAAACCACCTCTCGCTTTAACAGCCCGAACACCAGTCTAACAATTAACGAAGAGCGGAACAACGCGGCATAAAGCTGTAGCAGCACCAACATAGGACGCCGTGCCCGAAAGCACGGGCGGGGCCCTAAGATCTCAGCCGGAAATCAACCCAAACCCCCAAAAGAAGCAAAGCCAACTTCCGTGCCAAAACGCGCGATCACGCCAACAGATGTAGCCAATCAGAACGCAGTCCGCCTCGCGTGAGAGAGAAGGCGACGGCATTGGAAACAAAACCTTAGGGACATATCTTGCTCGCTCACACGAGCTATGTTTTGAAAATTTATGTAAACAAACTGCAGCTGCCGAGTAAACAGCAAGAGCCCAGCGCGGTACGGAGTTGCGTGCGTATCAACTTTAGAATTTGTGATGCAAAATAGCTGAAGTCCTATACGAGACAATTAGCTGATGCACTATAGGGGAAATATGACTAACAGGGAACCTATTCACAGGAGAAATCGTAAACTTTGTACTGAAACTACTCCAACAGATGCCATATCGGTAAAGCATAAAAATGGCCTGACAAACTTTTTTTGTATATTTCATATTACACTAAAAACAAGTTGCATAATGGAAAGTCTCCCTTCGTGTATATCTAATCTCACAAACCCGTTATTAAAAGTGATATTATATCAAGCTTTCTCAATATCATTTCGTAATTTTTTGTATATCTTTACATAGTTCTACTACGAACCGTTTTTAAAAAGTATTTTCCTATGTATATGAAGAATAGCACGAATATTTTTTTGGATTATTAAAACCTTGTTTCTGTAAGAAGAGGTAAGCGAAATATAATTCCTTACTAAACCAGTGATTGTACCTCGGCATAATAATAAACTCTGAAACTGGTAACGAATAAGTAATTTTTGGAGAAATCAAATGACAGAGTTGGTACAGTCTCGGCTGCTAAAATACATAATTGTACCAAAGAAGAATCAATGCTGGAGGTATTGTATAGAAGGATACATATATAAATATAAGCACTTACACAATACGTGAAACGGTACTTTGCTCAGCAACAGCAATTAATAATTTCTCCATATACAGTCAAATTCAAAGTTTAGATATATCGTAATATGTAGATGCAATTCTAACAGTTTAGTTTACGTGAATTCCAATAAGGTTACTTGGCCACTAAGTCGTATTTATCCGCTAAAATAAGCTGAGTGTTCGCTTAATCAGTGATTCTAACAATGTAACGTGTAAAGTATAAAAAACGGGCTCTGTCCAATTGCGGTACCCGAAGATGATTCATTAGCTGTGCCTACGTTGAAAGATATAGGATGTTCTTGTTTCATAAGTCACTTATTGCAACGTCCTTTAGAACGCTTCCCGCTACGGGGCTTGCCTTTTAAACTGGAATTCGTGCAATACAATCTGCCTTATGAAGATCGGTTTTTAATATATTATTGTGGTCGCCTTTGTTCGTTACACTTGTAGTAGCAAATTTGTTACAGACATATTAGATAAAATGTAACAATGACGACATTTTCGGATATCAACGTCGTAACTTTTTAGTCCTCGAAGCAATTTCTAGCTTCAACAGATTACCGTAAAATGAGCATTGGAATAAAAAGTATGAAATCAATTCACCTAGTATTCTAAGCAAGAATTGTCTGACAGATAAGAGCATCTTACGGCAATTCGCTTCGGCGAACAACACGGAGTAGATGAACTGCTACAAATAACCGGCTATAAAGAAATAACAAATACCCAATAAAAAAGAAACAAAATCGGCTAGTGTCAAATGTTAGTATTTTTTCTAACCGTAACAACTAAGTGCATGAAAACATTGAAAACGTGGACAGGTATAAATGAGGCTGGTCGTGAACGCAAAATGAGCCAGAATATAAATTAATAATATTGCAGTGAATATAATAAGTTTAATACGCAAATAGTACACAGGCTTATGTGATTAAATATACCTGACTAAAATAAACGTGTAAGATGCGGATGAAAAATCTCTATAAACGTTCCAGCAAAACTATGGTCCTCAAAAAGACCTATTTGCAAGCTTTACTCTTAGATAAAAACTTAATATCATCCATAGTTTCCAATACACAATCTTTTCTATGCTAGCTAAATAACGCATATTACTGCATAAATCAGGTTAACTCGTTTACTGGTCCTGTCACAACTGCAAAACATAATACAATGTCTAAAAGTTTATATGACACCAAAAATGGTAAATGGTAGTTGACGAACGGTCATCGATCGACAGTAAGCGTTATATGAACTCCGCTTATAGGAATGTAATATTTTAGCCTACCGTTGAGTCATTTTCTACAACGGGGGCAATTCTACAATCCAGGAATTTCTATTGGAAGTGCGAGGTGCGCAGCTAGGAACTCAAAAGTTAAAAAAGATCTAATGTTAATTGTTACGTTCCATGCTAGTGAGAACCTGAAGGAAATATGGCCGCAGGTACTTAATTTCTCGTTGAGCACGTGGGTGTTGTGATTTTAAGTGTTTTTTCGACAGCGAACGATGCAGAATCTCCCTCGTGTAGATGTCTCCATGCGGTAACGTGCCCATCAACAATATGACGGTAGGGAAACGGAAATGCGGAAACAAACAGAAAATTCAAAAGGATTAAAAAGGAACTTGAATGTGCATTAGTCCTCGTGGAAGTAGTTATAAACGAGTCACACCTCATATCGTGGTGACTCGAGGGTATTTTGCTTCGAAAGAAAGTGAGAGGACTACCATAGTTCGAAACAATCAGGAGGCTTCGGCAATTTAGCAACAAGGCTAATCCAACACCTGCTTCAAATGCAAAAATTCGCAGGTACAGGACACTCAAAAAAATCGCTATACACACGCCGTGCACGTTCCGAAAAAATAATGGTGGCCGAAGAGATACGCCGCACCTCCAAATTGCGCATTGGCGATTTTTGGGACAAAAGTAGGGCGATTTTCAGTCCAAAGCTTGCTAACTACTATCTGATGCGCAACGCATGTCTGCGATTAATATTTTCGAATCTGCGGCAAACTCGGGCTAAAAGTTATTAAGCGGCGCTAACGGATGGTAATATTTTTTCGAAAAAAAGTTGTGTTTACATTTATACGTTTAGATTTTTGGACAAAAGGAATACTTTAAAGTTAATGAAAATGAATACCCCAAGTTACCTGCTTCAGATAATGTCATTTCTGACCAATTGAACATTCTCAACGGTAATTAACTCGGAAATATCAGGGATGAAACACATTCAAGCGGGAGTACCTCAAGGGTCGATGCTTGGACCAATCCTGTTTAACGTCTTTGCACATGATATCCCTGAAATTGATACTACATTAGCTAGGTACGGTGATGACACGGTCATGGCAGCACAAAATAGCAGTTTGACCACAGCAATAACCCAATTACAGAATAGTATTGATCAAATTAGCAGTTGGTTTGCCAAGTGGAGATTACAGTTAAACCCAATCAAGACTGAAGCAAAAATATTCACACTGAGACGAATAACAAATCCATCCAATATTATGCTGAACGATCACTTAATACAGTGGAACAACACTAACAATGCAGTAAAATATCTCGGCATCTATCTAGACAAGACGCTCAAATGGGGATATCACATCAACAACAAATTAAACGAGGCCAACGCGCGATTATCATATATAATGCAACTACTAGGTTCTCGATTATCAAATAATCATTTCTGTTTACACGAGATATATTGTGGAAACAAAAATGATTTCTTAATCAAGAAGACACGAGTTGCATTCGGCTAGATTATATTACGAGTCAATAAATAACGTTTGAATAGTGTATTTTAAATATTAAAAGTACAGTTAATGTGGTGGTTATGACAATTGTACTGACAGCGGGTAACATGATATTTGTGAAGGTGTCTGATTATCACCTATTAATCAGGAAGGTATGTGATTATCAGTTGCTATGTAATTTATCAAAAGTTACTACATGCGTAACTATGCATTTTGCCGTTTTTCATCGGTTGATGTTAGAGGAAGTGGTATAATCAGTTATAATATCGCAAGAGCATCGAAAATAATCGATTATTTTCCGAGTAACGAGACGTAATCTGCGAAAAACCACGAGAGCGCAGCTCGAGTGGTATTTTAAGGATTACGTCGAGTTACGAGTGAAAAATAATCATTACTTTCGATTGCTCGAGTGGTATTCGTTACGATTATATAATGAATAGACCGATAATAATAAATTATGTTATTTCTTAGGTTGGCACTGTTTGTGTTAGTGGCACTGTTTATGTTGGGGGCACTGTAAGTCTATGTCAAATTCGACTTTATCAGTTTAGGTTTTGCGTCAGTTTGTGTCAAAAGATATTTATTTAGCGACAGAAGACAGTGAATAATTAACCAAGTGCATAATAAATAATATATAAAGTAATAGTGCTTATGAACACATAGTGCATATACCAGTGAACAATAGATGTGAATCCAGCCTTGAAATAGCCTAATTAGGCTGAACGGGCTTAATAACATATTAAACAAAATATTTTTTTTACACCTCTATTTAACTTGGTTGGTGTGTGATTTGCCATCGTCTTCGCAGTTGTATCATCTCAGTGCTCTTCTTTAATATACGCAATGTTTTACTCTAATTAATTTTTTATTTATCAAATGTACCTATACCTAGCTTCTTCTTTCATACTTTACAACAAATTCTCAATGGCTTCCACCGCATTTTAATCCAGTTTAAAGGAAACGTTCATATTCCCGATATCAGCTAATTATTGTGTGTTGTGTGTTTTAATCAGTAAAGTAGGTAATGCAATTTTTCTAACTAGTCATCGGTCTGTAAAATATGGATTTCCAGTTAGTTGAGAAACAATTCGTTTAGCTTTGGGCCAGCAGGTAGAAAAAGTTAAGTGTCTCCCCGCAATATGTTACAGCTCTGCAGCCTCACTATGTGTGTCATAAAAAATATTTATATAGAATAATCCAAATCCGTAAATCTGACCCTTTCAGGAAAGATAGAACGAATAAAAAGGCTCTTTTTCTTCTCAATAATTTTATTTCTTACAACTAGGGTTGACAATAATAAAAAATCAGCTCACTTTGTAAAATAGAACGTTTTATTTATAGGCCTTAACTGGTCTAAAAATAAATTGAAGGAGTGCAATACATATTCACCTAGTTTTATTCGAGACAACGTTAAAAGTAATTTTTCTACTGAACTTTAATGCACAACCCATAATATAACCTTAATTGCTTCGTCTTCTATAAAATTGCCCGATAACAATTGCCTGTGGGAAATTGGAACCCTATCGATCAATATCCATCGGCACATTAACATTTAAAATTAAAATCAGATATTTGAATAGAACTTGGTTTTACTTCATTTTTTATATTATATCTTTCCGGAAAACTTTACTGTATAAACGTTGATGAGGTTTTACAATAATTAAATAGTAATTAAAGCAAAAACCCGGTTGTCTTCAATTGCGCTATTTAAAATTTCAGTAGGATGAAACCAACCTAAATTGCGTTCCAATGTTTTATTCCAGCCTTCTACAAATGTGCAAGCTTACATTTTACCTCCTTGATTTAGATAGCTTCCGACCACAGGATTTACATTTCCGCAACTTTCATCATCTATACATATTACGAGTATAAATTATACTGTTAAACTGCCACAACAATCATAAGAACCATCCATATTCCATGCACCTATCCTTAGCATTCGGAACAAATACAAACGACCGCACGGTCTAGCACGAGATTGAAATTATTGCGATTCATTTTTCACAATAATCCGTTGCTCCAGTGAGAATAAAATTCAATGTCCAAATAAAAGGGAATCCCTCATATTCGAATCCTCGAGGGACAGATAACTCCGGATCGAAGCGATTTAATTTATAGCGGTTACATTTCGACGGAAATAGATCCGCAACATGTAAATTGTCCTTAAGGAAACTATTTCTGTGCAAATGCGCTGCTGAGATGCTTAGCAAATTCGACCGAATTGCTTCCTTGGGAATTATTCCACTTGGTAAGTAATTCTTTAGTCCCTATTTTCAATTCATTTTAGAACGAGATTTAATAATTTGCCTTTTTCAGCAAGAAAGAACGAATTCGTAGTTATTGGAGGATGAAACTCACACAAATGCCGATTCGAATATCCATTCTGCCTCCTATCTTCAAAGAGGCTGACGTAACGAACTCCCTTGTTGCTAAAAATGAATCTTACGCTCCACAATTTTACTTAGGTTACGGTCTCGAATATAACGTCAAACGCGACCCCTAAACAATAAATACAGACTAACAATATAAGTAATACAGTTAAAACCAACGAAATTACAATTCAACTTTCAATTACATTATATCTAATTTAACAACAACAGTTGTAAATTTCATTTCCTAATGAAAAACTTTCTTTGCACTAAAATTTTGCTTTATATTAAAAACCAATTTCGGTTTGAAATTGAAAATAGAATTTTCAGAAACAAGTAGGTGTTTATTAACAGATAGGATTATGTGAGGCGGAACTATTTGAAATAAAGTGGTATTTGTAGGACAGTTTGTAATGGGGTACAATACAATACAAGAGCGGTGGGTCGACCCAAGACATTAGAAGTTACACCAAATTAAGAAAGCATTAAATATTTATTTGAGACATATCTGCTTTCTCGTAATGATAAGTACAATAATTTAACAGAACCACAAAGAACATACGACGCTTTCAGCTGATAACCGTATTACTGGTACAAGAAAAAAACATCGATGTTTGATGACACGTCATTTGCGAAGCAGCACCATCTGGTTTTTTCTGAGCAACACATATCTTGCTTCCGGAACGGATCGAGGTGTATACAAAACCAACGCGTTAGGAAACCGGAAGTCAGTACCACCAGTACCACCTGAAAAGTGCGTCCAAATGCGAGGTGTAGCGAAATCTATATTGTACAAGAGGTGACGTAGCCGCAGATTGGCAGAAACTCAACTATTTCATTACATAATAGCCTTTTGTTATATATATAAGCAGTTATTGAAAACCCTGTACGCGTATGGTGTTTAGCTTTGAAGATTTACCAGATAAAGGAATAACAATATTATTCAGATTGCACAGAAAGTATTGGGAGATCAAGAAAGACTGACCGAAAAAAACTTTCTTCCAGGCAGCTTATCAATATCTACGTCAAGTTTCTGCAGTAAAGTTAGCTGTTTATCAGTTGTTAGTTTCAGCTTGTTTATATTTTGTAAATTTAAATGTTCCGTCCATTTCACTATTTTTTGCAATTTTTAGCAACAGTTTTTTCAAAACTAACACTAGTATCCATGTTTGTGACAAAAGTAAGTCAATTCTTTCTTTTTATTAATTGTTGAAAGGTTTTACCAAAAGTTTCCATTTTAGGTTAGACATGTCGATTGTAATGTGCCATTTTCACTTGCGGAGGACAAATTTCTTTTACAATCGTATCTCCGAAATGGAAATAGCGTTGAAGATGGGAGGTACGTTGTCAGTTTATTAAAGCGTCTAATGATAACAGAGTTATCGGGGAGGACGTTTTCCGGCAAGGTCGCCAGATCTTACTTCTTTGGATTACTTTGTATTGTGTCATTTAAAAAATATAATTTATCAGAATCGACTGCACATATTGGACGAACTAAAAGCAGCGATAGAAGGTGCTGTGCAAAGAATAACCGAAGAACAGCTGTATGGTGTATTTGAAAGTTTTAAAAGAAGAGTAGATTCGTGAATAGCTAATGGTGGTGCACATTTCGAGCATCAACTGTGATATATTTAAAGCTAGTTTATTATAAATGAATAAATCTATTTAAATAACTAGTGTTATTTGACTTGAAGTTAGCTTCTATAGTTCAGACCCAATCGGTGCAAGGCGTTTTTACTAAAGGCATATGTTATGAGAGCCGACAAATCAATCATTTTTGATCTCCCGGTAATTAAGAATATTGCTGATTAATCCTGCTATGCCAGAACCAGTGAGCCTTATCGGGACCTGGAAATAGCAAATAGAAAATCAGAAGTTTGCCAAGAGTAGTAAAGAAAGACTCCATCAAAATGGGAACGTCGAGGCAACACAGATCCTGGAGAACTATAGTGAGAAGGCTTAACCAATTAAACCCTTTGTAGTAATAAAAAGCAAAATAATTTAGACTGATGGAACGCCGTTTCTCAAACATTTTAGCAAAATGACAAGCTTTATAAATGAGAAAAGTACCACCTACTTTCCCTTAGCAGCAGACATGCAGTATCCGGAACGGATCGAGTTCATACAAAACAGAAGCCTACGCCCTATCTATAGAGCTTTAAAAAAATCTAGAACTTAGAAACCACAAATCAAGCGATTTTGGAATCTTACCTATGAAAATTGGAAGAACAATACATATATCTTCTTACTGACCAAATAGTGCGTCTAAATGCGAGATGTAGAATTTTTCGTATTATCGAAAAAGCAACGGAACAGCTGATTGCGAGAAACACGTTTTTTGAAATCTAGTATTTATGCCAACAAATTTCTATCACACTTTAGAATTTAAAAAAACAACAGAACAGAAGAAATTAGAGCGTTTCGCCTAGGTATGCAAAAATGTGCGAGGCGCACAATTAACTTACGTATTTTCTAAAGATTGGTTAATTGCTAATAAATGTCATTTGTAATGCCATATATTTGTTTTTGTTTTAGCCGATTAGGTGCAGTAATAAACCTGTACTTTCCTATCAAGAAGCATCAGAACCTCTTGGCGGACTCTGTATAAGCAGATATTAAAGCCCCCTGTCGACGTACGGTGTTTAACTATGAGGATATGTCAGACAAATAATATTAATATCGTGCAGAGATTGTAGGGCAAGTAATAAAGAACATCGCCGTTTTTCCCTGATATGTAAAAACCAATTACCTCTATCCAAACCTGGAAATGGCAGCTATGGAAACGTCAAGGCAATACATCTCCTGTACAGTTATAGTGGAAGGCTCAAAGAGTGACAATAAGAATTGATCAGCACTCTTCAGACTAGATTGTAATTTATAAAACAGTAGTGGATGTTCTTAACCCCAAAAAATATTTGGCTGAGCAGCAAAGCAGTTTGTGCTCTCAGTTCATCTACAGACGTACTTGTATATTAAGTAGATTTGGATAGATTCAACATTCATCATATTTCTGTTGAGGCCGTATATTCACACAAAACTGCGGTACCTAATTTAATTTTCCAACATGGAAATGGCAGAGTCGAATGAAAACTAAACAACTGTGGTGTAGTGTTCGTTGGGAGCAAATGAAGGGCACCTGGAAGCTTTGTTAGTGGAAAAACGATCCGTTCTATCTACAGTATAACTTTAAAGCTCCAAGCAGCTATCTGTCATTTAGTTAATTGGTTCCAGCGTATCAAAAACAATTTATAATTGGTATCCCAGCTTTCAGCCCGCATGGCTCGTTATACGTTCTCATCGGGCATTTACATTAACAACTTTCCGATAAACCTTGACACGTATGTGTTCAGACTAGCGAGGCGTTCCACCGAACTCACGTAAAGTTATGAATAATGAAGGGCGCTTCAACTAGATCAAGCTATGTTTAGAAAACGGTCAGGAAACCTTACGTTACGTTTCTGATATTGGAGTGCCCGAAACCCCCACACCACTGCTTCCTGAATAAACAAGGGATGCATTAGTAAAATACCGCGTGTCGAAATTAATATCCTTCGTGGACGAGGTGTTATTGTTGTGTATTGCAGTAGGAACAACTCAGAACACATAAAGCCCCTGGAAGGTAACTTAAACAACCTTCAACT
This sequence comes from Agriotes lineatus, assembly GCA_940337035.1. Lineage (NCBI taxonomy): Eukaryota > Metazoa > Arthropoda > Insecta > Coleoptera > Elateridae > Agriotes > Agriotes lineatus. The sequence continues at coordinate 132,234,746 of OW679196.1, read as the reverse complement.
TGATTTAATGAAAAGGAATCTTAATAATGCTAACCTCAGCATACAGCTGAAACAGTAGTTCGAATAATTTATGGTCCGTTGTGGAGGTGTGTGCCACGGTTCGTGTATGATGGCTAGTTTATTAATAATAAATCAGATACATTTATGGGAAACTCTCCAAGTGTTGTAGTAGTGACTTTTTTCAATATTCTAATATGGGTTGTTAACGAAAAACCATTTTACTAGCTTTTCATTGAGTATACGCACAGCTAATTTCTATTGCAGTACAAAATGCCTAGGTTGTAAAATGTGATTGTAAAATTGTAACAGAAATAATTCGCTGAAGGACTAACATGCAGTGTGTACGTATTACAACCACTGCCAGTTTATCATAAATGAATAATTGTGGAATTGTAGACAGATGCAATACAGTAAATGGATGTATTTCTATACCACTGATACACAAGTGAAGTTTATGATTACATAAAGCAAATGTTCAATGAGTTATGAAATACAACTGCACTGGCCATAATAAATTGATGGTTTCATGATGTTTTTATATTACAGTTAACAAACATTAACACCGATAAAAATAGGTCTGGGCATGAACCTGGGAAAACAAAAACAATGTCTAAATGTGAAAGATAGCTAAAATAATTTAAGATATCGGGTTGAACTTTTATATATTTATCGACAAGGACTGAAATATATACATTCCACGTTTTACTCAATCCTATAAACCAATGACGTTAGACATTTTTCTATTCTGTAGTTCAAACCATCGGGCTTTCTTAGCAATAAATACTATTTTGAAGTATAACTAGCAGGCTGATTTTAAAACAAATACATAATTAACAGCACAAAACAGCACCAGTAGACATGTCCTATAACTTTGTTAGTTACTTGTGTCAACTCTAGTATTATTTTGGTTGATATGTTTTCATGTAAGACTGCACTATCCCATATAGCACGAATGTAAACTGAACTCCTAAAATTGATAATACTAGATCTAGATTTCCTCCCAACACAAAATTTATGACGGCCAATGGGAGCCGCTTGAAAACCTACTACAACTTGGTGACAAAATAGCACAGGTGTGGCCAGACATTGTTACGTCACTCTGACCGTAAATAGGAGAGAAGTAAAGGCAGACGATTTCTCAGCCGGAGCTGGTCGTGGGTTAAACAAGACTCTAATTTTAAGCTGTAAAAAAATATGGGCGCCAAGTAGCAAGTAACCCAGCACTTTGCTAATCAAACAAAAAGTATACAGCGAGAGGCGCTACTAACCGATCCCTGAAAAGGAAAAGGAAGGGAAAGGCACAAATAAAATTCGCAGGCATAAAAATCAAAGCAGTATAATATCATACAAAAGTACACGGCAGTAAATACACAAAACAAAATCAAATATTACAGGGAAAATATCACAGTATTAAGAGAGTCGTCTTAAAAGTCTTAAATGTGAATAATCGATTTATGAAAGTTTAGTATAAATAAATAATGTGAAAAGAAGAACAAATTGACTCTTAAATTAGCAATTTGCATTACTGGCGATAATATTGTTAATTTTTTGGATTCGGATTGAATTGGTCCCTAAATCCACATATGCAAGAACATTAAGATGTTCATAATAATTAACAAAATGGTTCTGCAGACCCCCAGATCTTGATTCAGGGTAGAGAATTATATAACTCGGAATATGCTTAGTAGTTAATTAATGATAATAATTAGTTTTACGTTGTTGGGTAATAAGAATTATTAATGGAATATCTTGCAATAAACGAATACTTAAGTTTAATTCAGCCGAGTGATCGGTTACTATCATGAAGTGAATGTCCAAACCTTAAACTTCAAATAGCACATGCAAAATTACTTCGCAAAAAGCCAAAATTAAAAGCAATAATAACTTGCATGGTAAGTGAGCCACATCTCAACATTTCCATATCTAATCTTTGACAGATTGAAAGTAAACAAACTGTATGTAATCATAGAGCCAGTCTAATATTTGACGTATGCAAGAAAACAAACACGAACATATCTAAGAAGAATTCCATACTTAGAGATTATGTCGAGGTCGCAGCTATAACGTGACCCAATTCCATACCACACGGAATAGGTTAGTTCAAAACAAACCTGTTGCTGATCACCAGGTAAAAAACATAGCGATAAGCCACAGCGGAAGCCAGGTGTTTGCGAGGGGTCAAAACGGCAATTTGAAGTTGTAACCATCGGCTCTCGCAGAAATGGACTCCTCAACACACACCGTCAGACGAAAAGGGCTAACACGACAAAAATTTTCTTCAGTACTAGAAAGGGAGCTGCAAATGGTACAGAGTACAATCGGGACAAATAATACAAAAGCTGGGCCTACCATTGAGATGTTCTGCTAAGCTTTGTCAAAATAGTAGCAGGTGCTCGCTCAGGTACAAATTCAGAAACTTGTCTGGTTTTGAGAATTCGCGAAAAATATTTCCTTCAGAGACTTTACCACGAAAGACATCGCAAGATCAAAGTGAATCCTTAATGTAGGATGACAACGAAAATTTTAAAATAAAATAGAACATTTGACTTGCCAACTTTAGTTCACTTTGTACAAATTGGAAAATGGCTGAAAAACTGCAGCCTAAAAATTTAGAAAACCTTGAAAAACTCAGGGTAGGCAACCAGAATGCCTTGGAGCTTGAAATGTTGTAGGAAATAACGTAGCCTTGTGTATGAAAAATTAATTCATTGAAATATGAAACTTTGTAATACTCCACCCTTCTTATAAGAGTATTTTAAATTTAGCCACGGGATAACTCACAGTCGAAGAGGGTTCGATGCACTCGAGTATAAATCAATTCAGCAAAAACAATTTGTTAGTAATAAATCAATATAATGTATATAAATGTGTTACAAATAATAGGAACTGAACTGTATATTACAAAATACGAAAACTGCAATTTCCTGATGGCCCAACAATCGCTTCTGCGGGGAAAGTTACGTCCCTTGGGGTCGCCGGTCTTCGACGAGACAGCGTGCAGCACCTTCTGTGTCGATTGGCGAAAGGTCCCCGCTTGGAGCCCTTTCGATGCCGAAAGCCCAAAATTGAGTTTGAATGCGTTTTTCTGCGGACTTGACTCTTCGGAGGAAACGGGCGTTTCACGGGCCTCTTTTCCATGGGTTCTCCACCTGCACGTCCACAAATCCTTGATGCGTCGGCGGATCGACGTTTTGGAAACTGCGGTATCAGCATCCCTGGCCATCAAGTGTTGCAGTGGCGCAGGAGAAAAAGGGGGCAAGACGAGATAATAAAAGTTTTATACTTGCTGTTTAATTTTACTTCTGCGGCTACAACAATCCCATTTGACGGGCTGTGTCTCGGGAAACTCGCAAGAATTCTCCGGAAGGCAATTTCACGCGGAAGCGGCGTTTTTTCTCCCTCCGTCTAGTGTTGCGTGAGATCGGTTGTCGGGCTTCCGTTTCGATCGGTGGTTGGAAAAGGATTTCTGGAAGCACTTCGGGTGATAATTCCTGTTCTGCTAGCTGGAGTTGCTGCAACTCGTGCAGGACTGAGGCGAGGGCGTCACCTTCAGCGAGGGGGACCATATCTTCGATCACAGGCATTTGGGTGGGGGCTTCTAGTTTAAGTTCAGGCGGGATGCCTGGTAATTCCCACCAAGGGCCGCATTCAGCCAGGATGGCTCTCATGAGGGGCGAGGGCGTGTCTGGCGTCGCCGGGGGTCCTGGAGGGGTGTAGGGCCATAGGGGCTCGGCGTCAAACTCCATACTTGGGGTAGTATGGAACAGGGGCGTTGCTTGCGGTACGGATAGAGATTTTCCAAACAAACGCTCCATCTTCTGGGATAAATCAATGGGCGACGTCTGGGGTCCTAGATTTTCACTAGGGCTCACCTGGTTGGTTTCATCCACGGTAGCGGAGCTCAGCTGCATGTTGACTTTTTTCTCTGGTGTGTCTGGTAATGGAGACAACATGGCCGGTACCGCATTCCACTGGGGCAAAGGTGACCAGCGGGTAGTCGTCGGGGATGCTGGACTGTTATAGAGATGCCCTTCACGTCGCTTCTTTATTTTGAAGGGCCACGATCCCGCCTCGATTTCATTTCGGACCGGAGGCATCTTCGATTGGTTTGCAAGTAACTCGGACGATGACACAGGGTTTGAAGATAAGCCCTTATATAGGCCCAACCTTGTTATCACCCCTTCTATGGGATTGCAGGTAGAAATGGTTGTTGTTGACGGACCTTTTATACATCTGGACCCAGGGAAAATATTCTAGAAACCATATTAGGGCAGGTGCGAAGGGAAATTTTGAGCGATAGATTTAGACATGTGGTTGTGGAAATTTCTAGAAGGCAGGTTTTATGTCCTTGACGTGGACACGGCCTATTTCCCTTCCGGTTTGGGGGTCGCTCAGCTCGACGATTACTGGCGAGATAACTCTCTTGATTAAGTACGGTCCAGTGTATTTGGAGGTTAACTTTGCTGATATGCCTTGAGCGGCTTCGGAAAGGGTTCGGTCCCTCTTGAACACCTGGTGTCCCACCTGGGGACGGTACTCGCGCCTTCGCAGATTGTAATGATTGCTTTGGATAGCGAATGCTTTTGCGAGATTATTGCTTGCTCTCTCCATAATATCCCCCAACTTTAAGAGTTGATCTCTGTAGAGACCTGGAGACCAGGGTCGGTTGCCTCGCGGAGGGAGCGGAGCGGAAGCATCTCGCGACCAAGGTTTAACAGGGCAGGGGTGAATCCGGTTGATTCATGCTTTGCTGTGTTGAGGGCAAACATCACTTCAGGTATCCGAGCGTCCCATTGATTTTGCTTGCCTCGCACTAGCTGAGCGATGATGGTACCCACTACTTTGTTCGCCCCTTCTACCGGGTTGGCATGGGGCGTATACGGCGGAGTCAGCTGGTGCTTGATTCCATATTCGGCGGCCAAAGCTCGGAAGAGCTTACTGACATACTGCGGTCCGTTATCTGAAACGATAATTTTTGGCGTTCCGAACCTGTATATAATCCTCTCCCTCAGGGCTTAAGCTATGGATTTTGCTGTGGCGGAACTTAACGGGTGCACCTCTATCCACTTGGTAAAACGATCCTGGAATACAAGAAGCCATGCGTTACCCCGCGAGGACCTGGTGAGGGGGCCGATCAGGTCCGTACTTAGGACTTCCCGAGGACCTCGGACCCTTGACTTAAACATCTTTCCGGCGATTTGACGCTATTGATGCTTATACTGTTGACAGACAGGACATGAACGTACGTACTTGTTGATATCCTTTTGCATACGGGGTCAGTAGTACAATATTTGTATTCTAGCGGTCGTCTTCGTGATCCCCAGATGTCCGACAGCCGGTTCGTCATGACACCCCTGGAGGATTTGATGACGCTGAGGCTTCGGGATTCACATCTTCCATACTGGTTGAAACCCTCGGCCAGGTCGTCGTCGACGTTGGGGAAGCTCCGGTACAGGTTTCCATGTTCCAACTTCCATGTATTGAACTTAACCGGATCCCTCCTTATCAGGCGAGTCATCTTCCGTATCCAAGGACAACGGGCCACTGGTTCAGGGGCGGCCATGGGAGAGAGGCCATTCTCGAGTTGTCCTGGCATCCTTGACAAAGCGTCTGCTACATGGTTAAGGGCTCCACTACGGTAGCCGTATTGTTGGAGTTCCAAGGCCCATCTCACGAGATGGGCTGATGGATTCGGAAGGTTTCGCAACCAGTTGAGGCTGCGGTGGTCAGTCACCACCTGGAATCGGTATCCTTCAAGGTAACCTTTATACTTCTTGATAGCAAAAAGTACAGCTAAACATTCTAGCTCGGTGGCGGAATATCTAGTCTCGGCGTCCGTCAGTGACCGACTGGCGTAGGCGATTACTCGTTCTCTGGCGTCCAGCTTCTGGGTGAGGATTGCTCCAAGACCCGTAGTGCTGGCGTCCGTCTGGAGGACGATAGGGACTGAGAAGTATGGGCAGGCGAGGATGGGAGCAGACATTAGGGCACTTGAACTTTACTCCTTTCTTGAGTAATTCGTTAAGGTGGGATGCCACCTGGGAAAAATTTGGGATCAATTTACGATACCACGAGGCCATACCTAATAATCGTCTGACGGGTTTAGGAGTCTGGGGGGTCTTCATCCTTAGAATGGCCTCCACCTTCTCAGGATCGGTCTGGATGCCACGTGTCCCAAGTTCAGCTCGGGCTGGTAGAAGTTGCATTTATCGGGTTGTAGTTGGAGGCCGGCGTCACGCAACCTCCGGAGCACTTCTTGGAGGTGTGACAGGTAGTCTTGGAACGACCCACTGACGACGATGATGTCGTCCAGGTAGCAGAAAGCGTGGGGTTTCAATTCAGGGCCTATGACGCTATCTAGGAACCTCTGGAACATGGCTCCCGCCGAATGAAGGCCAAAGGGCATGACCTTGAACTGATAGAGCTTACGGCCGGGGACTGTGAATGCTGATATAGGTCGGCTCTCCGTTGCGAGAGGGATCTGCCAATATCCATGCTTCAGAACCAGTGTGCTAATGTATTGGGCTCAGCGGAGTTTGTTAAGGATCCCATCTATGAAGGGGATGTGGTAGGCGTCGGCGCGGGTTGCTTCATTCACTTTTCTAAAATCAATGCAGAAACGGTACTGACCTGATGGTTTCTTGACTAGGACCACCGGCGAGCTGAATGAACTACAGGAGGGCTCGATTACTCCGTCAGCCAACACCTTATCCACCTCGTCGTTGATAATGGCCTGCATGTCCGAATTTCTGGGGTAATACCGCTGTTTTATGGGCCCCACTCCTTCCTTCAGGACTATGCTGTGCTCGACCAGCGAAGTGGGCTCTCGGGTTCTCAAGAACTTGCCTAACTCTTCCTCGAGTAACTTGCTCAGGCGGTCGGACTGCGTATCGGTCAATGGGAGAATTCCGGCTACAGTTTCGGGTTCGCGCCACGTGTTCAGGGCGATTTCGATCTATCCAAGCATCAAAACCTGTGAGGCGGGGAGTATAACGGTTTGGTACTTGGCGACGAAATCTAGCCCCAAGATAGTTTCACTGTACAGCGTATTTACTACTCGAGATTCCAACTGGTAGGGGACGTCGTTGATGAACATCGTATTTTGGTATGTATGACTTGGCGGCGCCGGTGTCCACTAGGACATTGAATTTTCTCCCCCGGACGACTATCGGGCGGTACAGCCTGGCGTCCAAGGTAGGCTGAACGGGATGGGGGGTGTGTAGATTGAGCGTAAGAGGTTTTCACCCGTCTGAGCCAACTGGGACCATTCCGGTGACTGGATTCGACGCGTGGAGGCTCCGGCCTTCGGGTGTCGAGGACGCCTCATGTTTCTCGACAGCCGGAAGCGTTTCCCGACTTTTTGCAAGGACAATCTCTCGTAAGGGTGCCTGTTTTGCCACATCAGGAACAGAAAAGTTTCGCTTGTCGTTGACACTGGGCTCCATCTCCAGCAATTTTCAGAGCGATTGCAAGTGGGAGTTATCGAAGGGGTCGTAGCTTGGGGGCTAGTTCGTCCTTTGGTTGACCTTCAGGGGCCCGGAGGGACGACATGGTAGGCGTCTTGAATCCTGAGGTAAACGCTGCTCTGGATTTGACGGGCTGGTAAGCCGTTTCTGTTATGTAAGCTTGGCTCGCCGTCGGGGGTGGCTGGAACGCGGCTTGCTCCAGCTGGAGGGCTTCATATTCTTCGGCCATTTGTATTAATTCGTCTAATTTTCGAAAGCCTTTTCTACGGATATACAATTTATATTCGGGGCGTAAATTCTCGTAAATCCGCTCGAGTAGCTCTTGTTCGCGAGTAACTCCGCATCGTCGCAACAGCGTCTGCAAAGCGGTGTTGAAGTCGGCTACGGACTCTTTCTGGCCTTGGGATCGGTTTCGAATTTCTACCGCCATTCTGTATTGGAAGCGAGGTGGAAGGTACTGGTTTTAGAAAGCGTCCACGAAGTCTGGCCAATTTCTCCATCTCAGCTTGTTGTTCCGGACCCATAGGAGCGCTTTTCCTTTGAACAGCTCGGGTAATGCGGTGACGACGTTTTGGTCACGGAATTGATAGCACGAGGAGAGCTCCTCGATTCTCTCCAGGAAAGAGATAGGGTCGGACGTTCCGTCAAACTTCAGGCCCCACTTGCGGATGGTGTTGCATACCTGGGCGATATTGAGCCTGGGGGTCTGGCGTTTGTCTTCTTCTTGATCTCCCTGGCGCTCTTCTTCGTCCTCTTCGGCCCGTTGGTCCTCTTGCATTTCTTCGTAGTCTTGGTCTTCGGATCCGGCTCCTCTTAGGTGCTGCGTCAGCCTTTGCCGTAGCTGTTGCACGCTGCCGTCGGCTTCGAGACCAAGTCCTATTGCGATACCTCGAAGAACGTCTCCTTGAAGGGTATAAACCTAGGCGACTCTCGTCCTCTGGGAAGGCATTATTCTGTCGTCTCCGTTTTCCTGGTCTACCATTCTGAATCTGTGGACAGGGCTTGTATAGTAGCTTAACTAAAACCTTTAATACTACTCGGATATCCTCCAGGAATTCTCTAGCGCCAATATCCGGTAAAAACGGGTCGGCGGACGGGCGTTCACTGAATTATCTATACTCGAGTTCAAGTTCCTGCTCGGATACAGCCATGTAATACTCCACCCTTCTTATAAGAGTATTTTAAATTTAGCCACGGGATAACTCACAGTTGAAGAGGGTTCGATGTACTCGAGTATAAATCAATTCAGCAACAACAATTTGTTAGTAATAAATCTAATATAATGTATATAAATGTGTTACAAATAATAGGAACTGAACTGTATATCAAACGATACGAAAACTACAATTTCCTGGTGGCCCCACGTCGAAATTTGTCTGCAGTGTAGGCAGCCCAACAATCGCTTCTGCGGGGAAAGTCACGTCCTTTGGGGTCGCCGGTCTTTAACTTGGAGCTTGAAGCCGATCAATGCCGAAAGCCCAAAATTGAGTTTGAATGCGTTTTCTTTCTGCGGACTTGACGGATTAAAATGTATGGCCAATTTTCACTTGGAATACGTTTTTTTTAATATTTAGTGCGGGGTGTTCCTCCAGAAGTCGAAGGCTTCCTCAGACGGACGTAGCGGGTAGACGGTAGTCCGCAAATTCCAGGTACGTAAGTGGTTTTTAGTCGTCCGCAGGTAGAGCGATGCGCTTTATCGAAATTCCTGGCTAGCGCGATAAAAGTCCAGCTGCCCCGGGTCGTTGCCTAGACTTTGTTTACGCCTAATTTGAATTTTCGGACTGATGACGTTGTCTTCAGGACCAGGCAAAACGGGCGGCGACTTCCTGCGGAGTATGTACTGTGAATCACACAAAATTAATCTTCGCAGAGATCGGACGCCCTGTTGACCTTTATATACTGCGAATAGAATAAGATTTCGCAGTCAACGAGGATACAAGAATGTTCGGAAGCGGGATTGTAAAATATTTCAAGATTACAACAACGTGTGCTGAATTCTGGAATATTTCGAGTTTGAACGCCACACTACTAACCAGAGTTTACCGACGTGATAGAGCGGCATTCAGTACGGGTTATTTATAGCGGGTATAAATTATCTTAATCTTGCAAACAGTTCGTAACGACAAAATGGCGGTAGGAAATGCAGCCAGATTAGATAACGGATTAGGTCAGGTATCTTCTTATCGGATGAAGATCGGTCAGAGAGAGCGGCAGCTGGGCGATATACAGTGTGTCCAAGATAAGGAGGGCCAGTATGGGGATCTCGGTAATGGTAAGAGATACAAATTTGGTTAAATGGGAAGAAAGTTGCGCAATTAAAGGACTAAAAAAATGACAGCTAGAAATCCTTGATATAATTTTTCGTTTTTGAATTATCTCAAAAAAAAATTTTTGGATTTTCTTTTTTATTTTTTTCTGGCATTAATATTAAAGTTAGAGCAAAACTGATTAAACTTTTTTACAGCAACTTTTAGTGGACTTAATGATTACGTTATCAATTTTTTTATCCGACTTTTCGTCTTCGAGAAACCATCATCAACTTTATTTTTGTAAATACGGTCCTGGTTTTTTGATGCCAAATTTGCAAAGCCCTTGTTACTCTAAATTCAACAATGTACCACATATTATGGTTTAATTACGTTTCGAGCTTTTTTCTGATTATCATCAGACATTTTTTTAGATACGTACCTGCATTTCTCATAATTTTGTAAAAATAAGTTCATACAGTAAGTTAGGCCTTTTTACATGCAGTTAAAATATTAAAATGCACATCATAATGTCATAATTCTGATACATTAATTTAATAACCAACCAATAGCTATTAACAATAAACAACAAATAAATGAACAAAAGATAGACAGAAAGAATAACAAAACGAACATCGCAACCATTTAATAGGTATTAAATTTACAGAAGGTATTCAAAAAGGTTGCCATCATTCTCTATGCATAAATAACATCTAACTGTAGAATTTAAAACATTATTCAGCAATACTGGCGTTATACTTTGAAAGGCTTCAAGAACCAATCTTCTAAGTTTTTCTTCTATTTCAAAACGTTAAATACCTATTACATTGTTTCAAGGCTCGTTTTCTCATTCTTTCTGCCTATCTTTTGTTCCTTTATTTGTTGTTTATTGTTAATAGTTATTGGTTGCTTATTAAATTAATGTATGAGAATTATGACATTATGATGTGCATTTTAATATTTTAACGGCATTTAAAAAGGCCTAACTTACTGTATGAACTTATTTTTACAAAATTATGAGAAATGCAGGTCCGTATCTAAAAAATTTTCTGATGATGATCAGAAAAAAGCTCGAAACGTAATTAAACCATAATATGTGGTACATTTTTGAATTTAGAGTAACAAGGGCTTTGCAAATTTGGCATAAAAAACCAGAACCGTATTTAAAAAAATGAAGTTGATGATGGTTTCTCGAAGACGAAACGTCGGATAAAAAATTGATAACGTAATCATTAAGTCCACTAAAAGTTGCTGCAAAGAAGTTTAATCAGTTTTGCTCTAACTTTAATATTAATGCCAGAAAAAAATAAAAAATAAAATCCAAAAATTCGGTTTTTTTGAGATAATTCAAAAACGAACAATCATATCAAGGATTTCTAGATGTCATTTTTTTAGTCCTTTAATTGCGCAACTTTCTTCCCATTTAACCAAATTTGTATCTCTTACCATTAACGAGATCCCCATACTGGCCCTCCTTATCTTGGACACACTGTATAGCATCGGGGCTCCTTATCTTCTGCTTCCGATGGCGATTGGAACAGGAGGGGAGATTCGCTTGCGCGCCACCTTATCGTAACTTGCGGCATCGGATGCCGATCGGCTTATCATCGGCTAGATCCGTAACGTTTAAAAAGCGCGCTGAATTCAATTAAAATGCTTTTTGAGTATCCCTAAGATTTAACTTCAGGGCGAAACGTTACAACTTGAATTTCAATTTTATTAGATTGTAAATAATACTTGATTTAGCAAAGATTGGCTGTTAAAGAGGGCATTTTTTAGCCACAAGCTATATTTAGGATACCTTATCAAGTTGGGAAACTAAATTGCAAAATCATGTAGAAGAATACAGCATGCCTGGACAGGCTTTGGTCGTCTAGCCTAGCACACATTCTCAAGAATAAAGAAGTACCCATGTCTCTAAACAGCAAGATGTTTAACTCATGCGTTCTACAGCTGTTGAAATACGGTATCAAAACTACAACGTTTACTAGAAAAATCTCAGTGTAATTAAGACCAATTCAAAGAAGAATGGATATATTAAAAAACACAATAATCAGAGAAAACGGTGACGTGACGGTCATCATCGGTCATCATCGGCTTTGCCTTGGCTTGTACTTGCCTACCTTAAATGTTAATTGGTCCTTACATTCTTTGTTACTTAAATAGCTATTAAGTAAGCCCCACTTACGTCTAGTGATGTGGAACGAAGTTTTTCAAACTACAAGACGATCTTAACATATAATAATCATAGCTTTACATTTTAAGAATTGAATTTTAAACTCTAACTCCTTAAATGTACAATAGAAAATACTAAACTAGGTAAAATATACTTGCCTAGATATTTCTATTAAGAAAATAAATAAAAACTCAAAATGTGTCTCTTACAAAGTGCATAAATTTAGTACAAAATTTTTTAAAACAAATTTGAGCTTTCTAGGTGCATATGTTCAAGATTTTATAGTGCATATATGCATGCAAATTTTGCCTTTTTAAGTGCATACAAATTCTATGCTTATCCATCATCACCATTACCAGTATTCATATAGCTGAATCGACGTACATATTTACTAAAAGAACTGTGGTCAATATATGACTTATGAAAGCCGTTTTGTAGCAACTTTGTTACAAATAAATCACAAAATTTAGTTAATCACACATAAAATTAATGAAGCAAAAGGTAAGGAAGAAATCATTAAACATTGAAAAATAAACGATTAGTATGCACTAAAAAATAATACGCAAGTTTCTTATTTACGTTAGGTATCTGTTGACAAAACAAGAATTTTTCATTTCAACCAGTAACTATAATAAATAAGAAGCATTATTTACTAACAAAAGTATTTATATCTTTACATCTACAATGTACACTAAAAAGGTTATTCGACGTACGATCTTTAAGTAGTGTATGTGTATGCATTATAATTTAGTAAGTGCTTCTGCGGTAAACACTAACTTCTTTTTGTCTACAAAATTATATCGAGCGATAAAAAAAAACTGGTCCTCAGTGTGCTGTGGAAATTCAAGCTATGACACAGACCGACGCAAAACCTAACCTGCTAACCTCGAACTTGACATTGACGTACAGTGTCACCAACATATTATTCATAGGTTGAATTTCCACAGCACACTGAGGACCAGTTTTTTTTTATTTCTTGATACTACAAAACACAGTAAGTTTTTATTCTAATATAACAGTAATCCAATGATAAGCTTGTCAAAGCGGTAGGCCTCTATTATATTTAAATAAAAGCGATTTCTCGTTCCAGGAATTTTGATCAATATAAGAAACAATCGTTAGCATGTAAGGGCGTTCGTACAGCATGAAACCTTCAGATTACAACTTATGCATGACCATAACCTGGTTACGATGAAACTAAGCACACATAATGCGAGATCGTTTTGCAGTCTGTGTTTGTGCTATTTTCCCATAAACTTTTAGATTTTGTGGAAACGCTGAATCACGATGGTTATCTAATAGCGGATTATGAAAACCGCCGCTGCTCTATCGATTGAGCTGAGTGAATATTTCAGTGTCAAAGTCATTTCAGGTAGTTTATCGAATTTCATATTAAACAGCGGAAATAAAAGCACAATAACTTGTATGGCTGCGCAGTAACTAAAATATTTCTCCTCGAACTTTAAGCTTCAAAGCAGCTACTAATTCAGCAAAGGAACTTCTCCATTCGGGTAATTTAAGTATTCATTATTAATATTAAGTCGAGACGAAAGAGACTAATTCTATTTTGCAGCACAGTTCGATGACATTCATCTTGGCATCTTGTTAACGCTGAAATCTGTGATTACTAATTTATGTAATGTAATGTCCATTACACACAAAGGTAGCTAGGTATACGTTCTTGAGTTATCAAGGAAGTCCACGTTGTTTAAAAATCAATCATCGGTTCAAGTCTTTGATAGAAAATTATTGGATTCCCACGCAAGGTTCTTTTAACAAAAATATTAATTTTGAATAAATAGTCTATAAAATTCTAAATTAGGTGTTGTTTTGTCATAAGTTCTTCAAGCTGCTATAAACTATAAGATATTTGCGAAGTAATCATCTCTAAGATATTTTATCAAAGACGAATGTATTAGCTTTTAAGAAAGGTTTTCCCAGTGATGTTTAGCTTTGGTAATAAAAGCCCGCTAAAAAATTTATTATTTTTTTAATACACGCTATTACATCATAAAATTGCAAGTTAGATATTAAGTAATAATTTTCCTTTCATATACCTTAAAACTACATAAATCCAAAAGTCTAACATCTCACCCAGTGGTGATCCTTAGTTTACACTAATAACTTCATATACGTGTTTTCTTCGTGACACCATCTCAGTAATGCAGTGTTATCCAGGAGTTGAAGAACTTGCATGTTGATGGAGTGGGCATCTCTGTACTTCCTCTGGAACTGTGCTCATTTCAAGTCTCTATAAACATGCGTTTTCTGCATATAGAATGTCACTGTCTAGTGGTCTTTATTAAATGCAAATCTCAGTAGTCGTTTTTTGTTTGGGGATGGTTAATGGGTATATTATCTTATCTAAAGCTAAATTGGTGGTTTGGTATTAGGTTTTATATAGCTTACTGGCTCTAGGGGTTTTAAGGTGTAGGGGTATGTCATAGATGTACTACATTCTTCCAAGAATGGCCAACCCCAGTAAATGCCAATGTAAAATCTTCACTCTGAGAATTGCCAATTCGCCCTCTATTACTATTGATGGAAGCGTCATACCCTGGAGCCCCAGAGAAATATCTGGAAGTGTCCCTTGAAACAAAGCTGAAGTGGAGCTATGACATTAACCAAAAGTTGATACAATGCCATAAGAGGCCTCGACAACTCTATCCTATTATCAACCGCAAAATTCCCCAGAGATTCGACTGAACCACCCTTCTATATAAATCCCTGCTGCGATCACTAGCTCTCTATGCATCTCCAATCTGGTGTAATACATCCAAAACGAATATCCTAAAGCTCCAAAGATACCAAAACAAGGTTCTGCGAATTGCAGTGAATGACCCATGGTTAATTCGCAATATACAGCTAAATCATAAGCTTGCTGTTTCACCAGTTTAAACCTATATTACCACGACTACCAGGAATTGCATCTTAAACATTAATAAATGCGAAGAAACGATGCACTACAACATCGGCCAGCGCAACATCCATAGAAGACTAAAGAGAAAGCTTTCACAAGATACCCTCTTAGATGAAGAAAATCAACGAAGATCAGCAACACAGATTGACAGAGGCCGTCACTACCATCCTCCATGCGATCAACCTAGCTCATTGCTAACTTAAGTCACAACACAGATAATGTATGTTCTGTTACTCTTAGTTAACTTATGTCAAAACTGTCACGTATAACACTTGTATGTTGATCTGACAAATGCTGCAATAAAAAAAAAGTATGGCTACATCGAGATTCATAGACATGAGAAGATTATTGGTAACTGATCCTCATGAGCCACCCAACTCCCAACTGTGGCTCCACGTGCCACACCTTGCTAACTGCATTGTCTGTAGGCAAAACTAAATGATCGTAGCAAGATATTATGGAAAGAGTTGCGTTTGTGCCTAGACTGGTCGGCTCTAAACGGCATCTTCATCCAGAGAATCTGCCGAAATGCGCCAACACGTAGAGTAAGCCTGGCGTTGTATGCCAAAAGACCTTCCAAAATTCAATTCAGATCAACCATATGAGTTTCAAACTAGCCCAACTAGCCCACACAAATTTACGAGTTAGCCACACGGATTCTAGACCCGGAAAGGGCTATATTGCGTCACGAAGGCTCATACACTAACGACTGTATTGAAAGCGTTGGATTTATGAGAAATTATTTGAGAAATATGAAAATACTCAGAAGGTGTTTTATAAAATACCAAAAAATTACAGGGAAAGTAAGCAAAGTTGCCTAACACTTTAGAAGACAAAATCAATTAAAATTATAACCAAGAAAAAAGAAAGAATTGAAAGACGGGGAGAGCATCTCAAGAAGCTAATGGCAATAAATAAAGAAGCTATGAAAGAGAAACAAACCCAAAAGGTATTCAAGAAATTGACTAGAAATAGAGATATAAAACTAGAAGAAATGCAATGGTCATTTAAGAAAATTAAACTAGGGAACTCTGCAGGGGAAGCAGAACTTTACTCTGAAACGCTTAAATATGAGCGAAAAGATTATTTTAAATTGCTAGCCAAAGTACTGAACTACGCATGGAAAAACGAAAAGATTCTAAATGGATTGGGAATTAGCAATTATGCTACCTATTTGCAAAAAAAAGGATAAAAAACAAACTGAAAGAGAGTATTGGACTACCAACCGGGAAATAAAATTGAATCGCAACTAGAGGAAGAAAAAAAAATCGAAAAAATATAGGCCCTCAAGACTGAATATTCACCCTAAGAAAGATAATAGGAAAATAAGTTAACGCAGCAAGAAATTAGTTTTCTTATTTAGAGATCGAGAAAAAGTTTTGGACAAATTACCCAAAAAAACAATACGGAATTGTAAAGTATTAACAAGGAATTAATTCAAGGGATACGACATTTTCCCATCAACACCAGAAATTATGTGCGCATAGACATTTATACTACTGTAGTTTCACACAAGACTAGACTCGAACCAGTGCCTAACTCAAAACGAGGAACTAATACAAATAAAAGGCATTTTGCAAACCAAATTAGAAATTAGAATTAACTTCGACGTCTTTTTTTAATAAAAGATATCGACAAAGAAGGAGGAAGAATTTGTGACTAATAAACAGATGAAATATAAAGTAATCAAATAGTACTCTATATCTGAACGTGTACATTGTACCTAGATCGAACAAGCGTTGTACACTACAAATCATAAATGGTTATGTTTCAACCAGTAAGACAAAATTATAAAAAATTGGGCGCTTTTATTAAGATCTAACATTAGTCAAACAACTGGATAAATCATACTTCCGTATTGTAATCGGAGATTTTAATGCCAACATCGGAAGGAATGCTATAAGCCTGCTTGCGCCCGGTTCATTTACCCCCCAGAAAAATATCAATACTAATTAAGGTCTCATTTACGACCAGGACATCCGAAGTTAGCCGACTAGTGAGGCTCCTACCTGCAGAGTAGTTATTACAGAAACACTAAATTCAATATGTCGTCGCTTACCTGCTTTAACTTCTATGAGTTTTTGTTGGTACTTTAATTTAATTTTGATATTATTGTACAGATTCGCACATTTTTTAGCGTATCAGTTATAACTGCTACAACCTGTTATTTTCTTAAGATAGCAACTTATCCGCCGTATCAGCTACTAAGCAATTTTCTCATTCTTTTTAAGTAGATCAAAATTATATAAAATGGTCAGTGAGTTTAGTTATTATATTGTTTAATTCCGATAACATTATATTCAAAAACTAGGTAGCTGACACTGTAATTATTAAATTCGCTAATTTGTACAATAATATGAATTATTAATTAATAAATTTGATACTGGTGTAACAACTATTAAAGTTTTAAAATAAATCTCAAATAAACACAAAAATTAAAGTACCAACAGAAACGCATAGAAGTTAGGGCAGCTATGCAAAAAAATAGTATTTTTCTTAACTATTTTACAGGGAGGAGCTTTCGGGTGTCCTCATGACTAAGAAGTAGCAAGCATGAGCGCAAATAAGACCTTAATTACTGTTGATGTTTTTTCTGGGGCGCAAATGGGCCGAAAATGGCGGTGGGCGCAAATGAGCCTGGTGCAAGTAGGCCGACACCGAAGGAATAAGTAGGAAATGATGGTCAAAAACGTACGTCAACAGATTAATTACGATTCAGGGGTGTGGTGGATTTAGTTTAGATAAGATTTGTAACGAGATAAGAAGGTAAAATATTCAGGTACTACAGTGGCATCCACGATAAATCATGAAAAATAGAGGTAGACCGAGGAGGCGATGAATGGACGACATAAAGAAAATATCTGGTAGCTATACTGGTCGCAAAAGGTCATTTACAGGAAAGTTTTAAAAAAAGTCAAGAGATTTGTCCCCAAGAATGAACGACAGCAAGCTAAGGAAAAAGAAGACTACTGGTTTTAGCCTCATAAGCAGAGATGGGAAAAATTAGAGATAATTGGCGTATATGCCTCCACGTCGATGTGTCACTTGTCTGGCTGAGCCCTCATTATGACTTCGGCTACTTTCCACATGCTTTGCACAAGGTTCACTCTAAAAGTTGTCAAGGCTAGTGAATTTTACTAGTTTTTTTAAGTTGTTTGAGCATTCTCCTGATATTAGATTAACACCAAGTGATTTCTTTACATTCAATTGTTTTTCATGTTAATCTGTTTTAGGTATAACTGCAGATTATTTTTCTATTGGTGCCATGTCGTCAGTGGATGTTGGTGATTATTACGGTCCATCTAATTTTATTGCCTGCAACATGGTTTGTAATTAGCGTGCCTCCTCCTTTTCTCATTGGAAGTTCAGAATTCTTCTTGCTATTTTCTAAAACCGATATTTTTCTTACTGTTTTTCTGTAGCGCTTATACAAGACTGTGTTATTAAAATGTTATTGTTCTGCCATTTTTCTGTCCATCTTTTCCAGAATATTATAAATAAAACTGATTACAGATGAATTAATTCATCTACAGCTTCATAATTTTAAAATCTTTAAAGTTACTTATTTATTGAAATGTTGGCTTTTTCTTCTTTCATTTTCTTCAAGAATTGTTCTCCTTTTTAAAAAGTTTTTAAAGAAGTCCTGTGTAGAAAGATTTTACCAAAAACTACAGTCATCTGCCTGTCCTCTGTGATCTTCAAGGGACATATTCTCTGTTAGTATTTATTTTCGTAAAGCGGGCCACTTAAATATTTGTGTATAATTGATACGAGATTAATAATATATAACGTTATGTCATTATTAAGAAATCTTTGTGTCAGCTTTTTCGCCCGCTGCCTCGACTAGTATCTGTCACTACAAGCTTATAAATTAAGTAACAAACAACTTCCGGGATTGGACCGTGTCATTATTGAGGTCGAACGTTTCCCCCACTTTCGTATAGGGCTTCATAAGTAGAAAAAGCAAAAGAGCACGGTAACTCAACGAGTAAACCACGCCAGAGGTGAAACCCTTTTGTAAGGGAAGGGATAGAACCTCATGGTACCCCAATGTGTTAACCACTCCAGAAACGAAATTCTTCTAAGAGCTTGGACATCAATAATGACACGGTCCAATCCTGGAAATGGTTTGTTACTTAATGACAATGGCCGTGGACACCTCCAAAATCAGCTTATAAATTTGTCGTTCGTTTCACAGAGTGTTCACTTCTGAAATTATCGCATGCCAAATTGTGTGTTTAAGCAATCTAATGTATAGTTTTTGTATACTTTACAAGTCCTAAATGTTACAAACTCATCCCTATCAGCATTAGATTAAAAAAATCCATATTTGCGGAGCTATTAGAGCCTTCGTTACAGCTCAAAACGACTTTTACGATCTTAAACCACTGTGGAGATAGTCTAAATGGATTGTTAGGGCACGTTAATCTTCAAAAAGGCAAAGCTCATCATAATCAATCCTCAAGTTGCTGTAACAGGTGGTTGATCGGGTATTGCTCATGGAGAAAAGTGGTGTGGGTCAACATGACGTAATTTAGAGCGAGATGCTGTAACAATAGTGGTTCATTATTATCAAAATAAGGAGGAAAAATTATTGCCAGGAATTTCATTGATAGAATGGGGGGGGGGGGAGAATTTTCGGACGGCCCTGGTAAAAATTTCAAGTCAGAGGACCGGCGGTCTTGTGCAACGTTTCAGCTGCTTGTGGACCTACCTTGGTTGGCCTGATAGCCGCGCCAGTCACCTTACAATTAATACATAAACACATATCATAAATAAAAGTCCAGGGAGTTGAGATAAATGCAAATCTATTAAAATGTGAGCATGTAGATAAATGTTTGACATGAATAGTTGTAATTACTTAACAACGATAGGCATGACACCAAAAGTACAATGGTTACATTGAAACTACAGTGGTGAAGAAACAGCACAAAAATTCTGAATGATATGAGCTTCGGCTCTGAATATGGCGATGCCAATTACACAAACGAGAAGAAAACCGGTAGTTCACAGTTGTGGATTAATGCTGCCGAAAGGTCTCACCGTCTCGTCGAAGTTTCTGCAGATGGTTCAACGATAGCGCAAACTGCTGGCCGTCGAAACAACGTTAACAAACGAACTCCCAAGGGACCGCGTTTTGCATGAAGGTCCTTGTAGGTACAAACATTGGGGAAGAAGGCAACGCGACACCTAGTTTGGGAGGTCAGAAAACCTTTCTCGTAGATATCCGCCAAAGCGTTAGTTGCACATTCAGTGGTACAATACAACGGAGAAGATTGATTTGACCATAACACACACCCGCGAAAGAAAGTACGGTAATATCTTCAGACGATGTGCCTCTTCTGACGAAACGCATTACAAAAATTATACGAACAACGGCTTCGTATAAATTTCGAACAGCTCAACCACTTCATAACGCTGTCGCTTAACGCATCGAGATGCGGCCGAAAGAAACAAGGGTATGGGGCGCTTTTGGTTGGTTTCTCTGTCCCACTCATGGAACCGATTCGCTCTAACATAATATTACAACAGCTTCTTTGAGCCAAAAAGCGGTAAGCCGTGATAAACATGTGGCGACGGGTTTGTTAAGACGAGACTTTCATCACCAAACTCGGATTTATGACTTGGCGCCAGAGGCCATCTGGGGCGAGTGGCACACGTGTGAGCGATCAAAAGTGTACTATACTAGAACGAGTGGGAAGCATCGGTATTTGAGTTAAAAGATACGGGAAAGCGCGGATATTTGAAATGCAAGTGCGGAATTTTAAACTGGTCTTAACGCCTTTGTGACAAAAATGCGCAATAAACAATACCTACTTTCTGGAAATACGTTTTCATTAATTTTCTATAACGATCATTTCAAACTTTTCTAGGAAGGATTTACACTCTGTTGTTGTCTGCCTTTCTAATTGCCTTGTAATATTAAATTGCGATACCATGCCACTATTCTGCTGCTCTTGACTTGCTTTTTTTGTAAATGATTGTTAGAGCAAGTTTCTTTCTGTTCTGAATTTTATTTTCTACTAAAAACTTCACAATGAAGTCTTACAGTAAGCTGTGTATTGTGTATTGTTTTTCTTAAGCTCTTTAAGTCTTTATATATTATACGAAATTGCATGCATCCTCCAAGCGCTTCTCGAAATTTTTAGTTTATATTCTAGAGTAGATAGTTTTGTTTACATCATTGTGATACTTTCTAAAATTTTTTCGTGGAGTTTTAAAGTTATTCATCTTTTTAGGTATTTGCCATCCCCACAAAATCAAACTTACTATTATTAATGCTGCAAGTGATAAAATACCATTAATAATATCAAATTATGAATTACAGCGCAGCAGTAAAACTGAGGGTTGGTTTTAATCTTCATTGTAAATCGGATGAGGGCGAAAGGATCGTGCAATTAATTTTTAAGGATGTTTATTTGTGGTTGCGTGAGTGGATGGGTGGAGACGTGCGTAGGTGGCTGTATTCGCAAACGCTGAGCCGTTGTGATGAACTCTACAAATTGAAATTATTAAGCCAATATGCAACAAATTTTAATAACATCCTCAACATAAATTACACGTGGTTTCGATCAACCTATAATACCCTTCCAGTAATTACAATTCAAAATGCACACCTTTTATCTGAAATGTCAGATAAAATACATTTTTCGCCAATCGTACTACAATTGTCACATTATTGACACAATTTGGTTGAGCAAAGTCAAACATTCCATTATATCAGCCGTTGCTAGGCAATTTACAATAAAACTGTACAGGAATAATTCAAACATTTAATTACGTCAGCCGTTGCTAGGTAATTTACAATACAACTGTACAGGAATAATATTCCCGGCCTAGGCAGGAAATATTCGAGTACTATTTCCCTTTTTTTTTAATTACTCGTATCGATTGGCGGAAAAATAGTATGTGTATCTTGGACAAAAAGCAACATTCCCAGACTCCTGTGTCGTCTGGGAATCTTACGCTTTTTGTCCTAGATACACAATATACTATTTTAGATATTTTCTTTAAAACTAACCTTAATTTGTAAAAGCACATTAATTTTGTTGAACTAATATTATCTCTAACTTAAAAAAAATATATAATTTGATAACCGTTCTTTAATGTGTTATTCATTATAGAATTTTATTGCGTTACCTTAGTAATCAAATTGTTATTTGTGTAATAAGCATAGAAGGCAAAATTTGCTATACCGAGTGATCGTTTGCCACCCGACCGTGCAACCCAAGAGCACGAGGTCAGCAAATAACCTTCAGCGGGTTTATGTTTTGACAGTTAATGTCACTTATAGAAATCTAATATTTCACATTTTTACATTAAGTGCGATAATAGTTATTTACTATACAAGTGGGATAACAGCATCATTAATATACGTGCGTGTAAGTTACAAACGAGTGCGTAGCATGTTATATTATGAATAGACAATGGTCTCCTGTGTAAAACTGCAAGCTTGCAACCTTGAACGATAAATAGCTTCTTTATATGAATTGCAAGTCTGCAACCTTGAACGCACGTGGCTTCCTGTCTCACGCTCCCTTTTAGAGATAACGCTTATCTTAGCTGATTAGGCATAGTATATATACTAGTAGCTTGCACCTCTAAGTTAAGCTCCAGTCAGTCGATAAGTTCCATTGTGTTCGTATCATAGCTAGATGTAAGAAATTGTCCGGCGGCTAGCTGTGTGCTTCCAATGTTATATTTCATTGTAAAATAAAAATAAACGTTTTTTAAAAAGTCGTTTCGGCGGCCTTTTAATAAAACTGGCGCAGTCGTTCGGATTTGTGGAGGAAAACCTGGAAAACTACAAACATCGAGTCGACCAGCAACTTTCCTTGAGGTTCAGCTCTTTGCCACAAATCGAAACCTACCACCCAGCGGATCTTCGGACATCTCCAACAGGGACAAACATCGCCCGATCGTGAGAAGCGCCCGTCGACCCAGCTCCTGCTCCTCCGTGGTTATTGGAACCATCTGGTCATTGGGACCATCTTGATCATTGGGATCAGTCTCTGGTATTGGCAACGTCAACAACGACGACCCCAGGACAACTTTTGGATAACGCTCTAGCGCAAAGCTGGACTATCCAAGTCGGACTTCAGGACCTCTGTGCAGGCCAGCCGACATCAATAGGATCGACGCATCCTTTTTGAAGACAACAGGACGTAGCTTGATCGCACGCCGTTCGTCAATTTTAACGCACAATGTAAGTGCATATTTTTATAATAATTTTCAAGCTTTAGAGAAAAAGCAAAGGTATATTTTTAAAAATAATAATTTTCAAGCTTTAGAGAAAAAGCAAAGGTATATTTTAAAGGCAACAAAGTAACGACTATTAAAGCGTTCGCCTAAGTAATAATTTCAAAGTTTTAAAGAAAAAGCAAAATAATTAATTTTAAAGGCAACAAAGTAACGTAATATAATTTTCAAAAGTGATAATTATTAAAGCGTTCGCCTAAAACAACAAAGTTAACTAATATAAAGTTTTAAAAATTATACTAACATAGTTCTAATATTTATTTATAATATTAGGCAGAACGTAGTAAGCCAGACCAATTGCTGCACATACTAGGTGTGCTTAATTTGCATTTGTGCTTGCGTTCTTGCGCGTAGGTACCCCTGTTAAACATCCCCTAGTCATTAAACTGTTTACTAACATAAATAAAAATTAAAAATAAGTGAAACAAATAAAGCAAAATTAATTTTTGTCTATAAAATTTTTATGTTTAGATCACTATTATCTTGAATCATTAGTTAAAACACCTGTAATTATATTTTGAAACAATTGTAAAAATTTTATGTCACGAGATAGATCACGCTCACCAAGGAATTCTATCCCTAGAATTTTATTTTTAAATAATTGTAACAACATTAGCAACCCAAATATGGTTGATCAAAACGCATCATTGTTTCCCCCACATTTTAATGTAGCTTTATTAAATGAAATTCCCACATATGATGGTAATCAAGCCACTCTTTCGGAATTTATCAGATCCGCAGAAATCATTGCAACTAAATTTTGTACAGAAAATTTAAACGATTATATCAACCAAGTAATTTTAAACTCGATAAGGAATAAATTAAAAGGTCAAGCGTTAGAAGTAATCACAGGTTACGAGTATGATACTTGGAAAGACTTAAAAAATGTCTTAATTGAAAATTTTGGCGACCAAAGGTCAGAATTGAATCTCTTAATTGATTTAACTAAATTAAAACAGAATAAAGACTCTCCCATAGAATTTTTCAATAAAGTTAGAACTCATTTAGCAATTTATAATTCTAAAGTTTCTCTGAGTCAAGAATCAAAAGATATTATCACTTATAAATTAAAGGCTAACAAAGATTTAGCACTTCGCACTTTTACAAGTGGACTAAATGAAAATTTAGGAAGCTTCGTAAGAAGTAGAAATCCAACTTCACTAGAACAAGCGTTAAGCATAGTAAAAGAAGAAATTGATATCAGATATTCTCAAAATCAAAATAATTTTCAAAGTCAGAAATTAAATAAATCAAATTTAACTTCCAATATTCAAACACAAAATTCATACCAATCTAAATTAAATAACCCAAATTTTATGCAAAGACCATTCCAACAAAATCGAAGTAATTTTAATCAAAATCCCAACTATTTTAAAAATCCAACGAATTTTAATAATCCTAATAATTCTAGAATAACTCGAAATTCAAGCTTTAATGCATTTGCACCAAAACCAAATTTTTCACCAACAAATAAACCAGAACCTATGGACTTTAGCACTATAAAAAGACCAACTACTCAACAATCAAATTTTCCTAATAAATATCGAGCTAATTCTCAAAACGTTAATAGAAATTTTAATCATTTAAATTACCATCAAGAAAAACCTCCTGATGAATATGAAGACTTAACAGAAGATTTATTTGAAAATGGAGAATTTTCAACTCCAGAAAATTTTAACGAAAACTTTCAGGAATATTCTGACCCTGATAATTCACAAGACTTAGATCACACCCCAGATTATTTCGAATATCCAGATCCAAACGATACAGTAAATTTTCATTAAGAGCCTCGGAAAAGCATATTTTAACTTTTAATATAAATTCAAAATCAGATCTTCCTTATATTATAATTCCCGCCACTGGCGATAAACTTTTAATAGATACAGGTAGCTCACAAACAATAATTTCTCCAGAATTTGTACAACAACATTTTCCAAATTATATTTATGAAACAGAATTTGAGATAATTACATCTCATGGAATTTCTCAACATAACTTAATTGCAGATTTACCAATCCCCAGTCTTTTTTATGAAAACGGAACACATACATGTTATTTATATAATTTTAACCCAGACTATATAGGACTTATTGGATCCGACTTATTTTCAAAATTATCCGCACGAATAGATTATAAATGGATGCATATTCAGACAGAAAGAGCTACGATACCATTTTATTATAACCCGTAAAAACTAAACAAAAAAAAATGAAACTAATGTAACTTTTCCAAACCTAAAAATTAAGATTTTTATTTTTCTCAACAAAACCTACAGTTAACCCTGTGTACAGAACTTTTCGTAAAATTTATCAGCATAAAAAAAAATGTAACTAAAATAACTCCAAAATTAAAATTTAATGAAAAAGGCATGACTAAGCCTTCAGCAATTGAAATCATACAATAATCAATTTAAAACAAGCGTAATTAATACTTTAAATGAAATACAAGAAATCAATATTTATAATCCTTAATCTTATAAAAATAAAAATTATGAACTCAACAAAAATCAGTCTATCAGATTTAACAACTTTAATATAAAAACTCCAAACAATAAAAGTATTTTAGATAATTAATTTAAATAACAATTTTTTAACAACTTTAATATAAAAACTCCAAACATTAAAAGTATCTTAGATAATTATTTTAAATAACAATTTAAAAAAAAACAATTTAAGACTAAAACCAATGCACATATAATTTCAAAACTGACGAAAAGTCAACTCATAAGGTTTAGTAATTCAAACATAAATTTGTAAAATATTTAGATTATATAGCTCCTTCTAAAGTAGGAATAAAATCAGATTCATCTAAAAATTCAATAATCAAAATTTCCCAGCACTTAAAAATCTAAATAAAATAATTTTTAACCAAATAGTCTACTAAAGAACATTTATCAAAAATTTTGCCAAAATAACTAAATTTTTAACCGTGTGTTTAAAGAAAAAAATAAGATTGTTCACACCCTTGAATTTTTGAAAAACTTTAAGTATTACAAATAAATTCTAATAAATAAATCAGTAACTTCAAATATCAAAAGTATTTTAAAAAAAAATAACATCTTAAGAAAAAACTTAAGACTAAAATCATTTAAATCAGAAAAAACTCAAATAAAAATTATACTTAACAAACAAACAAGACCTAAGCTTGTATTAATCTAGTATTTACAATTTTAATAATCACAATATTTCTCGCGTTAAAACTAAGATGTTCACAGCAACATACCTTTATAATTGATATTGCTAAAGGAAAACAAAGAAAAACCTTTACAACCATTTAAAATTAAATTCAAATTCAGAAAAGTCAAACATTTCAATTAAACGAAAAAGTATTTATTAAAACAAATCTCAGAAGTAAAGATTAAATTTAAAATTAAAACCCATTCAGAAAGATCAAACATTTCAATTAAACGAAGAAGTATTATTTAAAATAAATTTCAGAAGTAAAGATAAAATTTAAAATTAAAACCAATTCGGAAAAATCAAACATTCCAATTAAATGAAAAAATATTTGTTAGAACTAATTTCAGAAGTAAAATTGAAATTCAAAATTAAATCTAATTTTTTAAAAAATATGGAAATATAAAACACCCTGACTAAAAGGAACTATTGCTCTCTCTTTTTCAGGATTACTACACTCTTCATCGCCTGTACCCTGCTGACTCAATCACTAGTTATACAGAGCGATATTATTATTAAAAATTTAAAAGATAATCCTGGATTATATCCTCTAAACTTAGGAAACGTAGTGCTTAAACAAAGCGAATGGACGCTTATTAGAAATGTAGACTATACCCCTATATTTGTTAATTATGACACACTTAGAACTAATTTAATGAAAATAATACCGTTACTTGAAAATAAAAGTTACGTTATTGAATATACAAAATTTAAAAGGATTGATGATGTTATTATCAATCATAACAATTTACTCATAATATTAAAACAATATCTTGAAAAAACAGATAAACTCTTAAGTCAATTATTTCCTGATGTTAAACACAAAATTAATAAAAGAGGACTTTTCGATGGACTTGGATCCGCTTTCAAATTTTTAACTGGAAACCTCGACGCCAACGATGGAGTCAGATATGAATCTATGATTACTAAATTGCAAGAAAGCAATAAAATTCAAAATGACGTTATATTAGAACAAACTAAAATTTTAAATGATACCATCTCAGTAATCAATGATATAGCAAAGAGTCAAGAATTATTAGACAGAAATATAAATAAAATAATTTTACAAAATGAGGAATTAGGCAAAAATCTCGCTACATACTCCTTAAAAACAGTCTTGCTAGAAGCAATTCAATTTTTGCAACTACTTATTAACACTTGTTTGGAACTAGAAAATGCATTAACTTTTGCCCAAAATCAACAGATGCATATGTCATTAATTGATAATGACGATTTAATTGAAAATCTAAATGAAATTTCGACGTATCTCAATAGCATATCAGAAAAAGCTTTAACTATTCCATATCCTGCAGAGTTACAGTATTTACATTTATACGAGTCAATTATCATTACAAAAGTTTATCAAGTTAAAAACAGAATTACATTTATATTCGAAATACCTCTTACTTCCAAAACTAACGATTATCAAATGATACAATTAATACCATTTCCGATTTTTATCCAAAATTATCAATTTCGTATGATTATACCTACTTATAGTACTTTATTATTTAACGTTAAAAACAGCATTCCCATTGAAATAAGTCATTGTAAACTTATAACTTTAGACACCTACTTTTGTAATCAAAATAACTACTTTGAAATCCCCAACGACAAATTGTGCGAAACACAACTTCTGTCATTTAATAAAAATAAAACATGTATCCCTTATTTATTCAATTTAACAGAAATCAAAATATCACAAATAAATCCTGCGACATGGTTAATATCTTCCCCATCTGAAGCAATATTGGACGTCAAATGTAAAAATCAGAATTTTAGAAAAGGAATATCTGGCACTAACCTCTTACACCTCAGTTCAGACTGTCTTGTTTCAATAAATCAAAAACACATGTTATTCACCGCAAAAAGAACCTCAAATGAAATTGTTAATTTAAAAATTTCAAACATTGACCGCTTAATAATTCCTGAATCAAACCACATAAATGTTTCAAAGATTGACTTGATACCTCTTGACACCCAGAAATTGGTTGAGGACCGAATTAAACTTAATAAATATGAAAATTTGTTAAAACCTGTTAATTATATTAAATCTGATAATTTAAGTGTGTCTGCAATTATATTTACTCTGTGTACTATTCTTATGTTAATAATTTTTATATTGTATTTGTATTATAATAGAAAAACAATGAAGATTAAACTTATTAGATTTTTAAATAAAGATTTTGAACCGGTTAACGTAAATGCATAAGTTTAATTTTCTTTTCTCTTTGTAAGTTCAATGGAGGCATATTTGAATACCACCCATTGAACATTTTATCGGCGGACGTGTTATATTATGAATAGACAATGGTCTCCTGTGTAAAACTGCAAGCTTGCAACCTTGAACGATAAATAGCTTCTTTATATGAATTGCAAGTCTGCAACCTTGAACGCACGTGGCTTCCTGTCTCACGCTCCCTTTTAGAGATAACGCTTATCTTAGCTGATTAGGCATAGTATATATACTAGTAGCTTGCACCTCTAAGTTAAGCTCCAGTCAGTCGATAAGTTCCATTGTGTTCGTATCATAGCTAGATGTAAGAAATTGTCCGGCGGCTAGCTGTGTGCTTCCAATGTTATATTTCATTGTAAAATAAAAATAAACGTTTTTTAAAAAGTCGTTTCGGCGGCCTTTTAATAAAACTAGCACGAGTTATGTAAGCGCACATGTATATTAATGATGCATTATCACACATGTATTGTACAAAGTTTTATCTACAACTGCCTAAAATTGAGAAAAGTGCATTAAGAGAAATGTCATATCTGTCATTTTCAAAAATATTTTAGTAGGCAAATGTCATTATGTCATTCATTTGACACTATTTCAGTTACGTAATGAAGTCATTATACAACTCAGTTGCGTAGTGAAACCATTACATAACTGAGTGGTGTAATGAGCTTCATTACCTAACTGAAATAGTGTCAAATGAGTGACGTAATGCGTTACTTATCCCACTGGAGTAGATAAAATAGTATACGAAACGCGTTAGAAAAGTGGGTTTATTGAACTCGTATGGCTATTTAAGTACTCGTTGATGCTTGTACTCAAACCAGTCACATTTATTGAGTAAAACTTCACTTTTCTAACCTTCTTGCTTAATATACGTACTATTACTTTCGGTACCTCCATTCCAAACGAAGCACTGAAAGTGTTTACAGCAGCATTTCCATAAAAACGATCCTTACATGACTAAATTTTACATTTTTCTATGTCTCCAAATGTGAATGTTAATCCTACTGTCTATTTGCGAGTAGGAAAAAGAAGTGGTTTATTTCATATGACTAGAGGATATCTTTAGGAGGCAACATTTTCTACAGTTCTAATACTGTTTGACAGCGTTTCTTGGAAATAATTTATTACTTAACTGTTGGGCTTGAAACAACTTGAATTTCCTTAAATAATTACCTCAAGACCATACTGTGCTGCTCGTGCAAGGACATTAATTTCAACTTTCTTTGTTACTAACTGTAATTAAAACTTCATTATTCCGCACTTGCCCCAACCGTATAAAAGTTTTAAGAACATGCTCTTTCTTCAGGCACTCAAATATGTGTAAAGAATCTTGATCAATAAAATGTCAGTGTTTATTTGTAAATTATTATTAAAAGTGTAAGGTAATGGTATGCATTATATATGTTGAAATCTGCATGCGTATACTTTAAACGTGGAGAAAGTTAATCGCACGTTCAAGTATAAGAAATAGTTATTTATGTCATAAAAAAGAAGTTCTTAAAACAGTTATTACTAATGAAATATATATTGTCATAAAATTGCAGTTTGCAGTTTTGTTTCTGGGAGTGGTGGAAACTCGTATGGTATAATGTAGTAAAATTTAATTTGGCAGATTAGAACTGATAGAATTGGACAGAAATAAGTTGTGCACCCTCTATCGATTCTTGACCTAAAATAACCATGTAATGATTTGTACCTGACATATATAGCGTTAGTCGGTACCATTTGTAAGAAACCCTGCACAATTCGCTTAAAATTTCTTACAATTGTGGTACGAATCCTTTCTCCCACTCTCAGAGTAACTCTTTGTTGAACTACTTTTTCTGTTAGAATTTTTCTAAAGGATATGTGGCCCGAGCACCCCATTTAACTTAGATTTAATTGTTAGTTTATGTACGAAGAAGAGATGCATGACATCGGCAAACATATTAGAACTACCTTTGCTGCTCAGATAGAACACAGATCCAGGTATGCACAACATTAGCTACAGGATTTTGTCTAACTGTAATCTGCTAAGATTGGAAAGAAATAAATTATTAAATATTTTTATTTAGAAATAGTTGTTGTAGCACCCTCTACCGGTTACGGCCTAAAGACTATGTAATACTTTGGGAGTGACGTATTTTACGTAATAAAGTAATATTTGTCAAGCAAGATTTAATTGTATTTTATATGCGGAAAAGAGATTTGTGACCTGCGCGAACAAACTTAGAACTGGCCTCAACACGCAGAAACCACAATAACAACGTGTATTTTGTTCTGCATTCTTGTTTTTTGTCAAAGGAATTTATAACATCGCTTCTTTTGTTCAAGCGTTAGAGAAGAGAGTAGAATTTTTACTTCCCTAGCCTGAAAGACAAAGGAAGTATTGTAATCACAAAAACTTCACATTCCGAGATTTCTTCAGATCTTCACGTTTCAGGGTCCTTAGATGACACAAAAACAGGTTTTCTCAATTCCGTGTGTCTGTCTGTCTGACTGACTGTCTGCCTGTCTGTCTGTTGGCGGTATAACTCAAAAAATATTTGTCGGAAGTCGATGATATTTTGCATACACATTATATACCTGGCATGAAACCACGAAAATGTCAGACAAATATATACAAGGTGAACAAATTAAAAAAATTACATTGTATTTACTTTTGCGTTTATTTTGAAATAGAAGGAAGTAATAATTTTCACATAGGTCAGGCTTTACACTTGCCGAAAATAATATTCAACAGATACAGGATAATGTCCCAAAAGAGTCGAAACGTTTCAACAATTAGACCGTTCCCTTAAATCGAAGCGCACGCCCCACCCATTTCAATTAGGCTCGATGGCGCAGTTCGATTTATCGATGCAGTTACGATCGCTACGCAGAAGCGGTTACGATCGCTATGCAGATGCGGCGGGTTCAAACCCCAGCAGGATACATTTTTTTTAAATTTAAAAATATATCTTATTCGCGTGAGAGAAGTTTGGTGTAAACCCATTTACAGATTTTTTAGTTCCTGGGATGACATATCTTCAACCTGTGTTAGTCTTTTGTGTAGCCTGGAAGCAATGGCACAAGTTGTTTTTTCACTGCTATTTTATTATCTTGTAAGTAATGCTGGGTGCTAATTTATGATTTAACGCCATTCTTCGTTCTTTTATAACTCATTGACTTTCGAAATACCAGCGGTCCATAAATAGAATACCATAAAACATCAATGTTAGTAAAGCTTACAGCAAATGTCCAGTAGCAATCGACAAACCAATAAAAGCGTACATTTTAGTTGTGTCGGTAACTTTCCACTCTACATTACTATATTAAGCCACTACATCGACAATACTGTGTTCTATAATAAAGGTAGACCCTCAACGTAAAAGTAAAAGTTAGTAAATAAGGTAGATGTGCCAAAGGTCTTGTTACTAATTTTCAAAGTTTCCAAGTTTCACGTAGCTGATATTTTAATATAATTTGGGAGTAACAACCTTTTGAAATAGAAACATTACTTTTATTGACATTATTCGAAAACTTTAAGCCATTATCAATCAGACTATCGCCTTCCAATTTCTAGTTCTTTCTGAACATACTAGCCATAGATGAATGCTCACTCTCAAATTGAGGATGTAAACCGGTTGAAATTTGTGTGTCGTGTTTATTTTCCCTACATTGGTTCTTCTCTTTTCTATTAATTGCTTTAAAAAGACTGCGTCTCTTATCGGTCACCTAACGCAGGTGATCAGGATAGTTTACTAACAGTATACAATAACCAGGATTCTTAGATGATTTTTTTAAGTGTAAGAATCTCTAGAAAAAATTGTTAACATCTTCAGAAAATGGTCCAGTCGACTATGTTCATCTTTGTGTCTTAATATTTTTTATCTACCATTTCAGATATTTAGACAATGGGTTAAGTGATGTTTCAAAGGCGCTTTTATAATCCTTGACTAAGAATTCCCTTAGTAACGTGCTGAAGTTGGCAACGGTATTTGAGTTACCGGGTGAAGTTACCTTCCCGTAGCTTTCGTTTTTAGCCACAACGAAGATGGAAATCCAGTTAGTTTTGAACAATTCCGACTTTCACTTTTGTGTTATGTCACCTGTAAATTGACTTAACATACTATTCAAATACTTAATAAAACAATAAATCTTTGTGTTGATCAGTCTGCACTCGTCTAGACATTTATTCCATTAAACACCACTGATTAGAGTGCAGGTATAATTATTAGAGAACGTAAGCCGAACGGTAAAGACCTACGCCTTTCGTTTGTCTTACCCTTTACTTGTAAAAACAGAATGGCGTTTCAAGCGTTGTCTTTACTTGAAGGCTTGACAATTCATTCTACGCCTGGCGGTCTTCACGATATTTATTTTTACTTGACTTATTTGGCGGCATGACATGACAAATTAAATTTACGCATAAAAATTTTTTTGAATTTGAATTCCGCCAATTCAACTTACAATTGATCTAACCCCCCCCCCCCCCCGGGCACGGAGCGGTAAGGGCAACCGTAAAGCGATGAACAAACTCTCAAGCGGTTAAGAATTCGTATTTAAACTACCCAAGCGAAGATTCAGATAAGGGAGGACCAGCAGGGTATAAGAAAAAGGTGCTTGGCTTGTTGGACACTTAATCCGAGCGACCAGTCGAGTCCAGTTCTACCTGGAGAAGCCAACAACCCTACTCCCCGAGATTAGGCAAAGCCGGTTACAGCGAATGCTTTCCGGTCGGGCCCGAAGATGCTACTTAGCAAACTTCCGCCACAGCCAACGCTCGGAGCTCCGCTTCCCTCCACCGAAACTCACTGTCCGAACCGACTCGAAAGTCGTTGCGGCAGATACGAGGCAGCTGAACCGATGGACCTACCAGAAGAAGCATTACAGATATCTAAATATCTTCCTGAACTCCATTCCACAAAGTCACCCTCCAGGCCACCATTTTCGGTGACGGAGCATACCCAAAACCAACTATTAACGTACTTGCCATGTCGCCGTTTTCGGTCACGGAGTACGCCCTTCAAAGCCAGCATATACGGCTAGTGCTCCTGGCGAAAAATTTAAGCTCGGCAGAGCTTTAAAAGTAATTTCGGCCTAGTACGCAGCTCACCAACTAGAAAAACTTGGCACCAGATGCAATGTAGCACAGCATCACCCTCTTTACACAAGAGAAACGTTCCCAAGATATTTATCGCCAACAAATAACTATAGGTGGCCGCCCTGATAGTAAACAAACAGGCTCGTGACGCTATTTACAATTTCAGTTGCAGTTTCAGCCATAACAAAGCGCAACGCCGTCACTGAGTCCCTCCGACCTGAGAACCATCGTCGCTGGCGTACTGCATGGGCTCCAGATCCCTTAGGCGCTTGGCCGCCGTCTCATAACGCATCTACATTATTTTTAGTTACATCGTTCTGTAACGCAACTTTGTCATTATTATTAGGGCTTTCGTAACACGGATGCTTCTTACGCTGCCAAATTCTTTGGTGCTATCTACGGCCCCAGATTTTAAAGAGTTTACCCTCTCTTCACTTCGAAGATTTGTCGTATTAGGCGGAGCCCAAGGTAACTGTAGTTAAAACTAAAACATTCCAGACTTCTCAACGAGGACTTAGTTATAAGTATTCACAGCTAATTATGGTTTTCTAGATTTAAAGCACGATAGTTACCAGACAAGGACACAAAAAGAATCCAATCCAAACTTTTAAAAAATGTACTGAATGAAGTCTTGATGTATATTACAAATTATTGTCATTCAAATCAGATACGCAAACTATTGATAGTATTTGAATTAGCTAACCTATACGGTTTGCATAAAGTACTAGCGGCAAGCGAAGCAAACATACTTTGTGAATTACTGCTGACCATTAAATAATTATTGGAAAAGTAAAAACTTAACAGGCGGACTGCTTACATGAATTATTAGCCTTGCAAACTAAGGTTAATGATCGGACTAAACTTAAACTTTACAATTACCTACATCTTGGCTCACATTTACAATTTTGAAGCTGTTTCTGCGTATGCCTAATGGGCGCAATTATGTTTTAAATTATTCAGAAATTTGCATATTTAATTATTACTACAGTTGAAGACGTAGTACTAGTTTTGCAAGTAAGTGACACAACAGTAACACCTGTAGCTCAATTACGATTTTTAAACATTGTTGCAGTACATACGTTTAATAATTAAGTTTATTTACAACAATGGTAAGGTGAAACACAATATACTTAATTTTTCTAAAGTGCTCTGAATCTAATCACCCCAAGCAATATACGAACATTCGACTTTTGGGCTACCCCTATTTACATTAGAAAAATTAATTTAAAAATACCAGCCAGTACGTCGCATTACCATACCATAGAATTGGCATTCACTTCGGTTTGTAACGTTTTCAAGCTTTTTCGTACAAAATCCCTCTTCTGCAAGATAAAACGTCATACACTACACACGAGTAAATTATTACAGTTGTGCTTGCGCGCACGTTTCAGCTAACTAGCGTATAATGACTTATTTTACTCATTTACAGTGTAGCACACTATTAAAGTTGAGTATCATTACCAAACACATGACTCGGTTTCTAGCTTAAAAGGGGAGTTTCAACAGTTTAAGGTTTCGAAACTATAGACCAAAGTAAATTTGGACAAAGTATGTATTTTTTTGTATAATTATGCTCCGTGGGTCTTTGTATTTACATCAAATTTGTAAATGTATTTAAGCAAGTACCAAGCCCAAGCAAGTTAATCTTTATGCTAAACAAGAATTTCATTTCTTTATCTAACACTCTCAGATTATTTTCAAATTACTGTATCAATGAACATTGGCTTAAATTAAGTATAACGCCACAGATAAAAGTCGCTAGAAGTATTGACAATTGAAATAAATGACTGCAATACTATCCAAACAAGTAACTATGATAGTGCAGTTGGGGTCAGTAGAAATCAGTGAAGGAACTTAATATTCTTGCAATAGTAATTAGTTTAGTAATTTTGCTGGTGGTTGTACCTTCGCGAACAGTTTTATAAAACACTGCATTCATACAATAGCCCTCGGTTCCTTCTTTGCTTCATTGATTTCCACAGAGACCAAGTACACTATCACAGCTACTGCTGTGAAAAGTATTGCAGTAGTTTATTTCAATCTTGGATGCTTCCAACGATTTTTATCGGTGGCATTACATTTATGTTAACGTTCATTAATACAGCAATTTGAAAATAACCTTACTAGGCAATTCAATAATCTGGGGGGTTTGCTTAAAAAAGCATTTTCCTTTAGTTTACAGATAAATTTGTATGAAAGAATTGAGCGAAGCGCCCTTTCTTAAACACATTTACATTCTTTATGTAAATCCGAAGGGCCACGAAACATATAACACAAACTATGTAGCAGAAAATACACAGTGTCAGAATTTACTTTGGTATCTTCACTGAAAACCTTAAACTGTGCGAATTTCTCTTTTAAGCTAAATAAACACTTTTCGTGCTTGGTGGTGTTGGTTAGTGATCCCAAATGCCTAAAAATAATAAGTTCATTTATGTAATTCCAAAAATGTAACAATTATGTACTACTCACTGCGCAAGGGTGTCGTGTTGGACGGCCATTAATGTAGCTAGCTATCTAATTGATTAAGTGAATTAATTTTGTGAATTAAAAAGGTTTAATTTTCTATTTACATTTTTAATAAAGTTAAGTTTTCAAATATAATGTCATTTTGCTCGAAAAAAACTTACATGAGTACATACTTGCTCAAAATTGTTTTGTGATTATCAAAAGATAAAATGCGCCTATGTTTAGATAACTAGTTGCAAACCGCTTTTCTAAATTTACTTCTTTGAGACTAAAACCCACACTTTCAGTTAAAATCCTAATTTTTGCTTCATGCCTTTCTTACTAAGTCTGATTACTTTACAAGTTTTTTTTTATTTTTCTATGATAATTATATCTGTATATGCGATGCTTACATAAGATTAGACGGTGCACACTGTAGGCATTATGTGGTTATTGCAATGGTTGCCTCTTATTAAAGATACATTAACTGTTCGTTCTGTTGAACCAGTACTTTCAATGTAGTATAGCCGTTATCACGTGATTGCAAAGCCTACACAAAAAAATCGGTTTAAAACTGAGTCCACACTTCTCGATAACAAACATAAACAAAGAAAAGCTATCGCTATCAGCTAAAAGCTCTTTTTAAATCATTAATGTGTCACATAAACTGATGAAGAAATGATCCTGATGTGTTAAGGCGTTCTTTTGTTATCATGTTTACTTACACCAAGCTCTCCCACTTTCCTGTAATGACGAAGCTGTTGCTGTCTTAATAAAAGTTATGTATTATAGTGCAGTTTCCACAAATCGTATATATAATTTTGGGTCGATTGCGATTGATTTGAGGGTTACGACAAAAATCGTAGAAATGGTCGACATCGGAAGCAAGGAAACACTATCTGCCTATTTCTTTTCAAAATGCCTAAGTTGGGGTTAAAGGAATAATTATCCCAATAAGACCATCGTTTAGATGTATAATACTTATTGGAATTACTCTTGAAATGAAAAATGTTTTACTTTATGGAGAACATTTTTACGGGTACAAATCTTGTCGAAATTGAGCATTCTGTACTATGAGTTTTCACTGAAGCTATCTTTTTCCAATTTTTATCGACGTTTATTTGTTTGAAGTTATTCTTATAAAAAATAGCTGGATAACAGCTAAATTGCTACACAACGCCACACATTTTGTATAATCATTTTCTTATTATTTTCTAGCACGTATTATCAATAGACTTGTAAAACACAATCATACTGAGGTAATAAATGTGAACACAAAACAGGTATAGAGAAGCATTTAAGGTTATACTACAAATAGTACTCAGAACTGCATAGCTGCAATCCAACTGCTCAAAACCACTATGCCCCTGAGTTATTTAAAATAAGATTCAAAGCAACCGCATATAAAGGCAAATCTAGTCTCCAAGTTTTGCAGTTGAATTCAAATGCAATGGCGACAGTTGTTTAAAAATTGCAACGCTTTGCTTATCAACTGTTAAATAGCCTTATCAAATTATTGCAGATGCGTATTATAATACTGTATTAACTTGCTAAGATTTTATATTAAGAAAGATATAAAAAATATTTTTCTAAAGTTACTGTAGCTCTACATCTTTTTCCTCCTTTTATTATAGGTCAGTGTTCTTAGAAAATAACGTTAAGGAACTGTTTCGTAATTTCTCTTGTCATATATCTTATTATTAATATTAAATTCAATCAAAATACATTTTTAAGTATGAAAATTGCATAACGTTGCATGTTATGTTACATATATAATTATATTGAAATTATGAACGAGAATTCCTTAAGCGGATGCAGTTTATATCGGTTTTAGTAAGCCATTTGAAACTAAACACTTATTTTCTGCTCGATCCTGATATGGATCGAAAAAATTTGCCGTCAGTGAATTTTGTTCAAAGTTTTTTACACTCACAGGAATCCCTTCAGGATCTCATTTGAGACGTCTGTTATTTATTTTGAATATTAATGGCATCACGAGTATAATATTGTTTGAGGTAAAACATAATAGGTTCAAAGTCAGTTCAATTTCCCTAACTGGGGGCGGGCTGCTATAGGGACATTGCGTCCCTCAGTCAGTAACGGGAATTTGAGGATAGGTGAGAGAAAGGAGGGTTGCAGAATGGAAGACAGGCCAGGAGAAGTGGAAAAATACTGCCTCGGCATTCGCATCAGAGAAGGTACTCTGTTGGCTCAGAAAAACCACCTAAAACCTGAATCAAAGCAGACGCCACGGGAATCGAATTCACGACATTCCGAATGCTAAGCAGACGTGCTTACCACTAATTCACATAGCTCGGCTTTGTTTGGGGCTCGCTGTGGAGCTATTTATAGTCCTATGTACCAGCTGCTCAAAGCGACGTAACGCTGATTGGTCGTTCAAGTGCAGCGCCATTTGATTCCGTGGGGAGTGGCCGTCTGACACACAGCGGTTGTAATGCTTTAGATCGTGCATCACAGGAGTCCCTGTTTTACTAAGCTTAAAACCATCTCGCTTGTTTATATTATTCGGATGTTTTTCTATTTCTCTGGCTTCACCTATCACACGTGGAATGTAGTGAGGTATTCTGGAAAGTACTTCAGCTTGCTCAAAATCTAAGCTGTGCCTATTTGTGAATGTATGCTCTGCTACGGCTGATTGCACTGTATTGTAGTCTTGTTTAGTTCTTAAGTTGCTTTTCAAATGCTCTTTGCCTCACTGTGCCTTCTTACACTGCTTAATAACCCTTTAGCAGCAGTATAGAATGCTGGACATTATGATATGAATACAAAACGCTCCATAAAATTTCTGTAATGTTTCAAAACACTTTTCTACTTCGAATTCATTATTGTGTCTTGACGTTACAGAATTAACCTGTCAGTCATCACAAATTAGCTACATTTGCCATACCGAGCACAAATATTGACTACAAGTTGAACGCAACTCTGACGATACCGTTTTATTCAAATACTAACCTCTGTTAATTAAATTACAGTTATTGCTAATCATGTCTTATGTAATTATCAATATTTACTAGTGACTTATTGTTGCAATAAATATAATAGCAATTCTGGGCCTATTTCAATCTTTACTTAGTCTTTGCACGTTAGCATTGCAACCAGAATTGTTGTAAGCATCATACCGTTACAACATACTGAACAAGAATAAGAGGCGTTTTGGTTTTATTAAGGAATTATTTCAAATTATTTGCTTTCAAAATTCTTTGAATCGTGTTATACGTTTGGCAGTACTGCAGTGTATTGTTGGTAGCACTGTCTATGTCAACTACTAGGTTAGCTTTTGTGTCATTATGGCACAACTGAAGCAAAACCTATTCTGCTAACCTTAAATTCTACATAAACTGACGGTGCCACCAACAATACACTTCAGTACTGCCAAACACGAATGGCAGCCTAAGCCATAAAAATGTACCTAACGGACCCGTTGCTAAGCTGGTAGATAGTGGAGTGGACACTAGACCAGTATACAAAAAGGAATTTAATGTTACTAATTATTAGATCAAGAGAAACAGATTACTATTTATATACTTTAACGTCTGCTTAAATATCAATTCTGAAGCGGCCTTCAATCTTTTTGAAACCCTACAAAAACTCAGTATTGACAAATAAATCTATAAATAACTGCTATAGAATTCTCAATCTTAGGAATGTTTGGCTTTCAAGCTGTCTGAGTTTTTCTGTAAAATCAAGAGATGCCTTACCAAATACCAACAAAATAAAATTTTTTGCGTTTTCTCTTCCCGTCATAACGGGCAACCTATCTTTGAATACATGAAGACGTTTTATCAGTTACTCCATTTCTCAATCTAAATACCATACATATTTAAGTTGCATCAATTTTTTTTTCTAACATATTTGTCTGAAAAATGTAAAACGCAGCCAGAGAGCAATTCGTCCGCTCAACGACCGAGAATAAAAACGTCGAGCGTTATCAAGGCAAAATAATTAAGCTTCCATTAAAACGTGAAATTCCGAAAACGAGTAATCCCCGATAAGTGCTAGGGATGAAGTCCTTTCTCCTACTCCTTACCCGGAGGCATTTATGTACAAGAAAAGTCCATCACACCTTTTCCAAATCTGCATGCGAAAAATTCAAACGCCAATGTTGTGGTACCTTAAAAGGTTTTAAAAACCCCGACGCCGTTGTTGAAACAAACCGTTTTTGTTTTTTCCGCCAAAGCACATCGGGGAAAAATTGATTTCGATGTTGACTTTAACAGTTTAATTAAGTAGGAACTGATTCCGAATGCATTGTCAGGCCACAGGAAATATAAAGGACTTAAGGGCTCTCATTCCAGGTCCCGAAACGAAGTTTCAATTTTTGTTTTGGTTGTAATGTTATAAAGTTTTTCGCTTTGTTCCATTGTGTCCAGCCACTTTTGTTTGATTTTGTTTTATAACAGTTCGACTTTTAAGTTCCAATTTCTTGCTCCTTCTCGCCGGTCCTTCGCGCACTAGAGGATTGGCCTGGCGTACATTTTAAAGAAATGAAAATGTAAATTGCTGCAGAGAGCGACAGCATGCGAGATCTGTCAGGTGTCAAATTACATTTTCGTTGCGGCAAAAAGTAATTTACTTATGCAAAACTTGTACCTATTTGATAAAGTGTTGGGAGAGTCTGAGACGCGGCCGTCAAAGCGAATGAGACAAAGAGGCCTTAAAACGTCTTTTTACGTGCTAACACAATAGGCGGATCATTTAAGCTCTTGGAATAAGCGGAAAGCTCCACAATTTTCAAACTTCGCACAAATTGCGATGGCAAATAACCATGGATGGATGTCCGTGGGGAGATTCCGTTAGAATTATATTTTAATTAAACCGTGCGATTCGAGCGTTACGCAGAGGTATTATCCCAAGACATGCTAACTGAAACGAAAGGTGAAAGAAAATGAAAATCTAAAACAATTTTACACAGATTATGGAATCCAATTACCCAGAGCACAAACTTCGGTGTAATTAATTGTTTCTTTATGCTCCTCTCTTTGCAATTTTTAAATTGGAAATTTGAATTATAAATTTGACCCGAATTATTTCGCTTTGTTTAATGCTTAATTGCAAACTCCTACTTTAATATATTCAGTTTGCTTCGCGACTGAATTCCCTGCAGTGCAAAGTATTTCCAAACAGCGATACAGCCATACTTCTATTCCCAATTTCGCTGCAGACAGATAAATTGCAAGCCATTCGCGGCGTTGAATTTAAGATGGCCAATGTAACCTTTGCCCCAGAAAGGTCGAATTACAAACGAAATGACTCACCTCCCTGAAATAAGTAGAAGTTCTATTTTGTTTAGTGTAATATTCTTCAGAAAACAACACCAAGGTCTGCCGTCATTCAAGGCCATTGTAATAAAACGTGTTTCTCTAAATGAAACTGAAAATTGCCTAGACAGAAATTGTCCTCCTTAAAGCAACCTGGTTAGAATTGCTGATGGTGTGGGTATTCGTGATAATAAAGAAGTTGATATATTTTACTGTCTCTATTTTATGTTCATCTAATATACAACGTGATGCCGGCGTTTGCATATGTGTATTATAATTTGAAGGGTACAGGGGAAAAAAGATGAACGTCCAAAAAAGGCCATTTTGAGATAAAGATGCGAATTCATAGCAAAAATACGTTAGAATCTAACTGAGCATTTAAACCAGGTAAAAACAATGAGGGTCGCAAGTTACAGCGAATTTAAATTCTACTGTACAGAGGAAAAAAGATGAATGTCCTTGAGTTGTGGTGAACAAAGATGAATGTCCACTGGGGCACACATGTTTGGTACAGAACTTGTGTTTTTTTCTTTTAGTCTACCGATATCGGCCGTCAGTAGAACAACTGTGTGATATTTGTGTAGTTATTAAATTAATTAATTTGATAACAAAACGTAAAATTACGGTCCCTTAAGTGTTGATCTATTTAGTTACTTCTACGACAACAGTGAGAAAGGTGAGTAAACTTAACAGTTTGGTCTTGTAGTGATTGGAATTCAATAAGGTATTTTCATTTAGGTTATTCGCAATGAGCGACGGGGAGGGGGAAGAATTGTCTTTAGCTTCTAAGAAAAGGGCCTCCTATGGGGGAATGAGAGACGTTTCAAAAATACTAAGCCTACAAAGTCATGAAGCAGGTGTTAGTTGTGATTGTACCAGGTTGAAATGCTTTGGACGTAATACAACGAAATCTTGAGGTATTACCTGATGGTCAATTTGAATTACCTAATCTGAAATACCACGAAGGACTTCCTACATCTTTAATAAAGTACCAAAATCTTCAACACTTGAAAAGGTTTTGCGATGATCCTAGTGTAAATAGTTATTTTGAAAATTTACCTTATGGTGATGATGTTTAATTTAAGGTATGATGTTATTATAATATTAATGTAATAAATTCAGTTCCGACAAAAATACCCGAGTCATTCTTTGAACGGCCTTTTTTACCCGTTTTTATTTTTTTTATTATATTATTATTATTATTATTATTATTATTATTATTATCTGTCCTTAGTTTCTCATCAGTTGATGCTAAAATCTTCTTTTCCAACGAGCTAGTGCCAAATTAGAATAGAAATGCTATTGAGTGTTATGAAGGAAAGACCGGACTATGTTACATGTTTTATTATTGTTGTTATTATTATTATTATTATTATTATTATTATTATTATTATTATTATTATTATTATTATTATTATTATTATTATTGTTGTTGTTGTTGTTATTATTAATGTTATTATTATTATTTACTACTACTACAGTTCGATACATTTTTAAATTAGTACTGTGTTCTCAATTTTATGCATTTGTCACTTGATTACTTTGTGTTGCCCCCTCATAAATTATTTTTTCGTACGCCTATGGCAGTCAAATTGGTATAGTCGTTATACACAAAAAGAGTAAACATACATATATATATGCAGAAAAAAAAATTGGAATTCTAAATATTTGTAGAACCAAGATGTAAGTCTCCAAACTTTAAAAATCGTTTTTCTCAAAAACTAGTTTTTGTGACATTCACCCTTTTACCCCTGTACCCTTCATTTGTTAATATGATTAGTTATATTACCTGAAAATATCGAGTTCTTTGTAAGATTCTCATTTGATGTTGATTT
The DNA here is from genome assembly GCA_940337035.1 of Agriotes lineatus. Classification (NCBI taxonomy): domain Eukaryota; kingdom Metazoa; phylum Arthropoda; class Insecta; order Coleoptera; family Elateridae; genus Agriotes; species Agriotes lineatus. Next base: position 132,191,640 of record OW679196.1, on the reverse strand, counting down.
TGTGCTGTAGTTGTTTTAATACTCGTGCAAGTATGAGAAGTGTTAAAGTCTGAGTGTTGCTAACAAACCATCCCGCATTTGTCACTATTCGCAGCACTGTATTTCCTACACAACTCTGGATAGGCTCATTGCTTAAACTAATTAGGGTAACTCGAATCCTAGGAAATTATATGGTCCTGAGTATGGATTAGGAAAATTGCTCTAATAGCTACTAAATAAAATCAACATGGGTGCCAGGTGCCGTACTTCACTTACCGTTGAAGATGATAGATCCCATAAAAGAAAATACCAGAAGTAAAATTCCAATACCAAGGCTTAAACGATGCCCATTTTATCATCCCCCCCCTCCTGGAAAGTTGCCAATAGACAATACATTTTACAATCCAGAGGCATCTTAGAACACAACTAATTTTTTAAATAAAGAATTCATTTACATTTTATATTCATAAATAATATTAGGAAACTCTTAAAAACTCGCCTTCAAGAGGGGGGCTGATAGAACGGGAATATTGTATAAAAATGTATCCATAGTTTTTTTATTCAAAATCAGCCCAGATAATTACTATAAACAAATATGGAAAGAGGACAGAGTTAGGGAAATTATTAAATTATCAACGTATATTTGCTCATATTACAATGAAATCATTTTGGTGGCAGCTTCTGCGAACATAGGAACATGCATTACAATTGAGTTTTTACGGCAGTGACCTTAATGTACTGTACTGCCAAGTAGCTCTTACATTACAGTATTTACGATATTCTGAATCGCAACTCTGTTTTCAAGGGTAAACAGCCTCTTTTGGTGCAAGATCGGTAATAGTAACTTACAGTACAAAAACGTTACTCGAAACTTTACGGGTGAGCACGGTAGTTAACGAACAAGGGAAGCTAGCATGTTATCCGTGCGAGCAAGTCAAGTTTTAGTAAGGGTGGTACAATGTTTTATGGTATTTTGAATGGAAACATATTTTTTACATTGTTTCCATAGATCTCTTTTCGGGCAACATCGGTAAAAACTTACGAGCAAGATCGATAAAAATTTATAACGGACCCTGGTCAGCCCGGAAAAATTTTACGGGCTGGTCAGAGCCCGCTATAATTTTTTATTTGATCTTGACTAGTTGAAGGTCGTTTACTGTCGTTTGAACTGGCTCGGTAAATAAGTCTTTACAAGCACGGTGCCTGTAAAATGTTACTGTCGTCTGAACTAACTCGGTAAACGCGTCTTTCCAGGCACGGTGCCTGTAATATGTTGTCACGGTGACTATGCAGGCAACTTGCTTTCTAATAAACACATCCTTTATTAATCAGTAAAGATTTTCAGCAAGAGGAAATAAAACGTTGTACGCGGCTCGATTGCAATTAGCCATTATTGGGGCTCACCGTATTACAGGGTTGCTCCTACGTTGCTCACCCTGTAAATTATCAGGCTCGCCCATAAAGGCTAATTTACTAATCTTGACAAGTAAATAACTATTGTGTTACTTTTGCCGTTACATTCGCTTGAAGACTACCTTCGCTATTCATCTACTCTACTCTTTTTTGCATAAATTACTTCATTTAGTTACTATACAGAAGTACACTTAGTACTAATGAAGCATAACAATTTCTTCACTTCTCGTTTTTAAGAAAAGCCGGAATTTTATGCTTTCAAATTAGTCAAAAAAGTGCAGTTTTTTGACAGTTCTAGTATTATACTAGTAGAATGGATAGAGCGATTTTCTTAAGCTACAGCAAATAAATTCCGTGTTGCACTTACTGAACTTCAGCTGTAACTTTATTTAATAATTTGCGCTTTCTCTCTAACCTTGTAGACATCCATTGTTACAAAATCTAATAATTCTAACAGAAACACAAATACCGTTATAATGACAGCTACTTGACAGTATAGTACATCAAGGTACCTGCTGTGAAAAATCAACTGTCATGCATTTTCGTATGTTCGTACTAGCCGCCAACAATGTGTATAAGCAAATAATAGACTAATTAACTATTCTAATAAATTCAAAAATTACTGCACTGCATTCAAAAATCAATGTCCTTAAACGCAATTCACAAACCCAACGCTTATCATAAAAGCCCATGGATAACGAACCCTTTCCCAATTGCATAGGATTAACGGTTTGTCAAATGTTTTCGCTTAACATCAATTGCGTTATCTCAATCAGATCGTAGGAGTTCTCAATTCCAATAAAAATGCACTGGGATTAATGTGGATTAGTTCTGCGATGTCATTTGCAAAACAAGACAGAGGTCAATGTGTAGCTTTGAGGCAGACGAGTTGCTATATCTAGATAAAAGTGCAATAGTATATTACACACCGAGGTGGGAAGTGTTTCATTACTGTCGAGAGATTAGGTAGTTTACCGAGACGCGTAGCGTCGAGGTTAACTTTATCTCGAGACAGGGATGAAACTTTCCACCGTGGTATGTATACTATTTTATTTGCAATCATCTAATTTTAAAAATAACTACAATATTGAATTCTGAATAATAGATATCTTGATGTAGCTAATATTTTTGTTACCATGAAAACAACCCACTGAATGTTTTGTTACCATGGAAACACCCCACTCTTCAGGTATGTAATATTTTTCGGGGTATGTAATAATTTTCTGGCTAGTTTCAAGTAATCATCTAGTTCCCAGCTGTTGTCATGTCATGAAATTGACACATTACAATGTGATCGCGAATAAAATTAATTGTAAAATTTTTTGTTCGTAAGGAACGATGCTATAGTCTTGAGCAGATGCGGTACTAAACTGATCTGAGTTAGCTTCAGAATGAAATCGTTTAGTAGCACTGTATCAAATGCCTGGTGTAATTTTCAAATGTGATTGCTATATTTTCTTTACTTTCGCACCTTTTCACAATCATTTTAGGCATTCATAAAAGCTTAATGTTTCTAGTAGCTTGGATGAAGTTGGAAATAAACGGATTAGCTCACTTCTTTCAGCACGTTGAAGATTTCCTTTGAGTGAATTGAATAGAAGTGTATACGATTTCTTGCTCCATAAGCATGTACTAAAGGTTATGGTTAAGTAAAGCACCCAATTGTTTGATAGATTTTTGCGTATACTAACAGCAATCACATTATCACCAGATGAATTCTTCTCATGAATTTTGCTGATATACCAATTCTAACAGAGAGACTGGATTTTCACAAATCGTTTATTCATTACTAACAATGGTTAATAATTAACAATTATTGTTTAGTTTAGGAGTTCTTGATTGGTGGAATTTATTTTCATATTGAATGTACATTTCAGTTTCTCTGCCAATATTCTATATCAGTTCCATATAAGTTTTATACTTTTCACTATTAACAACTAGTATGATCTGAGTTTTTTAGGAAGTTTGCTGATTGCCTACCACTTTGTACGTATGATCGTTGGCTTGAAAATAGGTTTGGTGTCTCTCAATTCGCGTGCTAAGTTTTGAAGCTGAATACAGGGCCAAATTATAGTGGAGTGTCTGCATTTGCTGAGGAAATGCCAAAGCAGAGAAGCGTTAAAGTATTAGCCGGTTAACTGTACAAAGGTGCCGAAACCCTGTAGACATTTCAGATTGTTGATTTGGTGGTTGTGAAACAAGCAAAGAAAGCTGTTTCGTTATCGAGTGACGCAATAATGGAAGCATCTCCTGGCTGAGCTGCGCGAGCCCTTTTCAGATGTTTCGATCCAAATAGTAGTTAATCATCAGTTACAATTTATTTGCACAATAGTCTGTACAGTAGCGTCGGTACTTCATTTTACGGTACTACACCGGCTCGATTATTATACGTGATTCAAAAAAGAAGTATATCAAAGTCACTTTAGACAAAAATGACTTCTGTCTCTGCTTGCATTTAGAACATTTGAACTCCTTAATGTTGCATTTACTCTGTCGGTGTAAACTCAAACACACTTTGACCATTCCACTTTTCTAAAGTACTTTTATAGCATGCTCTGTATTTGCTGATCATTGCAAACGATGACGTAATACACAAAATTAAAGGGTTTGTTTGATAAGCGGCTTAGGATTTGTCAATTTAAGCTGACATAAATTGACAATGGTGTTAATTAAAATGGTCTTCTTTCTGAATCAACACTAAGCGCACAGCTTATGTCTATCTTGTACCTTCATGGCCCTCTTTAAGTGTTTTTAATAACTTGTTATAGTATATGTGTATATATCAATATACAAGGACCGTTCAATATTGACATATTTGGAGGCCGTACCATAATTTTTATTAACTATATTTAAACAAAATTTCTATTAACATTAAGGCGTAATTCCCATGGTTGTACTAGGTACTCTATAGATTCACTGTTGGTAAAATTCGTAAGGCTGTTAACAACACCATTTTCTAAAGGCAGTCTGCATTACAGTTTCCAAAAGTCCGTTTAGTGATTGTCTTAAGTGACCAAAGAAGCGAATATTATTGCAATAATGGTATGAATCAGGGAATGAACATTTCCTACACTGATGTTAATCATTTCAAAAAATGCCCTGACTTTAATGCGTCTACTTGCACGTACAGCGATTTGCAAACGCCTCACATTTTCATCCGATGTTGCAACACGAGTATGTCCTGAACGAGCTAGGTCTATTCGACTTTCATCCTTGACTAAAGTTTTTGCATCACTAAACCACTGCCATATGAGAAGAACTTTCACTATCGATAACTTTCGTTCTTTAACTCAACGTTCTTCAGTAGCCAAAAATTGAATAACGTCACGCATATTACCTTTGGACAGATTTTCTTTAATACATGCTAGTTCTGAGCTCTATAAAAATGCACACAAAAAGAAGCAACCGCAAAAAGATATGACAGCGACTTCGCTAATACGATAGAGTAAAAAAAGAAGTTCAGCCTTACGGAGTAACGCATACGGACTGTTAAATGGGTTACCTATACATATTATTTCACAATTATGCCATCATACATTAAATGCAGCAATTTACTCATTAGAGATTCTTTTCTTCTTCTTGAGCCTTTTAAATCCATTTTTGGATGAGGCCTTCCCTAACGTTTTCCAGCTATCTCGATTTTGTGCTATTTGAATCCAGTTTAATCCAGCCATTTTCTTAAAGTCATCATACCAGCTCATGGGTGGTCGTCCTCTTCCCCTTTTTTGTAAATATGGTCTCCATTCTCTTATTTTTTGATTCCATCTGCTTGTACTGCTTCTGGCTACATGTCCTGCATAGCTCCATTTCAGTTGGGCGATTTTAACTCCTATGTCTGTCACTTTAGTGATGTCTCTAATTCTTTCGTTTCGGACTTTATCCTTCCTTGTGATGTTCAGCATTGCCCTTTCCATCGCTCGTTGAGGTACCCTTATTGACTCGATATTACCTTTCGTTGTTGCCCAATTTTCCGCTCCATAGGTCATAGATGGCAGAATACACTGGGCGAACACTTTAGTTTTCAGACTTTGGGCTATTTTGCTATTTTTTAGGATGTACGACAATTTTCCAATGGCAGCCCATCCTGCTCGTATTCTTCTCTTTATTTCTTCCTTCTCACTACATCTTCTTAGTTCTAATCTCTGCCCCAGGTATATGTATTCTGTTACTCTTTCAATTACAGTTCCCTCCACATTGATTTGTATTTCTGGTCCAGGGTACATTGTTTTCGTTTTGTCCAAGTTCATAGTTAGTCCTATTTTTTTCGATTCCCTATTAAGATCGATTATCATCTCTTCTAGGTCCTCTTTACTTTGTGATGTAAGGACAATGTCGTCGGCGTAATTTAGAGTAGTTAACCGTTCCCCGTTCACGTTTATTCCCTTCTCGGTCCAATTCATTTTCTTGAATATATCTTCAAGCGCTAAAGTGAAGAGTTTCGGGGAGAGCGTATCACCCTGCCTTACTCCTCTCTTGATTGGGACTGGTTTGGATTTCTCATGTAGAATATATGTTGCTGTGGTTTCATCATTCAGTTGTTTTATGAGTTGGATATATCTGTGGTCAATTCTGCTATTTGCCAACGAGTTGTATATAGCCCAATGCTCTACACTGTCGAATGCCTTACGATAGTTTTCATTGTTAATAGATGGTCTCTGGTGCTGTAGTTTTTTCTGAATCCCGCCTGCTCTTGTGATTGATATTCGTCTAATTTTCTTACCAGTCTATTATTGATTATTTTTGTCATCAGCTTGTATATGTGTGATAGCAGGCTGATCGGTCTATAATTGTCTAGTTTTGTATTTTCACCCTTCTTGTACAGTAGTATGACATTGGAGGTTTTCCAAGCTTTAGGTATTTCAGCTTCTTTCAGGCACCTGTTAAGCAGCTTTGTTATTTTTGAAATTAAATTTTCTCCACCTTCTCTGATCATGTCTATTGATATATCATCATCACCTGTGACTTTATTAGTTTTCATGTCTTTTATTGCTGCTTGTACTTCTTCCATTGTTATGTCTGGTTGTTCTTCAGATCCTACGTTTTGTATTTTTACGGTTGCTTTTTTATCACCTTCCCTTTCCGGCTTTATTTTAGATTCATATAAATCTGTGTAAAATTCTTCTACTATTGTTAGAATTTCATCTCTGTTGTGGATAACAATTCCCTCTTTGTTCCTTAACGCATATGTTTCCTTCTTTCCCAGTTTATGTTTGAGACATTTCAACCCTTTGTTTTTCTCTATCACTTCGTTAATTTGCTTTTATTGTATTTGCCTTCTATGTTCTCTCATGCAGTTTCATATTTCTTTATTAATTTTCGCATACTCTTCTGTTGTTCTTTTGTTTTCTTTTGCTAGCTGTCTTCGGGTTTTCATTAAAGTCTTAGTTTCTTCGTTGACAGTGTTCCCATGTTTCTTAGAGGGTATCAGCTTTTTCAGCTCGTTTGTCGAAGCAGATATTGCTGTTGTTATTTTCTCATTCACTTCATCCATCGTTTTGCTATCATCGTCGATGTCAATGTCGGTTAGATTTTTATTTATAAATGTTTTATATATCTCACCTCTTTCTCTTATTTCTTCTGCTGTCATATTTTTTATAGGGTTTTTCATTATTCGTCTTCTTTCCAGCTGTTTATTAATGGCTAATGCAGCTCTCACGAGTCTATGGTCACTGTCTGTATTAAAGGAATTTAGCACAGTAACGTCCTGTATTGATGATTTTCTGTCTGTAAGTAGGTAGTCTATTTCTATCCAGGTCCACTTTCGCTCGGGTCTTTTTTCGAAAAAGGAGTTCATTGCGTACAATTTGTGTTCGTTCATAAAGTTTAGCATATTATCTCCTCGCTCATTTCTATTGTCTATACCGAATTTTCCAGTGTATTCTTCATCATTTTCTTGTCTTTTGCCTAGATTTGCGTTGAAATCTCCCATGACAATGTTCCAATGGGTGGAATCTCCCTGCATGGCTGTCTGTAGTTGATCGTAAAACATTTCCACGTCTTTTTCTGAGTGTTTTGAGGTAGGAGTGTATACTAGGATGATTTTTAGTTTTATATTTGCAGATATTTTCACAACTATGTATGCTAGCCTATCTGATATTGATTTGTAGCTTTTAATTGATGATGTCATGCTTTTGTTACTGATAAATCCAACACCTCCTGTGGTTCCATCTGTTCCTCCTTTATATATCAGTACGTTTCCATTCTTCCCCCTTTCTCCTGACCTCACTAAGTCCCACTATGTCCCATTTTATTTTCTTTAATTCCTCTTCCATTTCTATAATTTTATCGTAATTTCTTAGTGTTCGAGTGTTATAAGTTGCTATCCATAACTTGGTTATATGTGCTGGTTTACGCCGGCTGTGTTTCAATTTCGAACCCTTGCCCCCCCCCCCCCCCCAGAATCCGTGGGGCAGCCTGACGTGTCAGGGTGAGACTCTGAGCTAGTCGCTCTACTCACCTGGGGTCGTAGTTTAGAATTCGACATTTTCATTAGGGAGTATTTGGCATATAATAAAACGTCGCGCTTGCCGGGCGTCTTGACGAGTTCCATAGTCAGCCGCCCATTCTGGATCAGACGCTGTTTTGAGCCGCTCCTCTGGAGACAGACGCTCTTTTTGCAACCGCCCAATCTGGGACAGACGTTGCTGCTGGTTTTGGTCCGCCCCGGATATTTTATTTCTCCGGTACCCACCATATCTGGTGAGCCTTTCCCTATCCGCCACCCGGGGAGGCGCCCGATGGGGGACCAGCAACCCTATCACGGGATTAGAGATTAATTTGCGCTAAATAATTTTGTACCCTCGAAGTGCGTAGGCGCTGCTTTTTAGTTTTTTTTTTCAGTGTGCAGTGAGCTTGAGCATATGCGCAGTAAGTGGTGAACCCAAGGGCGTCCTGTAAAGTAGCTGCATGTGAGTCATTTAATATTCTGTGCGCAATGTACTCGTAATGGCAATAGTTTTTTGGAGTGTAATTGAATCTGCTTAAACTTGCTGAACAGAAATAGTAATCAGCTTAATGCTATAGTATTTAACACTTGTATTATTAATTTTTTTTTAAGGAAATATATAGTGTTCTATTAATTTCCCTGTTTTTTCTTTGAGAAGACTTTGAGAAGCTAAAATCTTTAGCTTTGCACGAGTACAGATCAACTGCTGAGTTAATTATAACCAGGGTTTTCTCGCCACGACTGATCCCCTCATACTTTCGATTAATTCCTCCCACTGATCAACTATATCTATTTCACTTAGATCTGGTTTTACATAATATCCGAGATCTTCCCGGAGGTCTTTTCCCAAGAGGTGCATTGTATATAATTTGGGTATTTCTATTTCCATTAAATCGGATAACACAACCTATCCATTAGAGCCTCTGCTTGCCCGCAATGTACTATGAGTACTAACAAGGGGATGTGTGTCAGTTCTTAATTTGTTGTTACCCAATATCTGTTCCTGTCCGTTTCTACTATTTTTCTGACCACATTAGACATCATTAATCTGTAAGAGCTGCGCTCTAAGCTTCACACCGATATAAAACGACTAAGATTATGATAAAATTGCAATCCAAGTTTTATTGTTCTTAACATAGCTGTATATACAAATAGTGTTGCACCGCTTTGTTGCCGTAGCAATCCTAGCACCTATCTCATTATTAACTTAGTTTGTATCAAGTAACACTCAGTATTTGAATTTGTTGAAATTGCTGAACGTGTTACTTTACAAGGAAACGTGATATTACGCCATGTTAGCTCGAGATACAATTTTATTAACTGTTTCGCGATTTTAGTTAGAAAACTCTTCAAATAAGTGCAGAACACTGAGATTATCAGAAAATAAAAGGAACGACTTGAGATGCGGTTTTCTGTGCTTAATCTGATTTATATAATACTCGTTGTGTAGGAGTAATTATTCCTCCCTTTTCTAATCTTATAAAGATGTAAAACAAGAGCATATAAGATGGAAGTAGCAGGAATTTAGTAGAACGTTGCTTATTCCGGCTCATTACCAAGTCAAATACTTTAGGTGCAGTTTAAGAATAAAAGCAAAATGTTTAAATTTACATGTTTTTAAACAGAAAAAGATCGAGCGCTTTGTTTTATAAAATTATCGCATGTTATTTCTTCATGTGGTCAATTTTACTATGTTTATAATAGTTGTGTATTGTGAGTACTTTGCGACAAACACGTATAATTGACTAGCCTAGGTTAGTTTTATAGGACTGACATTGACCGAGCTATGTTTACTACCCAAAGTTAATTATTTACGTGTATCGACTTAACCAAGCTTTATTTCGTCGAAGAAAAAAGAAAAACAGGCGTCCTTCATGTAAAAGGTTAGGGAAATATAACGTTTATTAGTCTTCGTCGTGACTGTCGAGTAGGTACTGGGGAGAACAATAAAGGCCTAAAGCCATTCCGATTTATTATTAACGCGTAAGCCTAAACGAAACGGGACGTGGATACTTTTCTGCGCCCCAAGTTTTATAAAAATCTCCATAAAATTGAAGAAGCTTTCAAGTAACTAGCCTTGACGTCCCAAGAATCGGATTGCGTTTGTGGAGGCTAAAAGCCAAGTAAATTCATTACTGATAAATTACTTACGTTAAGGGTTAATGATATTTCTATGCAATCAGGTGAAACATCAAGTTACTTAGACGTGTAACTGAATTACGTATTAAGTATATTAGATACTGGCGGCGCTGCCACGTTTTATCAGTTCTGCCATAAATCTGCCGATGATTATAATAACGTGGCGTTTAATTGATTTCCACTTGCATTTCTGTGTCGGTTTCAGTATATAAAAATCATGTTGCCATCGTAAATTCCAACCGTAGATAACCAGTAGAGCTATCAGGTTGATAATTGTATAGTAATTATGGAAGAGTGAGTGGTAGCTATCAATCACTGGAGATATTCAATTTTGTACGCACACGAACCGCATTTATGTAAGGTAAATCGGTAAATGCGAATAAATTAGTTATATAATCTGGCCATTATTATAGTGAAATGTGAAGGGGTACCACCATATAGTCGTATGTCTAAAGTAATTACATATTGCTTCGTGTATGTTGTATTTCTTATAAAAGCGAATAACCAATCAAATCAGCCAGTACGAAAAAAAAAGCTTTTGTTAAGCGCCACCTAAGCTGAAGCTGATGATCTACTAGGAATTTTACTAGCAAAACTTCCGGGCGATGGAAAATGTGTAAGGATTTGAAACTTTCCTTACTTCTGCACATTTGGTAATGTTTATTTAGCTACAAAACACTTGAAAATGCACTGCGATTTAAAACTAATAATAATATTGGAATTTCAGAGAACCTTATCAAATTAATAAGCGGGTCAGTCTTGCAGCTGCGACTTCACTGAGGTTGCCAAACAATCCCTAAGAATTTTATCTACGAGTTAGCAGTAAACCTAGCCGACAGATTTGGTGAAAGGATTTTACAGGAAAATAGTATGTTGTATGTTAAGAGCTGAAAGTGCTTTCTTGCCGCTTGCGCATGAAAATTGCTGGTTGAGGCTAAGCCGAAACAAGCAATCAAGCAAAAGCGGCAAGCGCACTGTTAGCTCGAAACACACATACTATTTTTTCGACGACTGAGCTTATTATTTCATTTTATTGAAAAAATTAATTGACAATTAATTTAAAATTACTCGCGTAGTCTATGCCATGTGACGTGGTTACTTAAAGAAATGGCGGGCGTTGTCAAGGAAACATTCGGAAGTGCCTACCTATTTTGCTTACGCAGAAACCCAAAACGCTCGGCGAGCGGCGAAGTGATGAAAACGCACACTCAGCGGCGTAGGTCAACTTTCTGTTGTCAAATGACATTTAGAAAAATTTACTTTCTACAGGCGATGCACGGAGAGTTTCTACCGCGATGCAACGATATGCAGGAATGGCTGCGATATGAAACCTCAATGAACGATACTGGTTCCTTTATATCTGATCAGAGTTGGATGTAACATATCTGTTGTATTTCAGGACAGGAATTCGGAATTTTAAACTTGGAAATGCTGGAGAAATCCGAAAGTTGTCATAAATTTTCCAAGCAGACAAGAGCAGTGATTTCTGGTCAACCCCTCAAACTGAATTAATCTTGCTATGCGCAGACTTAACCAAAAATAGGTACCAGCAAACGTTTACTCGCCACTCTACTTCGGTTACTTTATCAGAAAACAATGATACCATCGGAAAACTTGTTTGCAGGCAAAGTGGATGACAAGAGAAGGAGAGGAGGCTAAGTAAACAAATTCGTTGGCCAGGCGGCCTCACTAGCCTCTGAGTAGCCGGAGAGATGAGATCTGGTAACAGCAATGAGGTGGAAAGCCATAGCTCACTCCAAATATAATTAGTTTGGTTAGCTGCTTTTGGATGCCAGTACAACGGTTAGGTTCTACTTGTTAATTTTTAATTTATTATTTGTTTTCATTGAAAACGGGAACTGATTTGTTTCCAGAAATGTACCTACTTTAGTATTTCTTATTCTGTAGTGTGGCGAAAGGCTAAAAAATATGAATAAAACTTGTTTGTTTAATTTTTCTGCGTCTCCTTCTTTCTTCCGAATTCTTCCATCACTCCAAAACTTAATTTTGAGGTTATTTTTGTGAGTTCTGACTGTATTTAGTGATATTTTTTTTTCAATGTAAGTACTATTATGATCGCGGCATCTTTTATACAAAAAGATGATGCGATCAACCAGAAATTTGTAAATAAATAATTGGCTATAGGAAATTCAAACAAGTAGTGTGTTTAATTTTGAATTCATACATTTAGCTACATAGTGCTAATATGGTGCTCATATACCAACATCATCACAGTACCATCTGCTTTATTATTTTTGTGCTATTGATTTTCAAGTTTCCGTCAAACAATTTAACTATGCTGGGAAACGATCGCTGCTATTCAAAGTTCCATGCACCTTTTATTTTTAATCGACTCAGTCAATTATCTAACACCCCCAAATGCTAAGTCAACAAGTTTAAGTAACTCTTTTCTCATTATTTTTCTTAAATCGTTTTGTTATTCCTTTACACTTCTTTGTGTTACTTTACTCTATGGTGATTATGAATTCTTCTTGGTTATGGAATCCTTTCTGTACCAGTTATCCATATGTTTGTAACATTTCCATTTTCTTTTTATTCGCAATTAGTTATCATTAATATATAATTCGTTTTCAGCAAGTTTTGAATGATAATTATTATTATTACTTGGGCTCCACTGAGTTTAATCTAGCTTGAAAATGTTTGCGACGCTTCCAACTCAGTCGTATCAATTTGTAGTCGCATTTGCTGGAGGAACTTGCCCTAATTTGTTTAGTGTTTATTACACCTGTAAACACGTCTGCATAATGGGCTTACACTGAAGAATACATATAATGCCAAATTATATGTGATTTTGAACCCACAATATTACAAGAAAAATCTTTCAGTGGGTAGCCTTAGGCCGGCTCGTGCTGAAACTAGTATTCCGCGGAAAATTTCCTTAAGTCCAACGTCATGGTAGCACATTCTATGGAAAAATAATTTTTAGAGTTTGGTCGCAGCCCAGCCGACAACTAGCATTACGCCCCCAAGAAAGGGAAATTTCAAATCCTGTGTTTGTTAATAGAACAATTACTATGTAAACAGCACAAATGTCAATCACAAAACTAAACAAGGGTAACTATTGTATCTACGAGAAAAGATGATATACTGTGACGTAATATTAATTTCTAAATAAATAAAAATTTTGCCCCAACACATTCAGCAGTTTGAATTTTATCATAGCCTCTCCCTCTGAATAATTAGAAATGTAATTATTTAGTTAAGCTTTACTTTCATAAAGGTATGTTGATTTTTGTATATTTTATTTAATTGCAACTTTTTAAAAACTTTTGCGTCGGCTAGCCATTGAAACTCGTATCCGCACGGTTGGATTTCTATACTGTTGAAATTTTGCCACTGTATGGCAAATGCCCCATTCCGACAAATGACAAATAACCACACAATTATTGAACCCCAAACTAACCTGCTCGACATACACAGGCATTCAGCGTAATCCAACAATGAATCAGTTCACCTCAAATAAATTATAGCAATACTTTGATAATAATCAAGTAGTTTTGCTAACCTGGAATTTGTTTTTCAAGTGCAAAAGGACGCCACCTCGCATTTGTTTTTGTTTTCTCCAAGGAACGCCAGTCTCGTTTCCGGCTTCTGTAAAAGGGACGCCATGCTCGTATTTTCCCCCCGGCAAGTTTTCTGCTGCGGCTACCTGCTTCTGGACCACGAATAAGATATCATCCAATTGCTGCACGTCACTTTTTGCTTCCCGCAGCTAAAAATTATGTTAAATCTCAGCTCCTAAGGCAAACCCGTACAGCCTACGCTCCAGTTCCAATTTACTCTGGAAGTGTACTTCGGAACACTGCCAATTTTACCACAGCTGGCCTCCACAGACAGGCATTCAATAAAACGCACAACTGGACAGCAAATATTTACTTTTATCGACAAATTATTATCAAAATTGGGAAGCCACCAGCACAGACGCTTTCGGCTTGGCTTGTACAGCAAACAAAAAGAAATCGACGCTCTAGGTCACTACAGCAACATAATTTACAATTGTTCATCCGTAAGTGTACCTACTTTTATATTAATTTAAATTGTTTTTATGTAAATATCACTCAGGAAACTATAACCTCACAATTGGTCATATTTTTACTTGAGTTTGTTGTTTGTTACAAACACTGATTAACAAGCCACTAGCACATTCTTGTAATCTTCATAATTCTCAGGTGCTCTTTGAGTGATCTGTACCTTCTTGCACTGCTTTATAACCTCTTTTGTTGCGTGATCGATTGTTGGCACTTCGATATGAATGCAAACGCTGCCTTAACCATCTATAATGCTTTGAAACACCCTTGCATTAAAGCGACTTTGTTATCGTGTTCTGACGTTACTCAATTAGCCTGTCAGTCATCATAAAATCAGCTACGTTTGCCATATTAAGCACAAATTTTAATATAATCTGATCGCAACCTAGAAGATATCGTTTATACAATTACTAACCTCTGTTAATTAACTACAATTATTGCTAATCATGTTTTATGTAATTATCAATGTTTACACGTGGCTTATTGTTGCAATAAATACAATACCAATTCTGGGACTATTTGAATTTTTTATTAACATTCGTAAGTTAGCAATGCTGTAAACCTCATACGATTACAATACATACACGCATGGATTTCACATACAGTAATGCAGTACTCCAACAATACCATATGGTGAAGGCACGGCAGCATCATCCAGCTCGAAACGGCGAACTTACTGGATGATGATGTTCGAAACTATAGCTCAGAGAAGATAGCTTGGGATAACCGCCGTTGAGAAGAAACCAAACCCAACGAAATGATTTAAGGCGATGCGTGATGTTCAGCCGATGAAAGTCGATATTTGTGGTCCGATGGCAAATCAAATAGCAAAAGTGGCACCCTAAGGGTTTAAAGCACTTCAAAAGTGCGAAATTAACCCAAGATTCCGTGATATATTACTGAAACTGGTAAATTAACTGTCGGTTGCTAGCACCAACTCGCTCTGCAATAACTAGATCGGACTCACGTCAGCAAGGTACCAGAATGAAAAGCTGTCCTCTCCATACGACAATATGAAAGGAACGAAAAGCTGTAATCCTTTCTTGGGAGAGAAATTTAAAAGGTTTTGAAAGTTTAAATTTGCAAGTACTTAACTACATTCCCACACGATATTTTCTAGTTTACGCCAAAACGGCCTTTATATAATTCACAGCATTTCTCGTTATTCAGCATTACCGTGTTTTTAATTACTGCCCTTCTATTTTTCAAAATTACACATACCTTATGGCATCGATGAGGTTGCAATTGCTATTAGCCACAATCTTTGTTGGGTACACCCTTCAACAGTACGTAGCCCTCTACACACAACCATGAGGAAAAACACGCTTACTTAGATTGTGAGTTACAACTCAATGATCATTTGCAGCAGTGATCGTAGATAAAGTTTTTTAAATTGCATTTCAATTGCTATGCAATACTTCAATATTTAACACTTAATTATGTTAATTTATTATTACCTAGTCTATTCTTAACAATTTACATAAATTACTCCGTTACTCTTAGCTCCATTATAAATAATTTAGTTTCGTCGCCCCGGACAGTTCTGCTTCACTTTCAACATTTCTAAAGGTGTCTTTCATCACTATTGGGTCATCTAAAATAACTGTTGATAATTTACAGGATAACAGAAACCGATTAGATGCAAGCGTTTTTATAATAAAACCTATTTAAAGAGCGTCTTCTGAGAAAGCTTAATATGTGCAGTATTGAGGGTAATAGAAATCAGGATAGACTAGAAATATAAGCTATAAATAAATTTAAAAAACCGGACGTTGACTTTTTTCCAAAACAGCTAATTAATAACACAAGAGCGAAAACGATACATCTCGAGGCAACTACGTCAACTCCGTTTAATCACGTTCCTTATAAAATTAGCACTTTTAATCTACGTTCCGAAAGCCCTACCTTCCATTTATTAACTCAAATCAAATTGTAGAAGAATTAATGAAGTAGTGCTCATAAAAGCGAAGAATCTTTTTATCACCTTCTTACTCGTAATAAATCAAGCCCTCACTTAATGGAGCTCATCCTGAGACAGACGTAAAAACCACCATAATTATTTCAAGCCTGAAAAACTACGGCTGCTCGCTCTGACTAGCAATAATTTCAATTACAGCGAGAATAAATCATACTGAATCTCTGCGGATGTTTTATTATCAGCGTTCGTTCGAATATCTCTATTTTCGTATAGATCTGCTGCAAAATTAAACGTTTCAGTTGACTTCTATAGCCTGTTTAAAATAAACCCGAAATGATAACGGGAACGTAGTGAGCTTTGTAACTTTCGTAACAGACACTGAATGTTACAGCATTGCAGTAAATGATAAATTCTGAAAACTATCTATTTCAGGTGTTTGCTGCTGAAACATTAATTGCTGCTAAAATTTAGACGTTCTAAAATTCTAAAGAAGTAATCGTTATTTCTTTCACAAGTTTAATAACAAAACAGTCTAAATCGATATTGTTATAAAATACAGCACAAAGAAGGTTCACGTAGGTACAGAGAACATTTTACGGTTGATTCAATTTTGCAACAGCTGCTAGAGCACATGTGGTGAAGATTTATTGCTAATCATTTAGTAATCTCCAAAGTATTTTTGTGGTGTTATATGACTCATACTGTTTTACCCTAAGGACTTCAGGGGGTTACGTGCCCCATTGATAGCCCTAACTAAGTAAAACCTAACCGCCTGGACCGGGAGTCGAACTGACACCCGAGCTTTCTGTGTTCACTGTGGCCTCGGCTGCAGCGGCGGAAACTACTAACCTACCAAGGCCTTTATACATACGACTTCAGCTGTTTATTGAGTATTTCGCCATTCTGCGAAATTAGAAATATTAAAGTTTGAATGTTTCGGGAAACAATGTGTTCTCGTTATTAACGAAAGGATAATAAAAATAAGACCAATAAAGAAAACCCAGCTTTTTACTGTAACTGAGAAGCGAAAATATCCAGTAAGCTGGATAAAAATAAAGAAACTACAACGACTCTAATAAAACAAAAAGAAACAAGAATGAAGAACACGTTTTGCTAAAAAAAGAATAATATAATAATGGTGAGGCACTAACACCCCATAAAGGAGCTTGGCCTGCAAGGTGAAAGGTCAGAGCTTCCGTATCCTCGCAATCACACCCTGCTGTCGCGTGTCAAATTCATGACACGTGGTGATGTGGTGAGCATCATGCATTAGACAACCGTATTATTACCTCTTGTTCTTTCGAACGCAGGTCCCCAATTATTTAAAGCGACTGGGTAGGCCGTCCGCCAGGCATCGATCTGGGATTTGAACTCCAGACTTCCGCACCGCAGTCCAATGCTCTAACCATTGAGCTACGCTGGCGCTAAAAAAAGAATAGAGCGAAGAAATAAAAAAATCAGCTGGAAGACGAGGACTTAAGAAAGGAAGAATAAAATGTGGGGGACTCGCGACATAAGCTATTTGCGGGACATCAGAAACACCATGAAATGGTTGGAAAAGAAAAAAAGAAATCATAACTTAGTAATAAATGGTTAAAAAATAAACCTCATAATACTGAGACTAGCAACAGATAAATTTGTAAAACATCATTTAGGAATTTTAAAAGTTTGAGCAGCAAATAAAATAGGAGAAAAAGCAAATACGACAAACTGATAATAATGTAAAATCAGGCAAACTAAAAGAACATCCATCTGATACAAATTATATCAATAAATCTGTAAAGGGGTTTACACGGATCTTGTAATGGTATGTTTATTCAGGTGTTACGTTGGGCACCGAAACTATAATGCGGCTTTCCACTTAGCCCTATCCTCTTCTGTATTAATAATTTATATTGCTCTTTGTTTACTAGTTTAAACAGCCGTAGAAGCGTAAAATGCGCTATTATCTCAAACGCGCTACGGAGAAGTCAATATTGTTTTGGCGGCCCTGCTCGTTGTCACCTGGAATACTGTAATTATTAATGCAAACACTGAACGAAATCAAACAGTTTACATAAAAAGATATATAATCTGTAAAAGGAACACCTATGCAGGGAAGTACATAAAAGAATGTAAAAGGTTATACGTTATCAACAATGGGTTATTCTTATTTAAAACATCTACGTGCTAAATGCTAATTTTACTTGCGTTGCGATATCTATTAAATATAGGTAAGCCCCATATTTTATTAGTGACTGCAGTCCCAACAAAACTGGCGTGAAAATGTTTTAAATCTCAACCACAAATTTCTTGAACCGGACCTGGTGATTTTCAGCCTTCACGTTTAACTATTGTGACGCCACGCTGTGGCCTCTTCGCGTGCTTTCACTGGTGTCACAAGATTGCGCCATTCGCTATTAAGCCTCTGGTTTCCTCAATTTCACTGGTTCGTACAGTAAATGGAGGTAGTTAATTATAGTAACTAACCTGGCTGTAGTACTTCTGCCAGATGAGCCAGTGTGCTCTTTTGAAGCCAAAATCGCAGCTTCTCGCTGTGTCGACTGTTTGTTCCTCAGTTTGCCTCCAAGGTGATTGTTCACTCTCGAAAACGACAACTCAGCTTGAGATGCACTAGGTGTAGGCTGCTTGTTAACGCAGATCCACACAGACACGTTTTGAATGCACTAAATGGGTTTTCGCGACGTCCTCCGGCTTTGGACGTAACGCGCTATTGGCTGCTTAAGCGCGACTGTCCCCGCGTCCGGTTCTTCGCGCCCCAGTTGCTTGTTTATCATAGCTGTGCCGTTCACAATCAGCTGATTTGCCACGCACAACTGCACTCGCGAAATACGTATGGTTGAGAACACAATGCGTTTTAAACTAATTGACACATCATGGAAAACACGGTTTAGTTTTATTACTGGCAGAATAAAGGTTACATACTAAAGTTATTAATACGGATTTCAAAAATCCGCTGGGATTCGAACTCCGCGTTCCCTGACGAATGAAATTAATAATTCGTGCCAGGTTCTAGTCCGCCACCCGGTTCCGTCGCTTGCGACCGCTTGAACGATTGATCGTGTTCGAATTGCTAGAGTTTCTGCTGCGTTATAAAGACACCATACTATTTTATCCCATTTGTGATGTTTTTACTCTGTATCTGTTAGATTTCATTTTCGCCAATGATATAGTCTGGGCTATGTGCAAATTATTACTTTTATCTATTTCTCAGTTAAAGCAAAAATAAACAAAGTGTTATTTTTTAAGGTGCTTATCCTGTATAAATTTTCTCAATTCCGTGCCAAGTAGACATATAATCTGCATGCAAAACAAATGGCTTTTGAGTTATATACTTCGGACAGACAAACAGAGGCAATTGAGAAAGCCCGTTTTTCGTTATTAGATACCAGGAAACGTGAAGATCTGAAGAAATCTCGGAAAGTGATTCTTTGCGATCACAATACTTTTCTCGTCTTTTAGACGAGAGAAGTAAAAAAGGAGGTATATGTAACAGAGACAAATGAGTAAAATAGCGCTAAAGGGTAAAAGCATCGGCCAAAGCGATAACTCAGGTCAGTAAGGTTACTGTAGATGGAACAGAATGGAAATAAAGCGAAATTATACGGAAACAGGAAAAAATAAAATCCAACAACTAGCTTGGGGGATAAAGGACGGATCAACGACAACAAGCCAAGCAAGTAAAAAATATTTAATAGCAGAATAATAACCGAAAACAAGGTAAGTGGAAATGAAGGAAAGGTTACGTACAAAATAAACGAATGTATAAGAATAGTAAAATGGAATGTTTGAGAAATATGTGCTGCAGGAGCACTGAAACATTACTACAAGAAATAAATAAGTATGAAAGTGAAATTAAAAAATAAGAGAAAGATGATATCAAATTGTGGAAATTGATTAATATACTTGGCAAAGGCCCATTGTGGTTTGACCGTTTGCGACTTTAAGTACAGCCCTGCAATATACAAATGAAAATGGTGAGTTCTTTGCAAAGAAAAGGATATGTTGATAAAAAGCACTAATATAAAAAACTATACGAAGGCTCCTTCATTACACCAGATGAATTACATTTGATCCAAGTTAACTACTAATAAAAAGCTACGAAGAATAATGCTTAACATATATTCGAAGTTGTAGATAGGCAGATGTAGACTTTAACCAAAGAATATAGATCTATATTCTTTGCTTTAACCAGTTTTAGCTATCTAGGTATAAGGATTGAGCAAATAATACCGATTATTAAAAATTAGAGAAAAGAAATAATATTCAAGAAAAGACTAATCAACTTAAGGAAAGAAACTTACAAAATAGAATATCAAGAAAAAGTAAGTAACAGCTTGAGCTGTATCTAGTATACCAATAACAGAAAATTTGTAGCTAGCTATGTAAGCGATGTAATGAAATAGGCAGCAGAGGGGTATCAGTGGTTTGATGAAGAATGCGAAATAAAACTGGAATAAAGCGCAGTAAAATTGAAAATCATATGAAAAGAAGCGGGTGATAGAAAGGAAGCATGCACAAAAGAAAGAGTAAAATTTGAAAAAAAAATAATCAACCAGAAAAGAAAAATAAAAAGTTCAATAACAAAGAAACCTCTAGGAAAGGTTGAAAAGCGAAAGAAAAGACTACAAACTTTGTTAGAAATAACGGTGGAGAATTAATTGAAGAAGAGAAGGAACTATTAGAATTGTGGAAATATTGTTTTAATCGTGTATTGAATCGAATAGAAGGTCATATCAAAAACAGCACGAAAGATCATGTATAAGTAGAAATGGGAAATGAGACTGGAAAAGAAGAGAAACCATTGACCATAATAAAAATAACAAAACCTCAAAAAATAGCAAAAGAACAGAATATGATTATATAACTACTAAATTATTTAAGTACATGGGATATCAATTATCTACAAGCATAGCAAAGTTGTTGCACAATTTACATTTAGAAAAGCGTCAATTACTTTTATAAAGCATTAATAGAACTATAAGTTAATCGCAAACTTGTAAATCCTGAGGATATCAACTCCTTTATTTTGCGGATAATTTAGTAATCCTAATGCTGAGTAAGGGGATTACAGGAAGCCATTTTGAAATTAATTTTCAACGCAATTGGATCCATTTGGTAAAAGAGGAGAACCAAGAATAACAGCAAATGAAGAGGAAACATTATCTTTACGAAAGTGTAACACTTCACGTGTTTGGGTACCGAATTTTTAGAAAACCATAGAAAAAAAGAAATATTACTGAGATTGCTGGAAAAATTAGAAAGAACATCTGAAAATAATTAAAGGTACGAATATGTACAACCACCATTAAACCGATAGTGCTATAAGCGAGCGAAATGTACCTAGATAACAGAAAGGCCGGGGTCGGTAGCTCAGTGGTTAAGCATTCTGACTACTGAACTAAGGTCGCGAGTTCGATCTCCGGCCCCGGTGAGGTTTTTAAAAATAAAAAATTCCGATGAAAACCTCTACAAAATGCAAATGACCACTGTAGCCATTGTCTAAGATGCCTGATACTCTACATGCCTAGACCATTCCATTAACAAACATATATGGAGTGAATAAAGCAAAAAATAGCTGAGAAAAAAACTAACAAGAAATTGAAACAAATGTAATAACAAATCTGATATTCTCATAATTGATAAGGGAAAAAAATGATTTGGCGATGTTGTGAGGATACATACAAGTAGTATACCGAGAAGGGTATTGGATCCTATTCCTGTCTAGGAAGAGAAAAAGGAAGAGGAATTCCAAAGTAAAGAAGAAAAGATGATGTAAAAAAATAACATTGGAAAATTATTGGGCGATCATCTATTGTTGTGAAGGCACCAAGGTACGTAAATGGTCAAAAATTACAATTCTCAAATTAATTTCAAATTGCTTACATTTTTAGCCAATTGCGTACCTTGATACGTACACAGCAATAGTTGATCATGCCAAAATTTCCCAATGTTAGTTTTCCTCCGTGTGATACTCTGGCACACACTGTATATACAATATTTGTTTATTCTATTCCTCGGGCCATTGCAATTAGAAATTGATATATAAATTAAGCCATTTTAGCAACAAAAATTATTACGTGGAAATGCTTAGTATTGTGTAAAAGTTTCTAATATACTTTTGCGTGGAAATATTTCAATCTATTTTATTTTACTTTATCTAATCTAGATTATTCGTTGTAAGAGTGTGTCACGAACAACAGAATTAGTTAAATGTCAACTTATACTATATGGAATATGCTTAGATTGGCATTTTACTAAGCGAATTTAAGAATAACCTTGTTCTGGTGAAAACGGCCGAAAGAATGTTTTAATTGGTAAGAAATGGAATTTGGACTGTTGATAGAATTCTTACGAAGTTTTTTTAAAACACAAAGTTTTTACGATTTTTTTATATTTAGGTCTATTTTTAATCATATATAATAAAAAAGGGTTAATATAGAATTTGACGCCCTAAAATTCCTCATATTGCATGTTGCACGCATTTAATTTTAAACACCAACACAAGTTTTTCAATATATCAATCTGTGAAAAAAAAATTGACATTATACTGTTACGTTTCAAGTACACTCTGTATTTTTTAATACTAGTACCAGATAAAGAATGGAGTTCAAGCTCCCACTTGTCTGTCGTTTACTTTGGCTTTTAAAAAGACAGTGACGCATATTCGAATTTATTTATTCGACACAAGAAAGAGACACTTATTTATCAAAATAAAGCGGCGCACGTCGGGTGCCTTTGACACAGCGACAAATACAGGAATCAATCGATGCCCTCTAAATAAGTAATCTCACCCCTCTTTCAAGACTCCCGACTTTAAGCATGAACAATGAGGTTATCTAACGGAATATAGCGATTTTCGATTGTTATAAATCATTCATGAATTTGTAGTGTATCATGTTAAATATCATAGTATCTACAAGTCGATAGCGAGCGTCGCGAGCGACGAACAAGGGCAGGTTCGTAACTGCAACATTTATCCGGCGCTGCTGAGCGCAATTTCTTTCACTTTAAATCTCCTCGCCGCTGTTCCGTTGTTAAAGCTTTGAAAAATGTAAATACATATATTTCTTTGTTTAAATCTTCCCGCTCGCACCCTTTGTTTCGTTTTCTGCCTTCCCGCGAATATCACGCAACTCGATGCGGGTCTGAGAAGCATTCGACTGTTTCAATCTCGCTGCAGGATAACTCGAAACAATAGTAGAAATTAATGAAGGAGGATCTGAAATCGCATTAAGACGAACAATTCATAATTATACGAAGTTTAGTGGTAATATGGACTTGCACGATTTGCAATATTTTGTAATTGCACTAGAGCTGCCTGCTTACATTTGCAAATCGAGAGTTGGTAACAAATGTAATTAAGTAGGTTAGATGCAACTTTGCAGTAGAACCGAGAAACGGTTTCAACCAACGTAAGTCTTGCTTTAAAAAGAGCTAGTTACTGAAAATGTTCGAGTTCTACTTATATAATTTAACATTTTAAAAGTGATATATGATATTTGCTTGCAAGGTCATAAAATGTATATAAAAGTATGTTAGTAATATACTTTCGTTCTTTACTGCCCATACAAAGGAGTACACCTTGCTATTATTCTTTTTTATTCTGTATTAAGTATTAAGTTACAGGTAAACTCAGTGTAATTATTTTAACTTGTAACAAGTAGGTAGGCAACTCACATTGCAGCTGCTTGTATTTCATAGATGTCTCAATACACTTTACCTCGATTAAATAAACAAAAATTGAAGTAGTTACGTTGGATGCACTAAAGAACTACTATCCAAATACTAAGTAAGATGCAGTTTTGCAGTATTAATTTCTTATATCTCGAACAAGAAGGATACAGAGAATGTCCAGATAACATAAAAATATGTTTGCATATCGATAAAATCAACACAAAAAGCAATTGAATAAATTATAAAAGGACAGACTAATCAATGACGTACTTGATATTCAAACAGGAGTGGGGGTGTTGTTTATATGAGCCAATCCTGCTCAGAATTGAATTTTTCTTACCAAACCCCTAAAGGCAATATGTGATAGAAGAGACCTATCAGTGTATCTATCGCATATCGTATGTCGCTCTTCTGCGTTCTCGCAAAATCAACATATCAGTTATTATAGCTATTTGAATACATTGAAGCTAATTATTGTTATTAACATAACACGCTATAAAAATCAAAAACTTTGTACAAACGTTTGTTTAGTTTGAACAAATCAGTTTGTTTGTTTGTTATGGACAAGGCCTAGGTATGCGAAGTACCAAGTACCTTAGACACCGAGTTCTGTGGTCTAATGGTTAAAGTAGTTGACGTTTGTCCGCCCAAACGTATTTGAATGTAAGAAATTATTCGTTATTTCTGAAAAGTGAAGTTAACTATGCATTGCATGCACATGTGAGAACTGTTACTTATCTACCTATTACAAGATAAAATTACCAGGCTGTACATAGAAGCTAGTGAAGCTGCATGCGTGCGTCCATCAGACTGGATCATCGAAGGTCGCCCTTGCTTCGGTCGCGATCTGTGTTATCTCCTTAAGTAGTCATTCTCTCCTTCTTAACACAAATATAAGCGTGTGTGCTACGTAGTATTCCTGACAGAGCAATTAAGATGTCTGAGTAGAAATTAGATTTTCCCTGAAAACGTAGCTTAATGTTATTCACATTACTAAGTGTGTCGTTAAAAGCATAAGCATAAGCACACACACATTAGGGATTTTAAAACTAACAATCTAATTCTAAACACATACGTATACCAACAAATAACAATGAATATAGATATGTAAATTGGCTATATATTGAGATGCCCTTCCAAATACGCTCAGAAGAGCCAGGTGAAGCTCGCTACGACTTTCCACAATGTGTTGCTTTTAACTAACATCTCAATCGTCAATCATTCTTAATTTTAATAGACATCAAATTAGTACTTACTATTTTGTAGTGCCTTTACTTCTATACAAGGTGAGTCACGAGGAATAATGAGACTGACCAAATTCTCGATGCAACCAACATAACATATTCGTACGTCAGGTAGATTTTAATGATTGACAGACATCGCGAATCCAAACTGTATTTTTTTAAGTGTCTCAAGGTAAGTTGCGAAAATGTAGTGTTGGTTGCATCGAGAATTTGGTCAGCCTTATTATTCCTCGTGAATCACCTTCTATATACCGGGTGACCGGTTTCAAAACCGAACATTGTAAACGAACTGTATATTGCAAAGTTATTAGAAACAAGAACAACTTTAATTTATGGGGGAGAGGCTAAAAGTTCTTAAACGTCAATTACGTTAAACACATCATTTATTTACTAAAAATTTAAAACTTGCTCGGGTTTAAAACCGGCCACCAGGTATAACTTGGCTGTAGTAACGAAGGTAATGCATATTTTGACAACCTCGTATAAACAGTTATTGCGATATTAACGGGACCCGCGGCCAACTGCAACTATTTTTTTAATTATAGAAATGTATGCTTTTGTATGAGCCTTGTGTTATCTTATTATCATATACTTTAAAAATAGTGAATGCACAGCAATGCATCTATTCTCTCTCAAATAATAAAACTGTGTTTTTTATATAGTCAATCGCTTTTTCTCATGCCCCTTATTATGAAGCGGTAGGAGAAATGTCACTTGGAATGCGAATACAGCTCCTGCACTTATGTTCTACTTAAAACTTATCCAAGCGTTAAAATAATTTCAGCGATCATTTTTAATAAAAGAAAAAAACTTGACGGGTATCATTCGCCTCAATAACCAAAATTTCTCGATTTGGTAAAAAGTTACTGTTTGTTGTGATTTCTGGGTAGGTGTCAATGGGTTGTACTTCTCTGAAAATGTGAATGGAGTTACGGTGACTGTGGATGGCATCGTGACATGATTACAATTTTTTTGGCACGAATTGGACGGAATGGACTTGGACAACATTTAGTTTCAGCGAGATGGACCACCTGCGATACTGAGCATGAAAGATGAGAGTTATTGAGACGATGTTTCCTGACAGTGTGATTTATAGTTTATGGCCATCTCAACTTGCCTCCGAGATCGTGCAACTCAACACCGTTGGACTTCTGCCTCTGGATGATTTTTAAAGGTAAAGTCTACGCTGATATCCCTGCAACGATTCCTGAGCCAAAACATAATATCTGGCGCTTCATCGACACAATAGATAAAGATTTATGTGCAAAAGTCAAGAAAAACAGAGCCAAAAGACGTGGTAGAGAAGCTGAAGCAGCCATTTGAACCATTTTGTATTCCATACATAATTCCCATATCACAGTTCCACAATGATAAAATCTGTAAAGGGCTTTAATCAAAATCTCCCTCGCAAGTGGATGTTGTGACACTAAACAATTTTATAAATCAAAGAACACCAGAGATAAAAATATCTTAACATTTCTATTAACACTGATACAATAAAAGTAAACACCGAGTAATGCAAATTACGTAAATTTTTAAATAAAAAAATACATGACCGGTGGTACAACGCCTGCGAATGAGATTTCAATACCACCAAATTTTTTTCTTCAAATTTTGAAGACTTTCATTTACAAATATATTGCTGTGGTCTAATAGCTTTTATTAGATTTTATTTAATTTAAATCTTATTCTCAAGTTTTCATTTAAAATTTTAATTTCAATATTACCTTTTGTCCACAGTCTTCAGCATGTAATTGTAATAACCTTAGTTATTCGACTCTATCTCAGGGTTACTATTAAAATCAGATTAAGTCATAAACAATGAATAACTATAATACAAGATACAGGACAATTGTATTTATTAAGCAATTAATATCTACCTTTATCATACGTTTAACACCTTTGTTAATAATATTTGATAAATACTTAGTTTCAGTTAAATCAATTTTAGATTAATATTGCTGTCTGTTTACAATTTTATGATTACCTATCTAATTTATTATTCAATTGAAATCAATTTTAATAACTTTTGTAAGCTTCTATCTTCGTGCTCTTTATCTTCTATTCGCCAGATCTCTGCTACAGCTCTCCTCGTTGTGGTTGGCAGCACCTCCTTGTGTAGTAGTAATCGATTCCTTCACTATTTGTCTATCACACTCTTTAGCTGTATGACAATATACATGGGTACATACCAGTACAGTAACGTCTAAAATTTACTATTAAATGCGATTTCAAATGGGACTTATGTCAATCCAATTTATATTTTTATACAACCCATATTCTTAAACTACCCGTCAAAACCAATGGTTATCAAACAAATGATAATATCAGTTTTCTTTTATTACTTGTTATCTCTTTTCTAATTGTCATAAATCATATTTTTAATTTAACAGTTTTACATTGTGTATGTTTTCAACTCAGTGGCGTAGCCAGAGTTGGCCCTTGGGGGGGGATATACAAAAATAGAATTATATAGTAACTGTTTACTTACGTTTTTTATAGACTGCATGGAAAAAAGTGCAAATATTAAAGATAGAATGGTAGTCGTTATTCAACAAAAGCCATTACAAAACAAAATCTAAGTGCCGTGGTTTTTTGGTCAGTTCGTCAAATATTTTATCTACTTCAACTAGTATTTCCCGGTGTATCGCCAACATTGCTAAACCGTTAAGATTTTTCGACGCATACTATACGCACAAGTGTTTCCGCCCCACTTCTTTCAAAACATCTGACGTGCCAATACGCAAAGTGACAATTGGTATAAAATCGCGGTTTTTCCATCGATCGACATGCAACCGTGGATTGTTTATGTTATACTTATACTAGTATTTATTTTTGTAGAAGGTACAGGTCGATGTGGTTTCTTATATTTTGTTACAAAACATGCAGATGAGTTTATATTGCAAGATTTTAAATGGAAATAATATGGTCAAATTTGAAAAAATTGGATTTCGACAAGCAATAGTAAATAATGTAAATTGCTTGATCCTAAAACATTCTAAGATTTCTAATTTTGTCAGCTTCTGAATTTTTATAGTTGCAGCCATTTTTTTAAATTTTTGACTCTTGGGGGGGGATATATCCCCCATATCCCCCCCCGTGGCTACGCCACTGTTTCAACTACATGACCAAATATGTAAGAAGTAAACTTTTAGATTACATTTTATAATAATAATTACTTCTTTCAGATAAGTCTTGACTAATTTGTATTACAATTGCAATCCAAACTGGACTATTTACAAATGAATTACAAATACCGTTGTAAGAGACCAAAATTACAATGATAAAACGAAACCATCGCTCCTTTTAGGAACAATATTTTAAGCTGCTTTATTATTGTGTAGTTATTGAATGCTTTACCATTTAATGATCATATCAATATACATACATACTTTATTTTTGGACTAACGCTTTGATTCATTAGATTTAGGCGCTTTGCCTTGATCGCTGTCGATTTTCATCGTATTTTGATTACTGTTGCTATCGGTGTGGTTCGCGCGGTGCGGTATCGTAAATTTTGCAGGAAAGAAGTATGAGCTAAAAACCTACAAATTCCACCCGTGTGTCGTACGCGCTTTTTGTCTGTGCCAGGTGCGGCGGTATTAAAGAAAACGCACTTGTTGTTGCCCCTTTTTGACTTTTTTTAAATTACCCTGTATGTATTGGATCCCATTTTCTTAAACTGTAAAGCACAAACTATATGCAAACTATTAATTTTATCTATTTCTAAGTAAAAGTATACAGCTTTTCATTCTTTAAAGGCGGTCAACTTGTGTATATTTGACCGAAATTTACTCGGTTTCATGCCAGGTCTAAAAGACGAAGGAAGTATTATAATCGCGAAAAAATCACCTTTCTTTAGATCTTCGCGTTTGAATTCCTAGATACCTAAAAACAGATTTTTTCAATTCCATCTGTCTGTATGTCTGTCTGACTGTCTGTTTGTGTGCCTGTCGCCGGTATACCTCAAAAACTATTTGCAGGAGGAAGACAATATTTTGCATAAATCTGAGAAAAATTCTGTCAAATATATACAGAATGAGCACCTTTAAAAAATAAAACTTTTTCAATTTTTGTGTTAACTGAGGAACAGATAAAAGTAATAATTGGTACATAGCTCAGGCGTTACCCTTGGCAAAGATGGGACTCAACAAATACAGAGCAGTTGTTGCAATAGAAACAAAAATGGGCAACAATAAGCTTGCTGAATGTAATGCAGAGGTATGTGGTAGGCTGGGAATGATGGGCACGCTGGTACATCCTGATTTCCTTCCGTTGAAGTTTCGTCCGCAGGCGCTAAAACCGCGCAGAGTTTTAATCCCATTTGTAGTATTGTTTCAATAGAAAATAGATGTAATTTGCATTACCAAGTGTTTTCGTTTATTGTTTCAGTATTATTACGAACGTTAAGATATGTTCGCCCCTAAATCCTTTTTTTTATATTAAGTGTCATAACTTTCACTGTCGAGGGATTTTTTAAAACTGAGAAGCATTAAGTTTAAACATTAAATGGTATTCACTTGTTTAAGCTCAAAATTACAATTAAAGTATCAGTCATTGAACAAATCTGTAAAAGGCTTTAACCAAAACTTTCCTCGTCGACATTGTGACACTAAATAATTTTAAAAATCAAATTAAGTAAGGAGTAAAAATATCTTCACGTTTCTAATAAATTACATACATTTTCAAAAAAATGTATCCCGCTGGGGTTTGAACCCGCCGCATCTGCAAAGCGAGCGTAACCGCACCTGCGTAGAAATCGTAACTGCATCCACAACTCGAACGGCACCATCGAGGCTATTTGAAATGCGTGGGGAGTGCGCCTGTAATTAAGGGACCGGTCTTATTGTTGAAACGTTTCGAGTCTTTTGCGATATTATCCTGTATCTGTTGAGTCCTATTTTCTGCAAGTGTAAAGCCTGACCTATTTGAAAATTATTACTTCCTTCTGTTTCAAAATTAAAGCAAAAATTTAAAATAATAAATTTTTTTAAGCTGCTCACCCTGTATATATTTATCTGAAATTTTTACAGGTTTTACTCTAGGTATATATATAATAATATGTGTGCAAAATATCAGATTCCTCCGACTGATAGTTTTTAAATTATACCACCAACAGACAGACAGACAGACAGACGGAATTGAGAAAACCTGTTTTCGGCATCTAGGGACTCTGAAACGTGAAGATCAGAAGGAATCTCGGAAAGTAATTTTTTCGTGATTACAATACTTCCTTCGTCTTTCAGATGAGGGAAGTAAAACGGTAAATAATTTTGGCTACGACAAGTTACGAGGGATGATCAATGTATTCGCAGCCTAACATATAAAGAAATAAACAAGACGCTTAGACGCTTGAATCAACATATATTTTTCAACGTAATCACTTGAACAGCAATGTAATTTTCCAAACGATGCTCTAGGACAGCAATTCCCTGCAAACAAGAATTTTATTCAGTCGACACCAATATTGGGTCACAACATTGAGGTGTATCTTTAGAAGATTCTCTTCCATGCTTAAACTCTGTCGACCACTTTTTGACCGTACTGTAAGAAAGGACAGGCTCACCTTACGTATAATTATTTACCGGAAGAATTTCACCTTTTTCTATTTAACGGAACCTAACGCGTATTGCTTTACAAAACAATTAAGAACACCACAACCAGTAGACGGTAACCATTAAATTTTGACGGGTGTTACTAAAAAAGACACTTGTGCCAAACGGCGGCAATTGTTTTTTTTAACTGTCTAAGCCTTTTATGTTAGGCCATGAATACATTGATCACTCCCCGTATATTGGTTTTAAGTACAGAATTAAAATTGTACCGGTACACAAATACTTTATAATTGCTAAGTCGAACCTTTTAGTTTAATTGGTTCTAACATCCATAATTGCATAAAGCTTAGCAATGGCTAGTGATGAGAGTAGTACTTAATAGGAAGAGAAATAAGCAAATAAGAGAGATGAATTAAATAAACCGAAATCGCGATTTAATGCCTCTTTTTGATGATATAACAAAATATTTTTAATTTATATGTATATAGACTTATCGAAAAAATGTCTTCTGGAGAGATAATAATGTTTGTAAAACAAAAAATGGCACGCCGCAGCTTTATTCAGAAAATATTGAAAGTCAAATAAACTTCAAAATGTTTCAAGGATATTGTCAAGAATACAATTTGAGGTTATAATGTGAGATTAGTGAGCACACAGATTTATATTCCAAGTCATCCTTCGAGGAGAAATCTTCTCGGTCGCTCGTTATCAATATGCAATACTAATATAGGTTAAGAAAGTAACGGTTAATTTATTTCATATCTTAAAATTAGTTTTAGAAGAAAAATATTTACATTTTACAAAAATCACATAAAAAATAATACCTTCATAATTCAACGTATCAACTGAATAGAATGCTGTATCTAAACTGAAAATTTTAGTTTTGTGTATCTAAAGCAAATCCCAAAACATCCATTTGAAGCATCGTCGTAGTCGATAAAATCTAAACAGAGAATGGTAATGCGTAATGGCTCCCGGTCTAACTGTAATCGTTATACACAAAGAGATCCCCAAATTCCCATAGATAAACTCTTAGTCTCTACAATAAAAGGCACACGTAGTTTGTCCCTAAAGGTTTTAACAAACTAGCAAACTACTGAATCCCTAACGGATAAAAGGATATCTTTCCAGCCGTGCTACTTTTACATTTTTGTGTGCATCAGTGTTAGTTTTAACATAAAATAACTTAGAATGAAGAGAAAACCAATATCACAACTTAATATCTGCAGAAGTTTTACGACACCACTGAAAATGATAACTGCTGTTGTAAGGGTTTTTAATTTTATAATTTTAACCACTATTAAATCTTCAGTTGAGCACAATGTTTAAAATTGATATTGTTTACTGTTTTTCTGAAGCTTTTTACACTATAATTGATTAACTGTAGTTGCCTTTTTCATTATTATAACTATATAGGACAGGTTGGTTCATCAATATGTAAATTTCTAAGGAACTGCAGCCTGACGACAAATATTATTTTTAATATTGAATGTACAGTGTGGTCCATTAAGTGTGCAACAAATGGAACATTTCTTTATTAGTTGTACAACCAAAATTTAAATACCGCCACAAATTAGTGCATGTTCGATAACCATATCAGATGCATTTAGAATGGCTCCAAGTCAAACAGCATACAGGGCGGGACAAAAAATATGAAATTCGTTCAAGAATAAATTTACCTTATTTAAAAAATATGGCAAAATTTTATTGAGAAAAGTTGTTTAGAATCAAAACTTATGCTCAAATACAAAGTCAGGGCCTCCTATTCGAATTTTTATTATTTTTTGGAAAATATTGTATTAGCTCCGTATTTCCATAAGAATTTGAAATAAAATTGTAGGTTTTAATTGTAAGTTTTTTATATGTACATTATTATTAGTAAATCATTTGTCTTGTTAAAACGAATATTTGCGAAATTCTAAAGTTAAATATCGTTGCAACAAACATAAAGTGGACGGTTACCTTAAAAAAATATAAATCCAAGTAAATTTTACAAATATGCTTCATGTTGCTAAAAGTTATTTAAAAGTGATGTGGTTTTAGCTACTTTAAATACATATAAAATTAGAATAACAAAAATATGTATAATACGGGGGTAATACAAAATTTTCCAAAAAATTATAAAAATTCGAATAGGAGGGCCTGATTTTGTATTTGAGCATAGCTTTTGATTCTAAACAACTTTTAACAATAAAATTTTGCCATATTTTTTGAAATAAGGTAACTTTATTCTTGAACGAATTTAATATTTTTTGTCCTGCCCTGTATGCTGTTTGACTTGAATCCATTCTAAGGGAATCTCATATGGTTATCAAACATGCACTAACTTTTGGCGGTATTTAAATTTTGGTTTTACAACTAATAAAAAAATTCCCATTTGTTGCACACTAAATGGACCACACTGTATATAATTCACAAACATGAAATTACTCGTCAGCATCATACGTAGATTGTACTCACTGATTAGCGAAATGTCTAACTAATATCCTCAGGTATTTCACTGGCAAATCCTCATTGTATGTTCGAAATTCGTCACATTTCGTCTAACTGGTGGTTTGTTGGTAAGCTTTGACGACACTTCCCTCTTTACTAGTTCCTATGCCCGACTCTGAAGTCGTTACGTAACAGTTGCCATTCGAACATAATGAGATGCCCTGAAGTCCATCTGCGCTTCTAGTAAAATGCTTCTCTTCCTCTACTGTAATCTCGAACAAATCACCTTTAGAAATTGCTCCAGATCTTCCCGTTTCAGGGTCCCTAGATGACGAAAAACAGGTTTTCTTAATTCCGCCAGTCTGTCTGTCTGTCTGTTGGCGGTATAACTCAAAAACTATTTGTCGGTGGAAGACAATATCTACCTGTCACGAAACCTAGAAAATTTCAGACAAATAAATACAGGGTGAGCACCTTAAAAAAATTTATTTTGTTTATTTTTTATTTAACTTAGCAATAAATACAAGTAATAATAATTGGTACATAGCTCAGGCTTTATTCTTGCCAAAAGTGGGCCTTAATAAATACAGAATAAATGTTGTACGATAAAAGAGGAGTAACAAATTAGTGCGTTACTTAATATAGCTGAAACGCAGGAATTCGAAGGGTCGGTACTCCGTAGCTCAGGTACAAATAGCCCGTTCCCTTGCAATATCCCACAAAACGTTGTGATTGCATACGCGGTCCGCCTGCCGTTCGAATTTGACTACCGGTAACTTTTTTTTTATTTGAAAATTTATTTACTTGATTAGAAACGTGAAAATATTTTTACTCCTAACTTAATTTGATTTTTAAAATTATTTAGTGTCACAATGTCTACAAGGGAAGTTCTGAGTAATGCCTTTTGCAGATTTTGTTTATTTCAAGAACATATCTTTAAACAAATCTCTTCTGCAGCAGTGGATTTGCTTCTTTTACCTGTTGTTGCCAATATCTGCAAGAAAACTTTCGAAACCTTGGCTCTGTAATCGTCAGAACTGAAACCCAAATCGCTACCAAAATTTCCGAGAACTGATCATTCTGCAGCAATATTCTTTCTTCTCTGTATCGACCAAGCCACCAATTGCAAAGTTGATTCTAAAGCAAAAGATCAAAGCAATATCAAAACCTACCAACCTTCCTTCTTAAGGATAAATTAAACACCAAGTCAACAAAAAATGTTTGAGAAGTCTCTTGCTCCTGCAATGCTGTGTGCATTGCGAAATAGGATGTTCAGTATAAACTCGTATCTCTCAATGACAGCATTATCTCTAGCCAGATAGATGTCCCATCATCATCATCATCAGCAATCGAATACCAACGCGATTTCGGACATAAGAGTGCAGATGCTACTTTTCCTGAAAGTTTAAAGTAAATTTGGTAAAAACATGGAAGATTATTATTATTGTTTATTAGGCGCCACTGAATCACTTACTCCAGCCTGAAGGTGCTGGTAATACTTCCAAATCAGTAGAAATCGTCCCCAGGCGTCGTGAGAGTTTTGAGTCTCACTTACCTTCATCTTGTTAGTGCTTATAAAAACTTACACGCGACTGCATATTTGCCTTCAATTTAAAAAACACACAGAATGTAAATTGATACGTTATAATAAGCACATCATAACACAAATACCATAATAAGCACATCATAACACAAATACCAAATCTCAGCGGATAGCCTTGGCGTTTAGATTTCCAGAAGGGAAAGTTCTTAAAACGCATTCCCGATAGACGAACACTTGTGAAAATACACATATAAACAGTGTAAATTACATTTGTAGACAAAAGCTTCATAACTATTGTATCTAAGATGAAAGATGTAGTAATTTAGTACACCAAATTCTGAAGATAAGGCAGTGGTTCGCGATGCTCTAAAGCCTAGACCAGGGAAGGTAATATGGATGGTTGACTAAATGACCTACTGAGTTCAACAGCGGACCTGCAGCACTCTTTGAGGCTTTAAAATTTTGGTCAAACGTTGCAAATCAGCCAGCCAGAAAAAAACCAAAGTAAATGGAAAGATTCTGAGCGATGCGTCATGCTGGTCCGATGGATGTGATTCAAATAACGAAAACAGAACCCCAATGGTTTAAACAGTGAAGGAGTTTACAACCGTTATGACATTTCTGCTATGGCATCACTAAATCGAAAACACATAGACCACAAACGCTTTATATTTCTCAACTTCCTGTCTTTACACCAAATGCCTGCCTCGCACTCAACGCAAAATCGCCCTTTCCAATGATCTAAGACCAGCGGCGCGCGTTCAAAATTGTTTACGGAAGAAAAATTGATATAATACCATTTTTTTTCCTATGGAAGCCTTCTTTACAACCACTACAACTTGAGTTACCGTGCTCTTTTATAGCTTACCTCTATAAAAGAGTTTCGCCTGTAGCGTGGTTTACACGTTGACTTACCGTACTCTTTTCCTTCACTTATCGTAAAATTTCTTATGAAAGCGGGCAAAAAGTTGACTTTTCTATATATTTTGTGTTTTTCACAATGGTAATTTAGAGGTTGAAGAGGAGAAACTGGTGTGGTTTATAGTTGGTACTTTTGTTATTTTGGAGTAATATTTTTATTTAAATATGAATCAATTTGGAAGTTTTGGTGTTAGTGATATGCTTCTCACCTAGATTTTTGTTACTACGTCAAATTCTTTGCCAATTTAAATAATTATAGCAACACGTCTAGTGATTTTTTTGAGTAGCTTATAACTGCGCAGGTCGACTATCTCAAATGTGTTAATTTTAATCAATTTTAACTGTTATTACATATGACTTACTGTTTGTAATTTTATTCTACAAACTTGTTTTAAATGCCTTCTATTACGAAGCTGCTTCCTATACGTAAAATTAAAGCTCCAACTGTAAGTTCTTGTCGTACTGCAAGATTCCATTCTAATGAATAGCTTTGATATTGGTATTTTACAACTTCCATATAATATGTACAATAATTTAAAAAAAACATGTAGTCAAACTGATATGTACAAAAAGTAGAGCGCTATGTTCATTTTCCAACGCCAGGAACAAATACGGTATTAGCTAAAACCGGAAGATTCCAGCAACTGGCCAAGCATCGTTTACTGAATCCGCCAGCGGATATTACCCCAAAACGTTTAAAACTGATAAAACTGTTACCAACTCGCCTAAACACGCCATTTAGCTTCTGGCATTTGGCGAAATGGAACGGGCGTGATTCACCACCCTCGATCTATTAATTTCTGACATTATACTGCGGTGTAACAACTTACAAGCCTGACAGAACTCGGAACATTTAACATGCTTATCCGCAGAAGTTCATTTCAGTGGTGTCCGGAATGCAGTATCGCCGAATAGCCACTTGCTCTTTTAGGGAAATGATTAATATATGTAATTGAAACTGGTAATTGTATACATAACGTTACTTTGGCGAAGTTTTTCCTCAAGTTTTAAACTAGAATTGTAATCCTGTACTAAAAGGTGTAAAGATTTTATCCTCTGAAAAATTGTGAAACTAACTTTCTTATTCTGACATTTGCTCATAAGGATTTTTTGCTTTCACACTCAAACAATTCGTAACACAGGAATATTAAAATGTGAAGGAAAAGGTCAATTCCATTATAATATAAAATTCTGCTACCTACGTAATGTTACAGGAGAATTAATATTTTATTTCTTTTCAGGTGCGATTTGATAGTTGATTATACACTACACAAAATCTACACACCTACACATCAAATCCGGTAAGAAGGCACAATGTAATGTCTAAAATAATTTATATGGAAGAGGTTCTTCTAGGTAGAGAATTAATGTTTTTGTATTTCATAAACCCTCGCGTTGCTGTAGTTGGAAAACCTTCCACTGTAGCTTCTTCTAGCTTTCTTTTCCATAACTTAAAAATCTCTAAAGGGTTTTACTCAGAACTTCCTTCGTGGACATTGTAAAAACCAAATAATTTAAAAAATCAAATTAAGTTAGGAGTAAAAATATCTTCACGCTTCTAATAAATTAAATACATTTTCAAATAAACAAAAATGTATCCCGCTAGGGTTTAAACCCGCCCCATCTGCAGAGCGATCGTAACCGCACGCCTGCGTAGAGATCGTATCTGCATTGATAAATCCAACTACGCCACCGAACCTCTTCGAAATAAGTCCGGCGCGCGCCTCTGTTGAACAGAACGGTGTTATTGTTGAAACGTTTTTACTCTTTTGTGACATCCTGTATCGGTTGAGTCTTATTTTCGGCAAATGTAAAGCCTGACCTATGTGAAAGTTACTACTTCCTTCTATTTCAAAATTAACCCAAAAATAAACAACATTTTATTTTTTTAAGGTGCTCACCCTGTACATATTTGTATGAAATTGTACCGGCTTTATGCGAGGTGGATATATAATATGTGTGCAAAATATCGCCTTCCTCTGACAAATAGTTTTTGAGCTATACTGCCAAAGGACAAACAGACAGACAGACAGACAGACAGACAGACATACAGACAGACAAACAAACAGACAGACAGGCAGACGGAGTTAAGAAAACCTATTTTTCGTCATCTAGGGCCCTGAATCGTGAAGATCTGGAGAAATCTGGGAAGCTGATTTTTTCGCGATTACAATACTTCCTTCGTCTTTCAGACTAGGGAAGTAAAAATTACGATTTAAATTATGCTTTGCAAAAATAAAATACCACCTTTGATTAATATTTAGACACTGCCTCTCGTTTTTTTTTGTTCGCTTATGATTATTTCTAAACTGAAACTTTCATTTACTAAACGGAGTATGATTCCGTAAAGTTCAGTAATAGTATTTAACATTACTAGCTTGGTAAGAGGGTTTTTACTGGCGAATAGAAGGATATGACTGGCGAGCCGCAGGGGAGCCAGTCACCTTCTTGAGCCAGTAAAACCTGTTACCTTGCGTGTATTGTTGAATATTTTATTTGTTCCTCACTTGTAAATAACTTCGAATTTACCATTTATTCAAAATTTGAAACTGACAAGCAACTAAATTCATCAATATGAGACATACTAAGAAAGACAACTCTGGCTTTGTACGCTATCATTTATCTCTGAGCACGCTTGTAAAATTTTACTGCCTAGCCAGTAAAAAATGTATTGGCTAGCCAGTTAAGAAACATTTTCAAGGTGAATACAGTGACTTGATAAATTGATGTTTACAAGTGAGGAATAAGTAAACTGCTATACGAGGTATGACAATTAAGACAACTGATCAGATCATTTGAAAATACGTCATAGCCTAGCAAGATGCGTGTATAATATATGGTTATATTTGTAGTTTTTGTTTACGACTGGATTATTAATGATTTAAAACTTGTTAGGTAATTTCAGCAGTCAATTAATTTTGTAGAAATGAAAATTTGCAATTTCCCAAACAATATATATTCAAGGGTAATACCACAAGCAGTGGATATATTTTTGACAAATATTTTGTCGTTTCCATGTAAATTATTGCGTTTAAATTTCACGATACAAAATCACATCAAAAATGTCACGAGCCGAAGGCGAGTGACATTTAAATGTGATTTTGTTGAGTGAAATTTGCAATAATTTCTATAGAAAAGGCAAAATATTTAAAAAATATATATTCACTTCGAGTGGTATTTGGGACGACTATTTAACAATATTAATACATAACGATTAACTTTATTGAAAAATACTCCAAGAATTAATATAATTATTCATTCTCAATTAAATTCAGCGGAATACTTCCAAAACACAGCATTTTAAAATTTTTAAAAGAAGCCACATAGTTTGTTGGGGTTAAGTGTTACGTAACCTAGCGATATCACTAAGGACAGAACATCGTTGCTAAGCGATACTTCGCAACAAAGCTATTTATTTTTTGAATACGTACATTGTTTTGTGAATATTTTGCATGGTGCCCAATATTCAGTGATATACTGCTATTATTGGTTGAAAAAAGCAAATGTCTGCAATGTGATTGGCTTATACATTATAGTGTTGAATAGTCAGCTATATTTAAGCCTTCTTCAGTGTTCACATTGCGAGTTTACAATTTATATCTTATATTTATATATGTTACGGTTAAAGTGTTTATCGGTTTCAGGATATTAAGCCTTTGTTTACATATACAAAAGTAGGCAGGTAACTAGGTCATAACTTATCTGTAGGGTTAAAGAATATTACCCTACATGGCAACCATAACCATATAGCAACCGATAAACTATTGAACAAATCACGGATGTTATGAATCATAACTGCCTTAGAAGTTTTAAAATCCTCGCTCTACGAGCTCGGATTTCAAAACATCTGCGGCAGTTATAATACTCATAACATTCCTAGATATGTTAATAGCTATTACTTGGCTAGTTTATAGACTAGCTGGATAATACACAAGCTACCTACCTAAATGTCTGGCTATTTTGATGGAAAATCATGTGTCTACTAAAATAGCTATGAATATTGGCTGGTTTGTATACTATCCAGCTAATTTACAAACTATACAAGATTTAACGCCAAAGTACTAACCACAAGAAATGTACACAAATTAACCGTTGTTTTTGGGTAGTTTACAAACTATCCAGAGTATTTGGATAAAGTGTGAACTTAATATTAGTAGTAAACTAACCAATTCAATTTGGCTAATTTATTAGAAAAGTGAGGTTATGTTTATTGCAAGTGCTGTGTGTTGTTATTGTTTACTGTCGTGTCGTGTGAAATTTGTTTAAGGATAGCTATCTGGTTATTAAAAATGAATCAACAGCAACAATTTGAAAACCTGCTTTTGGAAGTTTACGAGCAAAAGTGGCAGAATAGAGATGGTTTAAATAACCTCCCCATTTCTATCGAAAAAATTAAAACCATACATACAGAAGAACTAGAAACCTTATGATACCGAGGAGAAAATGGATGCTTCAAATAATTATATACGCGATGAAAAATCTACCAGCACTGAAGATGAAATGGCTGTTGAAGAATTTTCTAGTAGCCTACGTATAAAGTATCTCCACTATTTCACACTGCAACCTAATATTTTTCAGGTTTAATTGAAAATGCAAGCTGGTTATACTGGATGATAATACTGAAACCCCAGTATTACTGGAAGATAACAATAAAACCTCAGTTTTACTCGAAGATAACAATGAAACCTTAGTTTTACTCGAAGATAATGAAACCTCAGTTTTACTTAAAGAACAAGCAATGGCAATGATCCTAGGTACTGAAACTACGGATAATGCTCTCAATGAATGATCATCATCGCAGAAATGTATATTATGTTCTGAAGAAAACGTATGTGATCATTGTCAGAATAAAAACAATATTAAAGCCATACGAGGCCGTAGACGTAGACCGAAGTCGATCAGACCATAAAAACATATTGAGCGTAATGATGAGCGTAGAAGTTGAATTTTACAGAATTGGAACTATTCACAGTGTCCTTAAACAGCTGTATTCCCGCAACGAATTTGAAATATGCAAGCAACAATTTATAAAGTTAGAAAATGTCAAGACAGACACCGAAATAACTTTACGAAGCGCTGCAGGACCATCGATGACTCTTTACGCCCTCACCGTTATAGAGCAACGGAAAATGTTTAAAGCTCCGATGTTAATTCAGAAATTAAAATATTAGAATACAATGAGTTGACAAGGCTCATACAGAGGCTCGGTAAAAAGGACAATGCACACAAGATATTAACTCGAAGGGTCAAGCCAAAAACCTGGGCCGTTAAAGATGGTAGCGGTGTCTTCGTTAATGTGTGATGATAGTACTGTAAGGAGCTTTATTCAGATGTTAACGCAGTGGACCAAGATCTTCCCTTAACCACTGCTAACCAAACCGCGACATGGAAAGGCTCCAGCATTAGATATTGTTACTGTTAAAGCATTGAAACACATGAGATCCATTAGCTCAAATGTACTACACAGACTGTGTTAAATACTTTGAACAACTGGTATGCGGCCAAACGTCTGGAAGACATCGATCTTTATTCCCATACGTAAGAAAGTTGCTGCAATAAGCACGATAACTATCGATTGCATGCCCTCAGTTCTCATGCCAGCAAAGTTCAACTTTACATTCTTCAGGCCCGACTAGAACACTATTTTTCTTGGAAAATATTTCAAGAACAAGCTGGCTTTGCAAGAAGAGAGGTCCTTGAGAACACATACTAAATATCAGCCAAATCATTGAAAAAAAGAGAATATTATATACTAATATACATTTGCTTTGTTGATTACAGCAAAGCATTTGACGATGTAAAATGGAATAAGCTCTGTACTATTTTAATTGCTGTAGCAGTACCAAAACGTCTGGTTTATACAGGTTGCCTAAAATTCTACGGAACATGACAATTCCATGAGTTGGAAAAGATTCAAACACTATTTGCCATTAGAGTAACCGAAATTGAAAATACAATAATTAGTTTGATAGTTAGCCAACAACTACATCTACTACCTTGTTTTATCTTGGAAAAATATATATTCATTACTGTGTAGCAGACTAATAATATATGTGCCCTACAATTTTAGGCAACCGGTATAATAAAACAATTTTATGACAACTCTGTTCTCGTAAGAATTGTCAAATATTTGTGTGATAAATGTACCACCTCTAAGGGTGTGAGACAGGGATGTGTTTTTCATACCTTATTTTTAATATATAGAGCGAATTTCAAATGCGAGAGGTAAATATTGGTAGGATGGTATAAGTATTGGAAGGTTAGAAATATCTAACCTTAGATTTGCAGACGATGTTAATTGGTGCCTCCCAAAATGAAATCAGCAAACTTCTAGGAAAACTTGAAGAAGTTAGCAATTCTTACCGTACTATCAAGAACTGCAATAAGACTAAAATTATGATAATTAATCGGGAACATAACAACCACACTGAAACACAATTTATTGTTTGTTATCAAGTTGTCAACAGCTTTATGTATGTGGAAGTACTAATTGACAATACCGGTAGCTGGAAACGTGAAATTCGACACCGTATCCAACTCCCGTGATCAACGATGACCCAACTTAACGAAAGGGCGAGACTAAAGCATCACAAAATACACAAAAATCAGTTTGGGCACCACCTTCTTAGTCTTTTCCATTTTTCTATATGCGGCTGAGACCTGGACTGTTAAGAATGTGGATCGATGTCGGATTGAGGCTTTTGGAATATGGACTTGGAGGAGCATGCTGAAAGTCTTATGAATGGTTCATCGAACAAATCTTTCCATTCCAAAAGAGATCAAGCCCCAAAAACGATTATCTGCAACAGTCTATTCTCGCATACCTTATCCACCGAACTGAACACATGGAAAAACTAGTGGTGCAGCTTAAACCAAAAGGAAGAAAAATACCCGGAAGCTCAGTAAACGCTGAGTAAATTTGACGTAAGACACCCTCGGCGCAGATTTGACAAACCATATGGCAAAACCCGGAAGAAACGATGGTATGAAAGCTCACAGTCTACTTCACGGGAGAATAACTGAGGACAATTAATTATTCTTAGAATCATGATTACATAAAATTATAGTGTTAACAATGAAATGAGTAACCAGTGTACTCCTCAACTGCTTGTTTTGCAAAAAAGTGCTAATTAATGCGAACAATAAGTAAATTTCAATATTAAAAGGTATCCATACAGGTTATACATATAGCTGTCAAAAGGTGCACCGTGACGAATAAGGCATATTCATACAAATGAATTTTGGGTATCCATTCCTGGGTAAATATAGCCGCAGCGACCCATTTTCTATATCTATATCTTTTCTTGTAGTTATTTATAATTCCTTGTCTAACTTTTTTGGATCCTAATCTTTTTTATCACAACCTAGGTCTTCGTACCTAAGATTTTTATCTCGTTGAAAGATGTATAGCTCTATTATCTTGTTTTCCAAAATGACCAAATAACTAGCGTATTGAATGTTCTTTAATAAATCAAATTATACCTTGTTGATTAATTTTTTCTATATCATCATTAACCAATCTTTGCTAGTCTTGATTTATTTCTTTTTTATTCATGTGTTCCTAAACATTCTGGTATTTTCTTTTTATCCGAGATCGTTCAAATTTTGATATACCGAATTCACCCAGATAGACGGTCTCTTTGGGAATTTTCGATATGTCGTTCGCTTAGGTTATTTATAGCCTTCATCATATGTATTGTGAACATGATTTTCAGCATTTAGAATAATATGTATCCGCATAGAAGCGTTTCAAACTTTGGTTGGGGATAACAGAAAAATATAATTTCTTTGCTCAAAGGCACTGAGCTCGCTTTATTAGTCAAGCAACATTTTAATGATGAGGGTGGATAAAATGTTACTTTATTCACTAAGTAATAAAACAGTCCATAATTCATATCAACTAAAAAAATACAAAAAAGTTACCGTGGTAACTAATATACAACCAGGTAACATGATTACTTGTTTAAAATTATTTATTAAATTGTAAAACTTATTTACATAATTAAGTGAAGGTATTGGAAAAACATTACATGCCACGCGTGAATATAGAGATTTCGGGGAAATTAGCTCACGAGGCAGAGCCGAGTGAGCTAAAGTTTTCTCCTTATGGATAAAATGTCCCCTTATTCCCTTGTACTATACATAACTATTTCAATTCGATTTTGTATAATTTATTTTATCTAATTTTGCGAGAAAGAACAGTTCTAATTAATTTAGTTAGGAAATGATGTTCATTTTCACACAATTAGGAGAAATTATTACTTTTCTCAGTAGGAGAAAAAAGTAATTACCTTTTCCACTAAAAGGAAACGTAAATAAAATCGTTTTTAAATTTGTCTTTTGAAAGTATCTAAAATCTTGTACGTGACTCGTACAAAAACGCATAATTTCTCTACTGGTATGCTGACAGAACTAGGCTTCGCCTTGTTCTCCAATTCACAAGCGTAAGAAAATAAATTATGGGCTTTTCTTGTAAAATCCATAGCTATTATCTTACATTTCCAATTCGTAATTCTAAATCCTTAAGAAAATTTACTTTGTCAACGCTACAGTTTCCAATTCCTGTGCATAACGTGTTTTCGTTTCTATTTGATGTTTCACAAACTTCATTTTAATTTTACGCTTTGCTGCTCTGTATGATCTTTCAAAAATATCTCTTAGTATTTGTTCGTGTTATGATAACGATATCACTTGCATACATTTTATTGAAACTCATATTTGCAAACTTTTTGCACAGTTTCTAGTGGTAAAAGTTACAACTTTTAATCTTAGTGTGCCGATTACGATTTTATCGCACGTTGCCATTGTTGAATAGCGATAAAAACGTAAATCGCACGCTTTGCCGTAAATATGTATGTTATCATAACCCAGCATATCTAATAAATTGTGACAGAAAGTGTCACTAGACATTTTTTTTATATTTCTGATATAATAGTAGAAAAGATAGCGTATGGCACACGTGTGTAAGTGCCATTAAAGCACAAGCGACTTTAAAAGTTTAAAGTTTAAAAGTTTTCTACGATCGTGTCAAAGTTACAACATCTTGCAAACTTGCTAGTGTAAAAATGGTATCAAAAGATCGCAGCCAAAAGGTCGCGCGACAAAAAATCGCGGTCAAAATGTCGCACGACAAATAATCGCATGCGACAAAAAATCGGGGTCAAAATGTCGCACAATAAATGATCGCATGCGACAAAAGATCGCATACGAAAATAGCTATACCGGGTGACAATGAGATCAAGGCCGTGCCTCGATCTCCGTTACTTATGAATGAATTTGGTTGAAATTTGATACAAGGAAACTAGACAGCATTTCGGATAGAGATATAAATGTAATCAAAATGGGCGCCTTTCCGTTTCACCGGAAATAACACTAACTTTGATTTTTTAAATGACCCACCCTATATATTTTATGTTTTTTGCGATATACGACTCAAATTACATACGAAAGTGTTGCTGAATTTGCTTAGTATGTGCCATTTAAAAAAATGACTTTTTCTGAAGAAACTT
Source organism: Agriotes lineatus (assembly GCA_940337035.1). NCBI lineage: Eukaryota > Metazoa > Arthropoda > Insecta > Coleoptera > Elateridae > Agriotes > Agriotes lineatus. The sequence continues at coordinate 132,146,815 of OW679196.1, read as the reverse complement.
CTTTAGGTAATTTTATTCTTTTATTAAAGAATTATTATTGATCCTACTGATAAAATAGCTATTATTATGAGTTGCTAGAATAAATTGAAACATATTTGCCGAAATCAAGGCCTTCTATGCAAAAAATAAAATTGGAAAAAATATTTTTTTGTCATTAAGAATTAAAATTTGATAAGACTATTGCATGTAATTCGACTTGCAGATTCCGAAAAACATAAAATATACAGGGTGGTCCATTTAAAAAATCAAAATTTTATCCAAATCGATTCATAAATAAAGAAGATATAAGCATGGCCCTGGTCTCATTATCACCCGGTATACCTACTCAAACTTTGAGATAAAAAAAAATCGTGTATATTCACTACATTATAATTACAGAAAAAAATTTCTATATTGAAATTAATGATCGCGCAACAAATACTGAATTAAACTTTCCTTCACACTTTGTCCAGGCTGAGGACTGGCAGTAAAAAACGTGGCGTGTTTAAATGTGTTTTTTTTTCTGGATTTCGTTTGTTTTTGTTTTTCTTTAATTTTTATCCAATTAAAAGTTTAAAAGTTTTAGTGAGTATAGCGATCACTTTTAAACACGCCAGTATATTTACTACCAGTCCTAAGCCTGGACAAAGTGTGAAAGAAGATTTACTTCAGTATTTGTCGCGCGATCATTAATTTCAATATAGAATTTATTTTCTATATATGTAATGTAGTTATTTTCGTATGCGATCTTTTGTCGCATGCGATCATTTGTTGCATGCGATCATTTATTGTGCGACATTTTGACCGCGATATTTTGTCGCATGCGATTATTTGTCGCATGCGATCATTTGTCGCATGCGATCATTTGTCGATGCGATCATTTATCGTGCGACATTTTGACCGCGATCTATTGTCGCGCGGCCTTTTGGCTGCAATCTTTTGACGTATATCCGTCAAAAATGACTATTTCTAGCACTCTTAATTTTAGCATGCGAATTAAGTTTTCTTTGCACGTTCTCATTGGTGGTGTAGTTAAATAGTGTATAACGGCACAGTGCTACGAAAAATGTGTCATTGAACTAAATTTTTATAATTCTGTTATGATCGTAGAAAAAATACCGCGTGACACTTGCATATATCAAAAGAATGCAAAATAATCATAAATAAAGTAGTTTATACGGAACTTCACCCGCGCGAGATACATCAATTTCCAAATTTTAAAAAATACTCACTTCGCAGTTTGGGCTCCCAGACGAATGACATTAATACTTTTAGACAATTTTGCTGCGTTATAAGGACGCCATACTAACTCTGTATTTCCTTAAGTCTCATGTTCGTTAAGGGTAAAGCCTGAGCTATGTGCAAATTAGTACGTTTATCTATTTCTCAGCTAAAGCAAATACAAATTAAGATGTCACCCTGTATTTATTTGTTCGAAATTATCTAGGTTTCCTGCCAGGTAGACATAATTTACAAACAAAATATCGTCTTCCTCCAACAAATAGTTTTTGAGTTATGCCAGCAACAGGCTGACAGACAGAGGGAATTAAGAAAACTTATTTTTCGTCATCTAGGGACCCTCAAACGGGAAGATCTGAAGAAAACTCGGAAGGTTTTTTTCCCAATTACAATACTTCGTTCCTTTGTCATTTAGACGAGGAAACTAAAAATATTGTCAGCGTGTCAAAAGTATTTCGTGCTCTAGTGTGCGAAATATTTTGCACAACGTCAATGGTACCGTAAATAAAAAACCTATTTTGTATCATGTTAAAAAAGGCATACTTCGCGTACCGATAATAATGAGCGAATGTCTCCTTTTTTGAAGGATGCCGAAAAAATTACTAAACTAACACTTGCAAGGTTTGTATTCCTTAACGGTATTGAACAATAGTATATTATGTTATTAGGAGCAAAAGTTATATTTTATGTGGCGAGGCTGGAGGGGTTATCTGCCGAGCTTGTGAGGCAGATAAATACAGCCGAGCCACATAAAGATACCTTTGCTCCGAATAACATATAGTATTTTTTCTTCAAACGTTTTTATAACAAATTATTTACAACTTTGTGAACAAAATTCTAGGAAAATTACTTGATCTCGTCAGCGGCAGATAAAGTTGTGAGCGGCAGATAATAACTTTATCTGCCACTGACGAGCAGCAGATAAAGTCGTCAGCGGCAGATAATACTATCTGCCGCTTGGCAATAAAGTGACAGTTTAGCATCATCAATCCAGCAGTATAATGCCATATTTTACTGCCGTTTGAATAAAAAAACAATTTATTAGCAGAAAGTATAAAATTAGATTTTTTCACCGAGGAACTTGATTTTGTCACAAAAACATTCCTCGGATTCTGCTTCTTCGGGTTTAGACCGACGAAATTTTACCAGCAATGTAGGCGAGACGCTGAATCTACGCACACTTTATCTTTTATTTACCCACTAGTATTATAACAAATCAGTATTAGCTGATATTTTAAGTACTGCAGGTGTAAGCCCTGAGTACGGTAGACACCTTTTGCCTTTCAGTGCTTCAACCACTTTACACCCTTTCTGATTCTCCTACCACTAACGGTATGGAAAGTTTTGTTGAAATTCGAACATTTATTTACTTTTATTCTAGAAAATCCTTCTTGAAAGTAATATTCAATCTCAGCTACAACTGTGCTGGTATTTATATTTCTTTTAGACACTTCTGGCTCTTATTTTTGCCTCGTATAACGTAATTGCCACACTTCTTGTTATTTTTAATCTATTTCTGCCCTTGCTGTTCTACTCCTGACTCGATCTACTCGGTGCTTCATTTCTTCTTTTCGCTTCTCAATTTCGTTATCGATTCTGTTAATGACGCATTTCATCCCTTTTCTCATTTCATTGCTTTTCTGTAATATCTCCAATGCTATTATATTATTAACGCTCAAGTGATTCCGTTTTGCTTATTTGGAAAACGTTTTCTGCTTCTACTTGTTATGCAGGTTGATTTTGAAATACATACATATATTAGAATCTAATATAGAAAATACATAAATAAACAGTTCTTCAAAAAATAATTATAATAAGATGTGCTTCGTTATGGAGATACTGAAACCGGAAGAAGAGAAAATTACATAATTCTTTTAGGGATAACATTGGCAATCTTTGTCGTGAGTGTAAAATTTTGCTTTAAAATGGTAATAATGAAGGTACACCTTTTTTCCAAAATTTTATTAAAATTGGTGTACCGAAGGTATCTAATTTGTTCACACGATTTTAATTGATTTTCAATGGTTTTCTTGATTTTTCTGAAAATTCTTCGATTATATCCGTGTTGAAGGTAATTAGTCTTTTATGATTGAATCCATGCATTGCCAGGTATCCCATTACAAGAAGTACTAGAACGCTATAACTAAAACCGCTAATTACAGTTCTTACGTATTATCAAATGGTATACTGTCTCTTGATGGCATTTTTGTACAAACACTGTCGGAATTATCGCTAACACGGTGATATTTATTATTTTTATTTTTCCAGTTAGGGTATGTCCAAAACGAATCACACTTTATTGTAAATTTTTTGAATAACTTTCTATCTACATGGGATTTCAATATATGCTGTTTCAAAACCATCCTGTGTGTGAATGATTAATATAGTTTTATGTTAAGAAATGTTCGCATTTAACTTAATATAACCATTTCTAAGATCCTATAACGTCGCTTATATATTCTTTGCTAAATTTTGATTGATATTTGTTCTATTCAGTTTTATTATTAAAACTTGTCTTCATGTCTAATACAATTCATAATTAAATACTGTTTATGGTCATGATCACTATTAGAGCTATTCTACTCACTCAAACAACATGAAAAATATAATTGAGCGTAAAAAATCAATATGTCCTATTAATTAGCCCACGTTGCCAAAACCCTATTTAAAAAAAAAAATTGTTAAATTGTTTCTTATTAAACCTGCATCAGAATCGCTGTTTAAAGCACTCCTGAATGTGCGAAAACAGGCGATTAAAGCTCGCCGGGCTTTAAAGGTTGTTAAGGAAACGACTGAATGCAACAACGGACCTGGACGCGACAAAAACATAAACAATTCTCGTAACTATAGTAGCAATATTATTATGCCCTCTCGATTTATCACGGCAAAAATTATTTATAAGTTTTTAGTGCATAATTTATTTCCAGTATTGCAGGTACAATAAAAAATAGCGTAAAGTATTCGTGGATAACTCGCGCGTGTTTTAAAGACCTTGTTATCCACTCATACTTTACTATACTATTTAGAATCGCGTTAGATACTTATTTTATTAACTACTTTTTGTAGTCTCTAGTTTTTCAAAACACGGTGTCCTTTAAAAAGGACGTTGGCGTTTTAAACTACTATACTTGGTAAATTAGCTTAGTTTTATAAACATTTTCTTAGAGTAGAACAGGCAAGTCTAAAAACATGTATTTATTTCATTTGTATGATAGGACATACAACAGTCTTTAGGGTGTAATGCAACAGTGCATTTGGAACAAAAAAAAATGCACCTTTTAAGACACTGACCGCAACGAGTTTGCCTCTCTTTATACATTACGAAATGGTCTCGTCCATCAAAACTTGAGTATTCATGCAGTTGTGCTGATGATCTATTGGGCCCTCGCTTTGTATTTTTTTAAACGACTCTTAAATGCCAACAGCAAGTCTTCTCCGAAAAGCCAGATAGTCAAGTTTACTACCATCAAGCCTGTACAATTTCCACGCATTTTACTCAGCCATGTCAACACAATGACTAATAAGGGGAAAATACCATTTCTTTCCTCTAACTGACAACCTATATAAGCTTATACTTTCATGAGCTTGCTCTGCACCTTCCATATTTTCATTGTATCTTGCTCTCATGTGTAGTTGCTGTACCTGTGTGGATTTTTTTTCTTTTTGGGAAGACCGCTTTACAGGTGCTGTTGGGAATGCTGAAATTCTATTGGAAGCAATAGTAACTGTTGTCACTGTTTCTTTGAGTTTTCTCTTAGTGTGCCTGTTTCCTTGGAATTTCTGGCTGACAACTCCTTGAGTAATGGCAGACTAGTGAAGAAGTTGTCAAAATATAAATCGTGGAGCATATTTGGATTTTGTGATTGAAGTGTGTCCGGAAATTGTATTATAATGCTGGAGCAAGTGTTTTATATTTTTTCGGTAGTATTGTGGATGCTCCTTCATATGATTCATGCCACTCTATGTAGACAAGTCTTTACGTTCTCGTCCATAATTTGTATCCCCATCTGATGAGTTTTGTACTATGTTTACCATAGTATGGTACCATCGATTCATCTATGCTATGAACTTCTGCAGTAGCCGCAAAATGTACAAATTTCTGCTTTACTATATTAAGTAATGGGCAAATTTTTGTGAATGTATCATCATTGTCCAGATTGAACTTGTCATTGCAGTGAATATTTTGCATTAGGTATGTATCTGAAACGATTTCTTGACATAGCGTTGCATACAAGAATGTTGTTTGAATCCTGCGAATTCTCCCAGTACATTTCACGTCTAAGTAAACAAATATATTCGCTCAAGAAGAGTATACCCAGAAAACAGCGCATTTCATTGACGGAAATATCGTCTTCACGATTGTGTGGCACAGCATACATATTTGAAAAAAAAACAAGCAAATCAATGACCTCTTCATCAAAAAATATTTCACTGGAGAAAGTAATTGGTTTAGTGGTCCATGTATGTTACTCCAGGTTGGCAATGCTGAAGCAATATCATTTTAATCCAATCTAAACTATAATTTTATATCTCAACGTTTCGTTTTTTGCTTTTTACAATATGAGACAAGAGTAAGTCGCCTTCGCTGTCACTGCTGTGAGAAACATCGTTAAATGTTGATTTCTCCAATATTTCTGCATTATTTGTGCACCAGAAAGGTTGTTTATTACAATGTTATCTTCTTCACTACTACTTCGTCGGTACTTTCGTTGTAGTAATTGTCGGGTGGAAAAACTACGATATTTTCAGGTAGGTCAGCATCGTTTTCTAAATTTTCCACTTCATTTAAGAGTTCATGCAACACAAGAGGTCTTTTCCAGTAACTTGAAAATGTTTTTTATTAATTGTTACTGTAGTACATTGCGCCATTGGCCTTTATAGAGGACGGTTCAATTTATGCAAAAAAACACAAAAAACATGACTTAATTTTAACAAACTTATATCAGCATGCGGCTGCTAAACCATTTTTATGTTTGTATTTTAAAGGATTCACTGATTTACAACGCCACAAAGAAAAACACATACTTCAGTCACTCATGTTGCCCAATGTCAACAGGACAGAAATAAAAACAAATAATAACGTAAACAAAAGCTGCACGTGTGCAATTTTAACTGCAGAACTACTTTATAGCGCGCTTGTTCACGTTTTGAAGTCCCTCTGTGAAAATATTACAGAAGTAATTTTTTCTGCAGATATCTGTAGTGTTCTTTTAAAAGGACGGTGGGGCTATGTGGTGTCGTGAAACATTGTGTGTTATTTTTTATTAATTAGTAGTTACAACTTAAAGTAAAAACACTTGTTTGCTGTCAAATGTATATCATAAAAAAATTTTTATTCCTAAATTCAAACTAATATGTGTTATTGTTATGTGAAGTTTATTGCAAGAATGGGTTCTAAATTAAGTCAAATGCAAATACCAGTAAGTAGAAATGCCGCGTTTGTTAGGAGCGGGGTAGCATTTAGTAGACAACGAGTTACAGTGTTACAGTAAAATTACTAATTATATCATAATTACCTACTATAATAGAAGCACATAAATTTGGACCGTTGTAATTTCCTAGCAAACATTTAGTATACTGTTCAGGTGTAATTATAAATTCCTTAAAAGCATTCTAAATATAGATAATAATACCATATTCACCAATTTATTACAATTTTTCCCTTCCCTTTTACTCCTAACGGGTATAATTACTTCCTTCTTCACTTTTTTTGTTTTGTCATAATTTATTTCATTTAAATAATAAAAAATAGGGTTTGTATATTAGTTATATGTAGTCGTACATAATAAGGTTATGACTAAAACCCGGACCGAGAAAAACTAGCAAAAGAACCAATGTTTGGTTTTCACATCAACCCCCAGCTGTCATCGATTTATGTTTATCCGAACTCACAGCAAAGCCGTTATGGATGACTATTTATAACATTTGAATGCTAATATTGTTTGCTTTAAATATCAATACGCCATGACAAGCAGCAGACAAGTTTTACACAACGTCAGTTCAACAATTCTGTTTGTTTAAGAATGTCCATACGGGATCAGTCGATCAAGTCTGACCTTTACGCTAGCCATTCCACATTTTTAAAATTGCGAACGTGCTGCTTTCGGAAAATACATCCATTAATTTAATGACTACACATGGAACAGCGGTGGGAGCAGAAGAATTACCGTTGCCCCAGGGAGTCCCTATATCGAATTATGGCGTTCTTAGGTCACCTTCTTTGCTTTATGAATCCTTTATGATAGTTAGTTCTGATCCCTTCCTTCTTATTTCGAAGCATTTCTTTTTGATTGTAACTGAAAGTGTTCGATCCTAAGCCCAAGCTATTTCTGGCGTTCACTTTATTTCGTTCTGCGCTAAAATATTGTTGCTTAATTCAAGCCGCTGAAATTGCTAGAAATTTATTGTTATCGATTATTCTCGTATATTTGTGCTGGCGCGATATATTTAGATACATAACAACAAGAAGAATTTACAAATATTAGATATAAAGGGCTAAACGGTTAGTGTTTACGTGCTAATTCTTTAATCTTCCACTTATACTGAACCCTTAGAATATTAAGCATTCAGGAATTGGGTACGGGGGAGACTCAGTAAAAGATCTACCTCAATATAAAGCGGCACAAAAACTTTCGAAGCAATATTAAAATAACAAAATATTAAAAACGAAATTTCTGCCAAAACCTTTGATCGTCTTGATGCTTATCCTATTACTAGCTTAACACGCCCGTCAAAAGACGCACCGTCAGTGTTTCTTCTTCTATCACTCCTATAGCCTTTCTCCTAGGCTCAAGTGCACCTACTTTTCGCGTCCTTTTCCAGTCTCCCCTTTCCACCGCTCATCCTAGACAATTTTTTAAATCGTGGTTATAGATTAATTAAATCAATTCCGATACTAAAATGAATAAATGGTCATTATTGAATGGCACAAAGTCCTGTAGCAATCAAGCTTGTGCCATTGCAGTTAGCTGGGCTGGAAGGAATCAAGATCGATCGTGGTTGAAACAAGTTCATTCGGTGACGATGCAGCGTGACACACCCACGCAGATTCACTCGCTTTTATATATACATATTAGACGCAAGTAAATATTGTTTCTAATTTATAATACATAACAAAACATCTAATAATCGAAGGAGAAATGAGTAATTAAAGAACATATTAAAAATAAATACTTTATTATTCGCCACATGAAAACTTTGATTTTTTAAATGATAATCTACACTAGATTTATCTAGAATAATAAATAGAAATCAAAACAAAAATATGAAGAGAACACTAGATAGAAAAGACAATGATAAATAGAAAATTTAAAGGCAGGCCGGATCACGAATGCTAAACTTGTTATTTTTTGTATTTTCCAGCTTGGTGCGATGTTATTAATTTTATTGTGGTCTTCGGCTGATTCCAAATGAGAACAAACTATTTCACGTCTAAAAAAACCAATATAGCAACTGTTGAAGATGACTGATTACCTACTGTTTGTTTGTAGAGTAGAAATGAGAGGCCAATCAGACTACTTTCACCTTGAGCTCTTGGAGAATAATGTGCTCGAAACGTACTCAAAGTAGTTCTTCTTTTCCTTTCCATGCCTTATACGTCAGTCTTCGTTAACTTAACAACTTCAGATGTCTACGTTAATACTGGAATCGCATAGATGTTAATAGATTTCATTGTATTCTCAACTTTCATTTTGTTCTAAAGAGGGTGCTACCCAAGCGACTTGCGTACGTTTCTTGGATCTTCAGTTGCTCAATAATTCTGTGTTTGTTTTATAGCACTGTCTCGGTGATCTTGGCCCTGTGCAGACCTACACCCCCAAGTATATCTCCGAAGAAGATCTCTACACTCGTCAACCGGAAATTGACTTATACTTCTCCACTTGCATAAACATTGTTATCATCCTACATCAAATCAAATCCTACCAACGTGTCAACCACGTCAGAGTCGAGTTCAAAGTCGGTGCTTGTTGTATGTCCTCTTCGGCAATATCAGCTTGTGGTTGGTTAGGTCGTTGGAACCATGAACGGTTTCCATGTTAAGTGTATTTAGTATTTCTTTCGACAGCAGCTTGTTATTAAATACCATTCGCTTTTGGTCAATTAGTCTTTGATCCTTATAGTGGACCTAAGTCGACCAGTTCAGGATCCTGCAGAAATCATCTCTCTTTGCTGGCTTTATGGTAGCAGTTGTTCTGAAACGTTTTATTGTCTGCCTAAGGTTGGACTGATTATATTTTCTTAGCCGCTTAGCTGCTGCACTTTTGCTACTTCTATTTGAGTGTATCAGTCACCTTAGCAATATTTTGGTTGGCAGTATTATAAGTGGCATGTATTTTGGTTATTTGTCTGGTGGCTTCAACTGTGTGTGCAACTTCCTACTCCGCTGTCCTTGCTGCTACACGATCAGCTGATTCCTCCTTAGCTTGGAGATCTTGATAATCAATTGCACCTTCCAAAGCTAAAATGCCTCCTTCCTGTTATGTAATTTGGAGCCTCGCTGGATATTATTATCATTAATTCATTGTAGTAGCAGCAACATCCACGACGTATACAACAATGCGTAGGTTTCCTTCCAGATATTGGGGTACTATTTTGAAATCAAGGAGTTTGAGCCAGTTTCTTAGTTCTGTTCTGTTTGAGAATAGATGGTCACTTCGTCGGGTTTATTCCAGTTACAATTCTGGAGAATACAACCCTATTTTTTTCCATTAACCTAATTAAAATTTGGTTCAGACGTAGAAGATGCTGCTATCTTCCAAGATTGGTGCTTGCGGGAGTGCTTGTGTATTGTTATCTTTAGTAATATCTGCTTGTGGATCGTCCGGTGGTCAGGGAAACGAATGGCTTAAGTGTATTTGGTATTGCCTTCAATAGCCGCTTCTTAGTCATCACCCTTTGGGTTTGGTCAATTAATATTTGCTTCATAAAGTGAACCACTTCAAGATACATTTCAACAACGGTACAGCGTAGCAGCAACCGTATTACTGGAGAAGGCATTTCCCTTTCTCTGACTTTCTGATAGCAGAAAGCTTCTGTTTGACTGTATCAGTCACCTTAATAAGATTCTGGTTAGCAGGATTATGAGTGGTATTGTAAGGGGATAGTTTGTGTTACCTTGGTATTCAAAAAATACAGTGGTATTTAACCATAATTTTGATAGGTATACGACTAAACTGTATTTTTTACATTGCAGTAATTAGATTAAAACGTATTGTGTACTTACAACTTGCAATGAATGTTCCGCGCGTTTGGATAGAAAAGTGCAAGCCAGCGGAATACTGCTCCCGTGTGCAATTATTAGAACTGCATGCAACGGAATGACGTAGCGGTTTGGTGCATCTTCACGCTTTGGAGGCAGCGGGAAGTCAGTCGCACAGTAATAAGAGACCTGTGCTTGCGTACAAGCAAAAAGGGACGCCACGCAAGGTATTATAAAGTGGCTTTGGGAAGAATCCCCGAGCAGCAGCAGTTCATAGTAAAGAAGCTACTATTCCAGCTGCCATTCGAGCTCCAAGGAAGCTAGTTGACAGTGACAACATACGAAGTCTTTGTGAGTAGCTGGCAAAGCCACGGAGCTGATTTCTTGGGCATCTTGCTACCAAATAAAGACCATTTTAATTACCCTAATTACATTTTATGAATGAATTTACGGCTCAGGAAGATTGAAAAACCAAAGCCATAATAAGGGATAAACTGCTATAGCCACAAATTGTGCAATAGCTGTAACGAGCTATAACACCCCCAAAGGCCACGTGCTTGTAATTGCTGAATTAGCACGTCAGAACAAGGCCCCTGCATCATTCTGCTGACATATCGCGTCAGCTAATTTCAAGCTACTGGAGTCAGGGCCCCATTAAGTGAATTTGTGTGCGGAATTTAAACGTTATCAACACTGTCGGTTTTAGACTTGGCGTTTATAATTAATAAATCATACCTACACTTAAGGGGTTTATTCAAACATGTAGATTCAGCATTAAGCTCGTGGACTGTTCCTTGCTATTGTTAATAGCGCATATAACATTTAGATATTACGAGTTTTTTACTCGTTTTATGTATTTCCATGCCTGTATAATCCTTTTACAGAGTATATGTATTTGCATGTAAACTGTTTGGTTTTGATTACTGGCAGCATTTGCATCTAGAATTATAGAATTATAGGTGACAGCGGGCAGGCCGGAATTCTCTATATTGAGAGAGCTGCTCTGAGGTAAGAGCGGGTCTTGAGCTTCTATGACTGAGTTAATTAGCAAACAAAGGGCAATCTAAATTAACAGTAAAGTAGAGTATAGGGCACGGAAAAAGTACCATTACAGTATGTGTAATGATTATTTTTCTGATGGCCTCAACTTGTCTATGCAACTCTCTACTTCTCTGTTCTTGTTATTGTTCCAAGGTCAAACTGTTATCCTCCTCTTCTGTACTCTGAAGCCTAGCGGAATACGATGCCTATTTATTCTAGCAGTAGCAACATTCGCCACGTTTACAACAATCTGTAGCTCATCAAATGATATCTATCGTTGCAGATGCTGGAGTAGGCTCTTGGAGTCGAGCAAGTTAGCTACGACCGTCAATATCTTGGTATTGAACTATCTTGGAATAGATGATCGTATCGTCGGGTCGGTTCTATCTTTGATTCAAATGTAGGAAATGCTGCTACCTTATACAGCACAGGTGCTTGAGAGGATTCTTGTTCTATTTTAACCTCAGCAGTATCGGCTTATGGTTCGTCAAGTGGTCGAGGCCACAAACGGCTTCTACTCTTTAGCAGTCGCTTTTAGCTGATGAGTCTTGATTCTGTAAGATGGGCAAGTTTAGAATACATTTCTACAATGCGTAGTGTAGCAGCAATGGTATCCTCGGATATCGTTTCATCTTGCTTGTGAGGGCACCCAGTAATTCTTGTATGTCTATATTATCCAGTCCTCTGGTATCCCTGACTTCAACTGGAAATTTTTGTATGTTGGTGCTTTGTAATTTACCATGTTTTCTTTTATTAAGGGTATGCTATCGTTTGGCTTTGACTATCGATTATTTTCTATGTTATAAATCTGCTTCTTGGCTGTTTGTGAGCTTACCTCGTTAATATGTTCATATAGTTCATATTTTGTGTGTAGTCGTTTAATTCTAATACATCAAACTGTTAATGCATTTCTTGTAGGATGTGTGTTTCTCTTTGGTTGATGTTTCTAGGTAGTCGAATCATGTTCATAGTGCTCTTTATCTTTTGTATCTTTTCCTACATCCTAAAACCTCGTTTTTCTACTTTTGCTTCTGTTTGTTTTAACCTGAACCATTAGTTCTCGGTCTCTTCCATTATATCTAAGTGTTTTAATTGCCTGTTACACACTACAACAATAAAGCTATCCACTCAAATGTATTGTTTTTTATAAACTCTACTATTTCAGGTCTGGGCAGCTGATTTGTTATTGCCAATTATAAACTGACCGGCAAAATTAACGCATATATTTTTAATGCAGTTTTTTGTCACTAAAAGGTAATGCTACAACTTTTGTATCTACAAATTGCGAACAAATAATATTTAATATGATCAAGTAGTTAGCTGACAAAATTGTTTTTGTCATTTGAAAACAATTCTCATACTGTTTTGTATACTGTTAAAGAATACTTTCAAAAATCACGTTTTTCTGTGCGTTAATTTGCATTGCTTTTGTTTATCGGAAAGGCTCAGTTTTAAGTTCCATCGCTATTTTAAGTCTGCTTTTGTTTTTGTGTTTCCTTCCTATCGGTTGTTTTGAATCATGCCAGTGCTAAGTCGCGATAATGCAATTAGAGCGACAGTGTTGTTGGAGGGAGGAAGAAAGCAAAATGATGTTGCATTACAGCTAGGAGTTAATCAGTCTACAATTTCTCGACTTCAAAGGCGACTTAGAGAGACTGGAAATGTCGGTAAAAGACGAGGGCAAGGTCGCAAGCGCGCGTCATCGGCTGTAGATGACCGTTTCTTGCTATTAAGTTCTTTACGGAATCGCACTCTTACAGCTCGAGAACTCCAAAACAACCTTGTGACCACAAGAGGGATAAGAATAAGTGAGAGAACAGTGAGGAGAAGGTTAGCAGAAGGAAACCTTCACGCTAGGAGCCCTGCAATGTGTCCCATTCTGTCCAGACGGAATCGGACGACTCAATTAGCTTTCGCTCGTCAGTATGTAAACTAGAGAATAGAGGATTGGGAAAAAGTTCTGTTCACAGATGAATCACGGTTTTCTTTGAAGGGTGCTGATGGTCGTCAGAGAGTGTGGAGAAGAACTGGCGAACGTTACGCTGAATGTGCGATTACATAGAGGGACAGATTTCGGTGGATCAATAATGATTTGGTGGGGCATTTCTTTGAGTGGTTCTACAGACCTTGTTGTGTTTGATAGACCAAGTGTAACAGCACATTCGTATATCAAAGATATTCTGCAAGACTATGTAGTACCGTTTGCATTTCGTATTGGCGAAGATTCCTTATTAATGCAGGATAATGCTTGCGCACATGTTGCTCAGATTACTAGGGACTACTTAAATGCTGTTGGAATTAACACATTAGATTGGCCAGCCTGTAGCCCCGACTTAAATCCCATAGAGCATCTATGGGATGAGCTTAAGAGGCGATTGCATGCTCGAAGACCACGGCCTGCTTCGTTAAATGAGCTACGTCAGTTCCTGCAAAAGGAGTGGGAGAATCTGCAGCAAGATTTCATCAGGAATCTTATTGGCAGTATGCCGCGACGTCTTCAAGCCGTGATCCAAGCTCGAGGAGGACATATAAGATATTGAGGCAAGCAAAATTAATTACACGGGTTTCCTTTGTTCTCGATGTGATAATTCATATTTATTAAAATTTTCAGAAACTGATATACCCTGTAGAATGTGGAGGCTACTGGGGAATTAATTAGAGAGTTTTGTTCTCCAAGCTCTTTTCTTTGGTCTTACGGACATGTATTAGTGTTAAATGGGCATTTTTCAAAAAAAATATTGTTAAAAAAATATATGCGTTAATTTTGCCGGTCAGGTATAATCAATTATAAATCTGCCCCCCCCCCCCGTCTTTTTCAAAATGCGTTTCTAAATGCCTGTTTCTCTGAAAAAGGGGTTCTAATAAATACACCTTCTCAAAAAAGAGAGATCGATTCCTTTGCAGCAGGGATGTAACACAAAGATAACGATGGTAATAGTTGCCTGTAATTCTTCGTCAAAGCAGTGAACTAGGGTTTAAAGATTTTATATAGAAATATAAAGCATTTTGAATGTATCGAATTATTATTGCTATTGAGATAAATAATATTATCAATGAGCTTTGTAAGTTCCATCCATGAAAGTAATCTGAACTTTACACTTGTGCATCAATTTTATTTTGCAAATACACCCTTAGCTAATAAATCTTGCCTCAGAGTAAACTTGTTGAATGCTTTGAATGAAAAAAGTACATTAAGAGCTGTCGTAATAGCAGTTCAGAATTGCTTTTCGGTTCTTTACGGCAGTTTTGCTATAGAGGGAGGTTATAACTCCAAGAATACATAGCGCCTGTTTTTATGGAAGTTTACCCTTTTATAGCATAGGCTACGATAAGCAACTAATTAACTGGAAGTTCTTCCAGCAATAGTTAGTTTTGACCTTTAAAGCAATTTAAGGTAGAATTGCACATTAGCCATAATATGAAATATCTCAATAAATATATCATAGTAATTAACGTATTAAGAGGGGTAACCCAGTCTTAACATTCGACCATATTTTTACCACTCGAGCAAGCGCAGCGAAGCGACAGTGGTAATTGTGAGAAATGTTAAGACGGTTACCCCTCGAAATGCGTTCATTAGTTTATTGTTCATTGAGGCAATAATTTTTAATCAATAATAATTACTAAAAACTGCTAATCGAAATCGGACTACCATGAATATGTGTGATGTTGCTATAGTGCATGCATGTTAAATGGGTGGATGCATGTTAAATGTATCTTAACAATCGAGGACGCGATCATGTTAAACACTGTTTAACATTTCAATGAACAATAAAATATTTAACATGTTTGATGATGCACTCAAAATATTTGTTATTGTCAATGAAAGCATCTTCCCAGGCATATTACGTTAAATAAACAAGTAAACAAACCTCTTGCTGTTTCTATTTTGGTATTGGATTTACCCCAAAAATTCTAAATTGAGTTTTCAACCGATCTTCACGTTTTAGAGTCCACTAAACCCAAAAAACATATTTTTGTTCATTGGTCTGTGTCTGTGTGTCTGTCTGTGAACAGAATATCTCAAAAACGAAAAGAGGCATGACGTTGATACTTCATATATACGTTTTGTGTACTATATAGATGCAACAGCAAGCTTTTGAAGAAAAGCGCATAACCGGAAGTAGCTGTTTACTCCGGTGATTTTTAATTTTTTTTTCGATTTTTTCAAAAACGGCTCGAACGATTTTTTTCAAACTTAACATTTTTATTACATCTTTAATGAGTATTGATGTGAGATAGGTGATTTTCCAGTTGAATACATCTAAAATGGCTTTCTTTTGTTTTTTTCTTGTTTTTTATTAGCTCCTATTTCAAATAGAACACCCGGTATATTATTACATTTTTAAATTCAGCTTAAAATTTTAGAGAAAATTTGTCTCTTGATATAACATTCTATTTTGTACCGTTTTGTAGAATTAGTAATTTTTTAAAATTTTTGAGAAATGCTTAAAAATTAAAAATCTAATTTTTGGCTAATTATAAGATCACTGTAAAAGGAAGTTGTGTGAGTGTATAAAACCGATTTTTTATATTAAAGTAAAACCTAGAATATGTTCAGTTAGCACAACCACTGAAAGCGTGAAAAGTACAATTTTGCATTGTTTTGCTGCCACTGCGAACATGGATCGATTTTGATAAATATTATATAGTGATGTATTATTCTCACAAACTACCTTAGTTTTATTGCTACTAAAGTGATCATTACTGAAGCTATTTTTAGATCGTATCATCACTAGCCAGGTATTTCCTCACTTGTTCGATTTACTCTAGAAGGTGATTATTGTGTTTGTCTTTCATTAACTGCAGCTTAATGTCGATATTACGTTGTACGTATTAAGGCCACCGAAGTCGAAGCCATTAGTCCAATATACGGCCTAAATTGGAACTAATCCGTTGCTGGATAACGGCGTTAAATCTGCAGGAATTATTTGTTAATTCGCTATTTGTTCTGCGCAATGGCTAACGTTTACTTTACCTTACAGCAACAATTTACTATATTAAACACATAAAACAAAAACATAAAAGTACATTCTTTTGAAATGTTGTTTGTGTTTTCTTGACATTTCCAGCGTTAAAGCAACTATAGAAATTTCCTGGTACACAGAAGTATACACCACGTTAGTGTTCTTGTAGCAAATGTAAATTAGTTTTTGCATGTTGTTTCCGACTTTTAAAAATCGAATTTCCAGTTTCTTAAGGTAGAATGGAAGTAAAACACTCATTGTATATGAAAATAGACAGTTACATAAAGTAGATTCGTTAAAGTAACTACTCACAAGCGGTCCAATGTGGGTCTTTCTTTTCTTTGTTTAATTTCTTTGCTCTTTCTGTTATTAACATTACTGGTAAATTTCGATGCAATTCAATTTTCTGTTGCTATATTTGCGTTTAATTTCTAATTTACTCATTTATGTGACAAATCTTACAATTTTCCTTTAGATACATTAGCGAAATGTTGAATCAATAGTAACAAAATGTACTCAATAAAAAATCCAGTTGTATGCAGTAGAAGTTGTAAAAGCGACAAGGTGTACATCCATCTAATAAGAGAAGGACGTGAATAAAATATGAATTACAGTCATCTCCGTGCAAGAGCACAATTGATAATTGAAATAGTTCAAAAGAGCTTTTTAACATTTACACGACAAGAATAAGGTTACATGTTTGGGTTCAACAGATTTATGACCTACTAAGTAGTAATAGGAGATAACTGAATAAGCAATAAACGACGTAATGTAAGTAGATGCACGGACATACTTACAACCTCTAGCTTGCAAGAACAAAAGAGCTGTCTAGAACTTTTGGTGCTTAATCTACCTGCAATGTGTTCGCTTAGTGCGGTCCTGGCTACATTAGCTCGAAATCAGCTGAAACGGTGTGTCCACAAGGTGACGCAGCGGTTAGGCCAGGCTCTGCTAATTCAGCAAGTACTAGCACGTTTCCTTTGAACGCGTCATAGATTGCTATAATTATTGCACAATGCGCTACAACAACAGTTAATTCTTTATTACGGCTTTGTGACTTCACAAATCTCAAGCTGGCACTTAAACACTTTGCGTAGCGTCCCTTGGTTTCAGGCGACATGCACAGCTCGCTTCCTGTAAAGCGATTTCTCTGCGAGCTTTTTAACCCTCGCATAGCTTGCTTTGTTCTATTAATAACCGCACTCAACAAATAAATCAGCTGGTTTGTGCACACAAACTCAAGCGCAACGCTCGTAAGTTGTAAATGCACATTATGTTTTAAACTAATTACTACAATGTAAGAAATACAGTTTAGTTTTACTCCCAGCAGAATGATGGTTAAATACCAAGGTGGTAATTAACCACAAACAAGGCCGTTACATAGACGACGGTGTGCTAGTTATTGTATTAACTTTAACTATTGAACATGCTGGTAAGGCTTTGTTGGAATAATTTGAAATTGCACTTCATAGTATTGCATAATTCAATTATATAAAATTAGCATTTCAGATATAGCATATAAAGCATTATATTATTTTTCCAAAATACACATCTTCATTTGGTTATATTACAATCTAATGAGCGGCTAGACTGGACAATACTTTATGTAAATATCTCAAACGCTATAATATCGTAACGTAATTCTACTCTAAATTAGCAACACGAACGCTAGCCTGGACTTAATACATATTGATTAATTTCCCCGAAATGCTATCGGCAAAAGTAAGAAAATATTATAGTTGTAGATTTTGTATCTCAAGACCGTCCTGTTTAATTACAAAGCGAAGCATGTGTAGTCAATTGCTATTCCTGCCTAATGTCAGAAATAGTTATCTTTAAATAGCGGTAACTAATATTCTGATTGTTCTTATGAACCACCTAGAGCAAAACACCAATGCAAAAATTAGTTGCCGCATTAAATTTATTGTTATTTAAGCTGTATTTTCAATACTTGGGTCAGAGTTTTATTTACTCAATTAGACCTTATTTACTAAATTTGATAACCTTCCTGTTAGCCAAATTAGTTTTATTCATCATTTCAAATTATTCATCTTGGGATAACGAGTACTTTAAAAATGAAAAGGAAAAAAATAACACAATTTATGGCAACTTTGTTTCGAAATTACATTATTTAGGATTTATAATCAATTTTAGTTTGTTGAAGAAAATTATATTCCATTATAGTCTATAAAAACCATTAAAAATGGTGGCCGAATTGTTTGGCAACCGCAAAGAATTCATGGACGAAGAATCTACATATTATTTATTGGTGTTATAGAGAGAGACTAGTTACGAACTGAAAGTGTTACTCTGTATTTTTCACCGGATATTACTGTAGCTCCGGTGGCTTCTAATCCCTTCGTGCGTTTCGGGTTTCCTAATTATTTAAGTGGAATTTTGATTTATAAATGACGTTTTTATCTTTTGAAAACCTCCCGTACGCAGTTTCGAGGTAGGAATAGTTTGCCAGCTACTCCGATACATCTACATGGCGAAACTCGCTATATTGGCTGCCATAAAAGAATCTGTGAAGTAACTTTAAGTATTATCCTGCATGCCCGCTGGACATCAGATTCAACGCCAGGCACTACTGAACACAGTCACTAAGGTCAGGCGTTTCAATTTCTCTAATGTTTCGCGCACCTAGTAACACATGGCGCGCATACTGGTATGAGGTAGCCGATGGTTAATTAAATTGCGCCCATCGCGGATTTGAAATCCTCGATAGAAACTTTTGTATGCAGTAAATGATCCTCAGTCATTTTCTGATTTAACTTTATCATTAAATGAAACGTTGGTACTGGTGGCAACCCTCCGTTACTCAGCGATTTATATCTATTCGTGTTGTAAGTCTTTTGGATTTCACACTGTATTTTTGGGTTGTAACAATAATCGCAAACTGGTTAACCCAGCTATACATACTCACATGCGTTATTGGTAGATTAAGAAAAGATCGTTGTTACAGTCTAAAACACTACGTTAACGTCAACGCGCCAGCTCACACGAAAATGCTAGACGACTAGCGCGTACGATATCGCCCAAAATCGGGAATGTAACTCACATGTGACCGCTGCTTAGCCCGTAACAAGAGCTGCAGGCTAAACTCAGTTAAGCGAGGGGTGGTTCAACACGAGATAGTACCAGGGCAACCGCCTAATGAACGGCAAACAGGTCTAAAATTGACTGAGCGACACCCCACTGGGGAACCGGAAAGCAAATGAATCTACTTTTCAACTTTACACTGGGCAAAAACCCAAAAGCTAAACGAAGTATGGTATGTGTGCAGTCTTGTGACTCCCGGAACCGGCGACTGGAGCGTTCGAACCTACCTTTGACGCTCACAACTTCGTCCAGGCTTCGCTTTACATCAATCTTGCACTACAGACTGCTTAACCTGAAAATCGGCATGCAACACACACAAAGAAAATACAACGGTAGCATGTAACAAATAGGTCTATTGATCTGACACAAAAATATAGTTCTGTACAGTCATTAATACACAAAATAGGGTTGCTGACATTAATTACATTAAATACGATTATTGGCATTAATGAGTGCGTGAGAAATGATTACTGTCATCGAATAGTACACAAATGGGGCCGCGAGCATTAATTAGTGCGCGTAATGTGTTAGCTACTACTACATAGTATACAGAATACCTTTTTCGCTTCACCTGCGGCAGGAACGGATCCAGCTCGCGGCACGGCGATGTCACAAGATTCCAACGGGTGTAGGCGTTGATAAAGCGTACCCAATGATTCCTTCGCAGAACTCACATACGGCAAGAAAGGGGCAAAAGGGGTTCGCATGAGAAAGGTGACTAGGGGCTCGCTTTCGCTGTTTGGATTCCACACAGTAGTGGTAATTTGCCTGCACGGCGACGATAAACCGCAAGGGTTTGGCCAAAAAAACGGGGCATTACCAACACACACCTTGCGTCGACTAGCTGCAATAAAGGTGGTATGCTTTTTTTCAAAGACACAATAGAGTGTTTAGTACAACAAACTGCCCAGATAGAAAGAAAGACTTAGAAACGGTAGCCATATAATTTGAAAAATATTTGTGTTAACGGATAGGTTATCGATGGTTTTCAATTAAAGCACATACACTTTAGGGTAACAATATATTTAATAACAATAACCAGTAGTAAATAACAAATAATAACAGCAACGAAAATCACAGCTTTAACTTTATCAGAATATGAGGGTGCACCCGATATAAAAGTACTACTACTACTACTTAATTTGACTGCTCTCCAGCAAAACTCGGCTAACAGAACAGTAAAAAAGACTACATAGGCAATAATTCAGTACTAGTTAAGTGTAACTGCCAATCCTTAACAAGACCTCCAATCCTTTGGAAAACCTGCTCGGAAGGTGTCAAGCCGTGGCTTGATACAGACGGCAGCAGGTATAAGCCTTCACAGCAGTGAACTTTAAGAAGACCAATGCAGGAAACGCCCAAAGCAAGAATATAGTGCGCGTTGCCCAGAGAAGTGAGGTCAGACATTGTAAGAATTTCAAACAAGACGAAACAGCAGCCCCTGGGGGACGGTTGAAAATCCAGGCGACCACCAAAACGACAAGAATAGTATACCTACCCCAAAGTTCGAGTTAGGGATGATATGAGAAAATCTCGGTTTCCTAAAGAATACTGCTGATCGAACCAGTCATTCTGACGTAACACTATATTTTCAAAACGTCGCTTTTAAAAAGAATCTACATTCTAATGTGTGCAGTGGAATGCCATACTCATGCCAAAATTATGGCAGAAAAGCGACGGTGCAGCACTTACTAGCAGTTTCAAAGCCGGGAAGCGAGAGAGAGCCACAACAAATTATTTAGCATTGCAAAACGGCGAAGCACCTTACTGTCAATCGATGAAAGCCAGGTAAGAATCACATGCCGCAGGACATTCGAAAAATATATGGTGTAACCTTAGCTGCTAAGGAGCTGTTGAACCTGAAGCCTTTATTTACTAGTTATTATCGCTCTTAACAGGTAAGTGAATTTATTATGTATTCTACATGCCCATGACTCCTCTCCAGCATGCTGTTTGAGCTGGTTATTCGGAATACTAAAAGTTACGACATTGATATTGAGCACGACAAGTGAGTTTTCACGATAGGCATCTTGATGTACTGTACTGTCAGATAGCTGTCGCATTATTAGGATGTATGTGCTGCTCTTATTGTTACATTCGCTTCAAGACTTGCACTGCATCCTATACTTATCTACTCTTTTTTGTAATGGACTACATAGATTACGTCGTTTTGTTACTACACAGAGATATTATTCATTAAAAAAATTAAGGTGCATTATAGTATAAAAGAGCAATTGTCTTGCATGCTTTTATGGTTCGTACCAAGGTCTGTAAATATAGCAAGCTTAGAAATATGTATTTCCCCTACGCAGCATACAAGAAAATGGCGGCTGTTGAGATTATCTATATTTCCACGCTTGATATATTTACGGATCTTGTGTTCATACTAGCTGCCACCAGTCTACATATAACATAAATGATGAAAAATATAGAGTACGTCAAAGGAATATACAACTCTAGCGCTTAAAATTACATTGCAATGGATTTAGTTTCCAAGCGACTCAGTTGTTAAACCCCATTATGCACTACGCCGCTTTTCGTTTCTACCACTGCATTCACCACCTTATTACAATATTTCTTTGGTGAAGGTTAAACATAGAACAATAATACGAGTCGATTAATGACTGGCAATTACTACAAATTTTTAATATTGCAAATAATTAGTTTCGCCAAACATTCGGTGTCAAACGCATTGGGTGGTAATAAAAATGCCTTTCCGTAGATTACATGTTGACGAGGGTAAGAACAGTGGTGTATTTAATATGAACTTGCAACAGATGTTTTAAGTACGACGACCCGGTAATTACTTTTCTGTGTGGAAAAAATCAGTCAAACGGAGATAGCATCCCGAACAGTCGTAAATATATACGTATTCATTTTACTGCAAGCAAACCAGTAATGCCAAGATGCCAATCACAATCTATATCGCTCGGCTTAACTAGCAACGCTTGCAGCCTGGAGTTATATTCGCTAGACGTACTCCAGAATGCAATACTTGAGTGAGAAAGAGATAAACATAGAAGCAAATATTTTAGTAGGCTTGTCACTTATTGTTGTTCCCCAACTGGTTAGGCATGTAACAAACTTTCCAAATTGCCTAAAGGCGAATATCAAGCGTGTTTAGGCTAGGATATCGGGCAGGCCACGAAATTGATCCTCCCAGTCAGATCAATCTAGCTTCCCACGGTTTTTTAAACAATATTTATGCTCTTGGTATGGCCCACAGTATTTAAATCTGTGATGAAAAGGCAAAGGGGTATAAGTCAAAAATGATCATTTTACAGGAACACCAAAAAACTATGTTGCTGGAGATTTGAGAACAACATTTAATTATTTTCTGTGGTAATCAAAAGAATCAAGTCGATTTATTGACTACAGCTTGCTGTGCTATTGATTTTAAAACGATTTCTACTAGAAAATAAGTAAATACGGAACTTATACCTTTTCGCATTTCCTTTTATTCATTTTATGAAATAGCAAAAGGGTATAAGTTGACATATAGCTTTTAGCAATTTCCCGGAATATGTATTCTCTGATAAATAATTACTATGACAAAACAGCATATGTAGACATAAACGAAACAAGAATATGTGGTTTCGAGTTCGAATAATGTGAGGTTATTACAGCACTTCTGCAAAACTTTGTACGCACGAGAGCGTGTGTCCATTTTGGCACTTATTCGTTAAACTACGCTATAATAACTGATAATCACACTGGAAAACTGGACCGCTAAAACACGCTATTGCACCTGCATGGAAATGTACTCGTAGTATACGTGTACATAAGTTATTTGTTTCCAACAAAAACGGAAAGTTATGAAATGGCAAAAGGGTATAAGTTAACATATGCTGTTCTGACGTTGCAGATAACTTTACGAAAAGCTTTGACTCGGGGTATTAGTACACATGTATTTATTTTCCATTAACTAAATTTGTTTTTTATCAATTTTTAGTGAATTTTCAGGGAATAAGTCTACATATCCCATTTAGAACAATTGCTGTAACATTGCGGTTATGGTATGTAGACTCATATCCTCTTGTATTTAGATGCCCGATATTGGTCTGGACACGGGGCATCAATAAAATCAAAAATGCGATAAGTCGACTTATACCCTTATGCCCTTTTGCCACAGAAATATTCCACATCCTTCCGTCTTTATTCAGCACTGAGCTTAGAAACGTCTGCCTGAAACATTTCGTCAGTTCTATCTAAAGCAGCTAGATTTAGTTTTTAAAAATTGCGAAATTGGTGAGCAGTCGGAGCAAACAGATTAAATATTACCATTAATAAAATTTACTACTTCCATAGTTTCATGTGGAGATTGCATTCAAAGCAAATTGTTAGTAAGCTTTTAGAAAGCACAAATTTTATACTGATAGGAATCTTTTTTTATCTCTGGCTGACTGATTTTCACTCACGAAAATATTTCAAGCGGAAGGCATTAAAGATTTGCACGTAGAGTACCCAATGAGAGACGCGCGTCCCGTTTGTAATCGTTCAAACAGAAAAACAGAGAATGAGGCGATACAATTCCAGAGTGAATATGACACAAGACAATCTTCGCGAAGTGGGGATGAAATCACACCGTCCTTGACACGCAAGCAGAAAGATAGAACACCAGACGAAGAATCCGTCAAACAGGAACTAATGATGCCGAAATACCAGTGGGTGAGCAAGTAGAACAGGTGATTTTCACAGGAAGTTCAGTGATAGGGAAACGTTTGTGTTTTTATACTGCACTGCCATCTTTAGTCAATGAACTAAAATCTTTAAAAAAACTATCCAAAGAAAACTAATCGAGGTTTACAACGCGCATAATTTGCCATTGATATTAGATAGCCCTTGAAAACTTCATTAGCCCAGCAATGAAATGAAAACGTGCTGTTGACATGAGCGCTTGAATTCAATTGTCTTTAATGATTAAAATTAAAAGCTGTCATGTTGCATTGCGTGGTTCCTGCAATTTCAATTTAACCACAGTGCAGCCCACGGATTAACCTGAACTGGTCTTTTATGCGAGGTTTATAGTACAAGACATCCAGTAATTACGAAAATACGCAAAAGGGTCCTCAAAATGGTCTCCAGTTAAAATTACCCTCAAAAGGCTGCCGTAAGCGGTTTTACCCTTATTCCGAATAATTCTCGTAACTGAAAGTGACTGCAGCACTTACAATTTGATGATGGAACTGAAGCATTAATTTTCCACAGATTTATTACAAGCTAACAGCAGTAGAAGTTTTAATCTGATTAGCAACTTTTGTTGTTTTTGATATAATCATTGAAAGGCGTGTGAAGGACCCTGTTTTGTTAGGAAGTATCCCGCTTAAAATAAAATTTTACAGCAGGCCGTACTGGCTGTTTTCCAATTTAAAAAAGTGTAATTTCCGTGTGTTTTGCATGGTTATGCACGTGAAATTGATTTGTACACAGGAAGGTATTTACTTTCAATTTTAAGGCAACGTTTGAAAGCTGTGATTTGCTTGAAATCAAAGTAACATTTTTAATAATTCCAAGACCCACACAAATTGGTTTTCCTGCAGTTATTAATAGAAAATACGCTCCTTGATATATTTTGATCTTTGTTGCAACATAAAACTACACACTTCAGTTACCTAACACATACCTAAACATATCAAAAAAGCCGGGAATTATTTACACCTTGTTTCACCGAGGGCGGTCGAACCTTCATTTGAGGTTTTAATACCGGACAGCTGTGGGCGCCCTATTTCCATCACATTTCATGCATACAGATGTACAAATTGCTATCAGCTCGAAGACGAAAAACAACACCATGCTAATCCGATGACAGTGAAAACGCACGCGTAACAGAAACTTTATTACGAGCTTTTCTCGTTAAAAGCTTTGGGAATGAGCTTCCTAAAAGCCTAACCGCGAGCATCCGAAATACATAAGCATTGATTTTAATCCGTCGTTAGGGTTTGCCGTTTTTGCACTTCCGAGTTTAAAAAACAACCATAATGTATTCTTTTTGGGGACTCACGTGGCCTAAGAGTTTCACCTCATTCACACAATACACCCTCCCGAACAGCTTTCTAGCACGATGCCGGTGTAATCCAAGGCTATCCCTGTCATAGACTCATGCATTATGCAATTCCACCTGATACCAGATGTTTAATTCAAAAAGTACAGCGAATCACTTGCTTTATCGATTTTAAGTGTACGAAATAGCCCGTATGAACAAAACTTCCGAATTGAGTTACCAGTGAATGCATATATTATCAAGTCCCTCCTTCTAACATCCAGAAAGATAAATATCAAGAATGTTTGGAAAACCGGAACAAACTTATTGTTTTTGAACTAATGTGCGTAAACGAGGTTGACTGTTTTATATTTAATTATGTAACTTATTATTTTTTTAAGCACTTTATATTGATGTAAGGCCAAAAGATAAATGTTTAAATGTACCAGATGATTGCGATGTTTCTTTCTAGTTGGTAGATAAGAAATCTGCTCGTACAGCGACATGCTAGATCAAGAAATAGACAGATAATAGTTATTTACAATACAAGTTGCTAGGTTGAAGTGTTTTTTGGCACGCGAAGTGGTTTTTCAGACCGAAGGTCGAGTTTGACATGGTGTTAAGTGCCTGAATACTTCTTTACAACGGATATCATACAAGATTTTATCTACTTACTATAAAAATAATGCGAAACTTGGAATTTTGACATTTTATTAATGTAACAATCTGTCAGTCATCTGAAATAAAGCAGGCCGTTTCGACGTTTTTCAAATGAAAAGAACAATGCGAAAACTGTGCCTTAGTAGACCCCACTAAAGCACTGTCTTCATTGCTTTATTAGCCACATTAAAACACCAAAATAGCAAATAAAAGAAACTGATTACAGCTGCAGACAGGGCTTTATCTACTTTGGTGTTTTAACGTGGCTATTAAAACACTCAAAAGAGTATTTTAATGGAGTCTATTAAAGCACTGTTTTTGCATTGTATTGTCCATATAAAAATCGTCGAAACAGTCTCCTTTATTTACGACAACTGACGGATTGTCACATTTACGAAATGTCAATATTCAATGTGTGATTATTTTTATTGAAAGTAGATAAAATCTTGTTGTGGTTACCACGTCTGCTTAGCATTCGGGAGATCGCGGGTTCCATTCCCGTAGCCGTCTGCTCTGATTCAGGTTTTTAGGTGGTTTTCCTGAGTCAACAGAGTACCTTCACTGAGGGGAATACCGGGGCAGTACTTCTCTACCTTTCCTGACCTCTCTTCAATTCTCCACCCCTCATTTCTCTCACCCATCCTATAATTCCCGTTCTTGGCTGAAGAGCGACGCAAGGTCTCTATACCAGCCCGCTCCCAGTTGGGTGAATTAAAATGACCCTGAACCTAACCTAATCGTTGCAAAGAAGTTTATAGGCACTAGACTCGACCTTCGGCCTCATTTTACAATATACTTCGCATGCCTAAAACACTGTAATTTTGCAACTTGTATAATAAACAGTTATTACACTTTCTGAGGTTGAATAAAGTAACCTCCTCTTTTTTTTACTAACTACGCTTTAGGAAAAAAGTTAGCCAATTCTAGATATTGCGTTGTAATTAAATAAAAATAAGAGTGACGGTATACAGGGTGGACCATGTAGCTTAGACCCCTTCACTACCTGTGATTACAACCCAACGTACACACATAATCGAAACACAGATACTCAATAGTTACAGCTGGGTTCACGTGGGAAGGCGAGCGGCCGGCACATGCCGATTGACATAGGGTAGATACGAATCCGTAAAACATCAAATGCAGTGCATTAGTGTTTCTGCTATTTCTTGTCAATTAGTAGATTTTAATATTTAATTTCTTGCTTTTCAAATAATAGTAATTTATTATACAAGACGTTAAAGTTAAATGTTATCCACGAGTCAATCGTTTCAAGAGTGTCACGTATAATACAAAATATTCAATTCCTATAATTTCATTAATCAATAAATATCTATAAAAACATAATTTTTATATTGTCAGCCGTGAAAACCCATTGCGACAATTGGAAACAGTCGCCTGTGATTCGTGTTAGACGTATGGAAGTACCGAAATGTATTGTCAGTCTATGTAAAATTCAAGGTTAGTAGGTTAGGGTTTGTTTGTTATTTGACACAGGCTAAAGCTAAACATAACCTGAAAATGGATAATTAAATTACAACTTTAACCTTAATAATTGAATAAAGTTACTTACTAATTGGATCCTAAGTAAGATGTAACTTTCAAGGCTTTATAATTGGATACTGATTAGAAAGTATCACAAACATATTAAGTACTGAGATGTCAAAAATTATCTTCGTCAAGGGTGGTCATGAAAAATTCTGTCTATACTGAACTTTATAAGACTAATTACATTTGAATTACAATTAACTGAATTATTAGTTAATGTGACTAACAGTCTATTCATCAGCTACACAAATTTGCAAAACTATGTAATTTAAACAGGTCTAGGACGTTTAGGCGCGATTCTTTAGGCGCGCATCTTTAGGCGCGCACTTTTAGGCGCGAGCGTTTTAGACGCGAATGCTATTAGGCGCCTGGAGGTTTAGGCGCCGCAACTTTAGGCGCGGGGACAGTTAGGCGCCACATGAAAGAAATTCACATTATTCTTGATTTTTAAATTTTTATTAGGTAATTATTGCAATCATTAATGTTGAAGAAAAATTCACATCTTCATAAACAATATATCTTCGGCTTTTTACGAGCCTTTTTCAGCGTTAAAGTTTTACAAATTTAAATACTTAATTTACATTGCATCGATTATGAAAAATGAGATATTTACATTTTGTATCTGGTTAGTTTAACGTGGTGGAATTATACAGACCATGTAATTTCACTACGTTAAACTATCTATATACAAAATGTACATAACTAATTGTTCAGAATTGATAAAATGTAAATTCAATATGTAAATTTGTAAAACTCTAACAATGAAGAAGGCTTGTAAAAAACTTATTATATATATATATGTATTGTTTATGAAGGTTTGAATTTTTCTTCAATATTAATGACTGCAATAATTAGTTAACAAAAAATTTTAAAATCAAGAATAATGTAAATTTCGTTTCAACTTCCAGGCGCCTAATCGCGTCCGCGTCTAAAAGCTT
Source organism: Agriotes lineatus (assembly GCA_940337035.1). NCBI lineage: Eukaryota > Metazoa > Arthropoda > Insecta > Coleoptera > Elateridae > Agriotes > Agriotes lineatus. Next base: position 132,118,165 of record OW679196.1, on the reverse strand, counting down.
TGCGCCTAAAAGCTCGCGCCTAATAATGCTCGCCTAAAGGTGCGCGCCTAAACGTCCCTTTCCGAATTTAAACCGAATTTATATATTAAATTGATAGGTAACATTGGTAACATTAATATAACAATGGGATAAGTTAGCTCAGATGTCGAAAGTGAATTTTAAACTTAAAAAAAAATTGACAGTTCTATGTCAACAAAAAGCATGCTACAAATTAGGCAAGTTTGATTGTTTTCAATAGCTTCAATGACTCCCGCTATCAAGTTTATCTTTGATCTCCAGGTATAATGAGGGAAATTAAGAAGTAATTAAGATTAGTACAAACAAACTCTTTTAAATACCTTTGGCCCTTGCCAAACATGTTAGTTCTCCGTAAACTATTTGACAATGGCTAGTTCCCGAAGAGTTTTTAATGCTCAAATAGGTGAATTAGTGTACACTGTGTTCCAGTACTTCTTATCCAAGAAGGAAAGAGAGATTCTCAAGAGTGTTAAATAAAAAACTTGTGAAGCAACTCAAAAATCCGTCAGAACAATGGAAAGGATTATAAAAGAAGCCAGTGCATGGTCCGAAAAAAATAATGATAGATTGAAGTCGTCTGAAAAAAAAAACGTCTGAGAAAACATCCTGTAACAGATTTGGAAGATTATGAGAATTACTATCGCCAATTAATCCACAATTTTTATAAAACAGAAGAAGTCTTTTCGCGAGAAATTATTGGCAGATCTAGGTTAGTGTGGTTCACTGTCTTCGTTGAAAAGAATTGTAAAAAAATGGATTTAAATAGAAGAAAACACAAAACAACAGAAAGCTTTTAATGAAAAAGAACGATATTCGTTCAAAAAAATAGCATACCTCCAAAATATCAAATGTTACTGAAGTGGAAATAGGCCGATTGTCGTTTAGGATGAAAGCTAAACTCATAGTGGGCATACAATATCAAGAGGTTGGTGCGACAACAGCAACGAAGGGTTGCTCTCATATATTGCGAAGGGTCAACGATTAATCATGAATCATGCAGACGACAATATGGGTTTTATTCAAAACTGTGTATCAACATTTAAATCTGAGACAAAAAGTGGAGATAATCGCTACGATATGAACGGTACGAATTACGAGAGATGGGTAAAATAACGCCTTTTTCCAAATTTACCGAAAAACTTCGTAGTTGTTACAGACAAACCCCCGTATCATACTATTCGATTAAACCCTGCACCGACATCCAACAGTAGAAAAAGTGAAATGATTGAATGGTTACATTAAAAAGTAATAAACCCTTCGCCAAAGTTATATAAACATCAACTGTATACAATTATTAAAGAACATAGAAATCGTTACGTAACTTATGAATTTCATAAGAAAATATACGGTACCCCCCACCTAAGAAAAGCGCCCTCTAGTGCTTTCCAAGAATAATTCGACACTCAACATCACTCCGTTTCGCTAATACAATGAAATGTTATGAACCAGTTATTTATAAAAAAAACGACGACCATACCTCAAAAGTTGATGTTGCCTTCATTTTCGGAGGACCTATCGTATGAAAACGATCCAAGACTTCAGGAAGGTTTCTGGCGACCGGAATTGTGTACACGTACGAACATACATACCCCGTACAGCACGTTTAGGCACCCCCCAATACTGGGGAGGGATCTAGTGGGCTGGGGTTTCACCAAAAGACCGCACAGCCAAGACGGGGATTTGGTATAGTGGGTTCATTAGTCGGTTGGCACGAATTTTAGAGATATTTGACTCAGAGTGATTTTTGATATGAGGTAATTTCAATACTTCGTACACTTCGTGTCGAAGTAATAACAAATTTAACTTCAAGACCCTATAACTTCTTACTGAAGGGCTTTCTACTAAGGTATAATAGGTTTAATGGGTTTATATAATGTATACGCAATAAGTGTTTCATTCTTTTTGAGACACCCTGTATAACCAGTAAATAACCATCATTTGATTTATGTATTTTGCGGATTTATGCGGTATGCTTTATTTGTCAAAATAGTAGACGGCCAGCTTCACTTATATGTGCGTGCTATCTGTGTGAGGAGTTTGATTGGTATGGGGTAAACACTACCCTATTTTTAATTTCTTCTGTTCAGTGGGGCTTCATCGTCCGTCAGAATCCGCGAATCAAGTTACTCAGTAGGTAATGCTTAAGTATTTATATAATTGGATGAATACCATTTACCTTTAGATGCATTTAGTTAATTGCATCTAATATGCACTTTGGGTTGAAACTATAATGTCGTTTAAATGTCTAGTAGTATCTTTGCTAATTCTCTATTCTCATTTAGTTATTTATTTTCATTAAAGCAGTGGTACTTGACCTTACAGTAGTTATATGATTTTTTGTTACATTCAAATCTGTCGCTAACTTATTTTTTGTATTTCTAAGATTACATTCGGAAGCGAGATCTTCAACTAAATTAACTTTCTTTGAGTTATCGGTTAATGTGTCTATTATTTTCAGACAACTAACGGCTGCCTACAATAGTGAGTTTTTCTTATGAGGTTTTTGGCCCCTATTTTGCATCGCTTCCAATGCTGCAGCTGGATCGTGGTCTAGCCGGCTCTAAGCTAGCCGAAGTATTACTTCTAGCATCCCTCAATAAACCAGCATATTACCAGCGAAGTGAGGTCTAACCGTTTCAACGTTAAAACATGAGGCATTGTAAATTCTTACGCCCTGTTTTTCCCACCTTCATTTTGAGTTCCATGTCCGTTCGTTCGTTCCATACTGGAAACAGTAATCTATTTGTTTTTTGCTACTTCTACTTCTACTTCTTCTTCGTGCTCGACGGGCAGCATTTTTAGTTACTTCGTCCTTTATAATTACTCTGTGTATTTGTATATTATGCAATTTGAAGTTTTTCTTTCCAATTTCATTTTCACTCTTAATGTCAATTCGCAGGCTTTTGCTGTATGTAGTAATATATTTTTGTATTTTTTATGGAGACGCCTAAAAGACTTATGCTGGCTTTGATTGAATTACACATAAGCCTGTAGCCCGCTATAAAAATTTAGTACGTTTGTAGGAATATCTCCTTCACCTCTTTATTACTTAAATGTAAGTTAAATTGAAGATCAATATTGTTTTAATTATTAATTTTTCCGTATGTTGTAATAAAAAAGCAACTTTGAAAACATTATTTCCCTTCAAAAAATTAATTCTCACAGAACTACAATATAGCAAATAATTGCTTTTAATTACCACTTTAACAACTATCACTTGAATGAACACTGACTGCAGTAAAATTAATTAAGTAGTAAACATTCATTTACGATGCACAAGCCGTTAATATAAGCACTTGGTAGAAAGCCCAATAGTGCGCTCTGTTTAAACAGGCGGAAAACTTGTTCTAAATCATCACAAGGTGAAGATCCGTTGCTTTTAAGGTAACTGAGTGCTTATGTGGTTTAACGTGGGAACATACAGTGCTGCTGTATGTGATCTGAATACCAACGCTGATTATGCTGTTATGTACGTGATTTGTAGCTCCAAAACTATACAGAAGGAGGATTCTGTGTGGAAACTACGATATCACAACAATGACAAAGACTGCGCTTCAATCCTAACAGATTTACCTTACTCTAAAGCAAATTATGGCAGCATAGTAGCTGTTGGTTATTCTTCTGTCTACACTTATGAATATTCAAAGTACCTAGTTACAAGCAGTTTGTAAGTACATACTCTTATATAGCCTTGAAAATTAAAAAAACTTAGCTTCTTAAGGACCATGTTCGTCTCGCAATAGCTTTTTTTCTATTAACATTTCCTTGGATAAGCTTTTAGTCGTAGGTAAGTAAATATAACCTTTTATTTACAACGTTGATATCATGTCCATATAAACATATATTAGACTATATGCCGAAATAATTTATTATTTATTACGGTAGAATGGTATTATCAAGTTTAATTCTCATTAACACTTTCAGCTCTATTTTATTAATCAATTTATTGATGTTCTGTTAGCTTTTCGCTTGATCGCTATAAAAGTGTGCTTCCTTTATTATTGAGATGTCCAAATTATTTGAGCGCCAACAAGTTTAATTACTCTCAAGCACACTGATATAGGTAGAAGAAAACTTATAAACTTCGTTATATATGCAGCACAATACAACCCTTGAAACTTTAAAGTTTGAATGAAAGAAGCAATTCTTTATATAGATTCATTGGCAATTTTCATTTTGGTCTATTCTATTTGTATTAATGGAAACAATTATCTATCTAAGCAATAATATCATACCACGGGGTACCCCACTTAAGCCTACGTAAATATTACTAAAGGGTTATAAACTGTTCTGATTTTTGAGAATATGCGAAATATCACAAGATTATCTTTACTTTACCTATCTGGTAATTTGTTACGCTTGTGGCATCGACGACCAGTCCCTCAGGAGCCCAGTCAACCTGCAACACCGCTCAAGAGGTCGATCCGCTCTCCCCAACTGTCACTCTGATAGCCGCTAAACGCCAGTTGTTATATGACCCCAAGCAATCGCAAGATCTCCGTAACGAACCTCTTGTGGAGATTCCCAACCTAATGCATTTCCTTGGCGTAATACTTGTTGCTATAATATCGAATTTCGAAAATAGAATCGGGTAGACGCAGGAACAACTACACATACCCTGTATTTAACAGGCAAAAAGCTGCTATGCAACGCTTTCCGTGTTTCCTATATCAGTCAATATGACCGTCCGTTGGAAAGTGGTACCCGCTCTCAAAATCTGCCTCAAGCACGCTTCGTTAGTATCCACATACTATCACCGAAGAACGAGAAATCCCTAGTTTACCACATTTTTATCACGAAATTTTTTTTATGCACAGCTCTTGTAACCAATTTTATATAACAAAAACCTGTTATTATTTTTCTGCCCTCTCTTCTTTTTTAAAAACCCTTGCAACTCGGATAATAATTTTTATAAGCATTGAGTGCGTTTTTCCCACTTGATCGTTTATTCACGACTATATATAACGTAAACTACTAACATTAGTACAATAGGCTTTTAGCACGTAACAGTCAATAGTACTTAAAGTAAAGAAGCGGAAACATTGGAACGATGAATATTCCTTAGAAGTGTAGCATGGCTCTCATCTTGTGCAGAGGAAGTTCAACAAAAAACGGCTTTCCTGCATTGTTTTAAGGAGTACAGATTGTTTAGATACTTTTAGAGTAAACCTAAAGAGAGTGATATTGAAAAATTCATGAGCTGGATAAAATGAAACTAAAGAACCATCTTGGTAGATTGTAGAATGGTGGCTCAAGCAAGCTACAAATGCTTCTAAACGGTATTTAGAAGATACGTACCATAAGATTAGTCCACCAATGGCAAATATGGTAGATTTTAAATAAAGATATTGGTTTATTATGATTATTATGTATCATAAAATATTTTTGAGCTATCAATTAAGAAGATAGATTACCGGCTCATGTAGAAGTGAAAACCTTGTAACGGGCTAGTTCGTGTCACCTTGGTATTTAATAATCACCCTGGGCATTTAACCATTATTCTGCCAGGTATATAACTGAACTGTATTTGTTACATAGTAGTAATTAGATTAAAACGTATTGTGTACTTAAAACTTACAGTGAATCTTCCGCCCGCTAGAACAGGGAAGTGCAAGCTAGCGGAATACTGATCGCGTGTGCTATTATGAGAACTACATGCGACGGAATCGCGGATAGTGGAACTTCGTGCTTTGGAGACAGCGGGAAAGCAGTCGTAGAGTAATAAGCGACCGGGCGTGCGTCCAAGCCACAAAAAGCATTAAAAAGGGTTTCTGTGTGAGCCTATGTTAACAGAAGTCTACGCCTCGTGATTCTTGAGCCGAAATACAGCCTCGAGAGATAACTACCTTAGGATCAACAGCGAGGACCCGATAATGCTTCAGCACCGCAAGCCGGTTTGCCAGCTTCAAGCGAGCTGTCTATCTTGTAAATGTACGAGATCATTTGGAGCAACTATAACGCAAGGTTAGTTCCTATAAGTAATCAAACCAACCAATTATAAAGTGATTGCAACAATATACGCAATAGCTGCAACGAGCATTGCACGCCGGAAACCAACTTGCGTAGCTGCTGAATTAGCACGTTCAAACAATGCGCTTGCATCATGGCATGGACACATCGCGTCAGCTGATTTTAAGCTACCAAACGCAGGGCTGCATCAAGTGGAACTTGTGCGTGAGAGTACGCCTTGTGCGCAGGATTTGTTTTTGACTCAGCATTGCGCATTGACAATTACACTCCTATTTAAAATATATTCAAGCATGTAGATTCAGCATTAAGCTCGCGGACATTTATCAGCTATTGTTGATAGCATATACCATTTTTATATTACCATTGTGTATTCTTTTTATGTATTTTCATGCTTGTATGTTCCTCAGAGTATAGGTGTTTTTATGTAAACCGGTTTTTATTTCTGGCAGGTCACGAGAGGTAAGAGCGGGTCTCGTACTTCTACGACTGAGCTAACTACCAAACAAAGGGCAATTCAAATTCATAGTGAAGTGGACTATAAGGTGCGGAAAGTACCATTGCAACCTAGGTCTTACTTAAAAAATAAAAGTTTTCACAGTAAAACAGGCGGTTTTCTTAACAATCTAGAAATCTAGCCCAATATATGGACTTAGGCTCAGATTTCCTGACATACTTCGTTGTGACAAGCTTATACGTGGTCCCAATCTTCCATTTTACATACATCTTGGATACTAGGTTTCTGTTAATTATTATAAGATTATTGCCGAAGTTTAGGCTATAGTGTAACATGAACGAAATTACCTAATATCAGCCAGCGTCCTAACTTTTTAGTATTTTAAACAAGTAGTTCAAACAGAATGCTGGCGAGGTGTCGAGGTCATAAAGAATGGGCAATAAATTCACCTACCCATTATCGGCAATAGTAATCCGATAAATAGGGGCATCAGATTCAACAGTTTGCCGTGACACACTCCACCAAACCACATGGCTAATGTCAAACATCGACAACACATTTATTCGAAACGACGACATCAATACACTGAAAGATAATAATAACGTAAATAACGTCTAAATCATTACAACAGCTCCAATGCGCAGATAGTATATAAGTAAAAATATCTGTTTTGGTAAGGGCTCAGGTAAAAATATCAGAGCAAGAACTCAAAATTGCAAAAAAAAGACCTGCAAAATTAATACGACACAGCATCAGATCAAGTGAAACCAGAAATAACCAAATGCTACCTTCGATTGAGGGCGGCCAATAGATGTTTTACTTCCGAAATACTATCAGATCTTGAAATAATCAGATGACTACAGAAATTTACCGAACCAATAAACCCAAATCTATCCCACATCGCTGAAGGTTCCTTCTGAAGAAAATCTACTCAGAAGGCATTACTAAAAGGAGGACCCGAGTGAACACGTTGCATCGATACAAAAGTAAAATCGAAAATTACCGAAATTTTCGAAAAACAATTGGAGGACGGAAACCAGCCCAACCTTAAAAATGTATACGAAGAGTTTTGAAAAAAAACGCCAACATAAAATCAATAATTACTAAAAACGCACGACGGCGTTGAAACTTGTCGAACCTACAGCAAATTTAGGCGGAAATTCGAAACGGCATCTTCGAACCGTAATAAGTCGCAGCTAATCTATAGTTTATTTGCTTCTTTCCCTCTTAATGTGCGACTGAGTTGTAGATATCATTCTAGTTACACTGTCTTTTAATCTGACTGATCGCAAATAATCTGAGACCTTGTGTATCTTTATTTTTAACGGAGCAGGCTGTATTTCATAATTTGCAACACCGTTTCTACTCTGAGGATGCATTTTGAATAGTTGCATCTAGAAATTGCAGAATTTTCAATGCATAAAATGGTACAAGATGTATAACGATTGATATTGCTGTAGTATGTATTAAAATATTTTATATTTAATCTTTTTGTTACTACTTGACGAAGAATCTTTCCCGGCAAAACGTTTGCGACAAAGTGTTTCCGTCGAAATGTACACGGTATATTTTAGGAAGAATTCGGCAGTTTTTTATATCAATATTTGACTGCTGAAGGTAAATATGTTGAAACGTGTTATGAACTACTAGGTGTCCTGATAACATTACAATCTTTAATCGAATCGCGACGGTTTCTCCACTGACAGAAGAGGCCCGTTTAGTAAATTTACAAAGGCCGCAAATACGTGTTTAGTTATATTCTATAAGTTTATTGTCGCAACATAAACTACATTAGGTAACAAAAAACTCTGGGCATAGCCTCAACCATGATGCAAAGCATCTAACTACCTTTAAACAATGTTGGAGATCCGTCACTCCAGCATTGAGATTTTATGACGTTGTTCCCAATGTCGTTTGATAGCTTATTTACCTTCAAATATTTATACGCCTAACTACTTCCCAGACTTTTATCTTAAAAGTAATTTAAATCCCCAGAGAGCTTTAAGCAGCTAAATTTAGAAAAATTACAATTATGTCAGTGACCCAATGCCTTAATTTTAATAGTAATTAACGTATTAAGAGGGGTAACCCAGTCTTAACATTCGAGCATATTTTTATTGGTAATTGGTAATTTATGTGAGAAATGTTAAGACGGTTACCCCTCGAAATGCGTTCATTAGTTTATTGTTCATTGAGGCAATAATTTTGAATCCTAATAATAATTACTAAAAATTGCTAAATCAAAATCGGACTACCATGAGTATGTGTGATGTTGCTATAGTGCATGCATGTAAAATGAGTGCATGCATGTTAAATGTAACTTAACATTCGAGGACGCGAGTGCATGCATGTTAAATGAGTGGATGCATGTTAAATGTATCTTAACATTCGAGGACGCGATCACGTTAAACACTGTTTAACATTTCAATGAACACTAAAAATATTTACTTATGAAGGGTACAAGTTTCCAATCCAATTAATTTCGCTACTGTTTGTTGAAATTCTGACATGCATACTTGGCAAAGAAGAAAATCTGGGCATACCTTATTTTGAAATTAATATTCAGTAAGCAGTAGAAGAATCGAGAAAACCGAGCATAATTCATATTGCGTAATTATACAGTTCAAACGTCCTGAAATGACTGTTCTAAATAATTAAGAATTTTGTTAACGACATTCCCGATAATTAATACATAGCATTGTGCAATATCCGAATGAATATTAAAAATATATATACTTAGGCAAAGTAATTGCTAAAAAACAGCCGTTACATCAGGATATAGCAGAGGAAATCGAAACCTCGTTCCAGCTTATTAAAGGAAAATTTAGTTTAACATGTAAAGCGACATCTTTAGAATCCCGAGTTGCATAATCTTTCGCTCGTTTATCTTGCGCAGTTTAAATTGAGGCCTGGAAAGAAGTCGAATTGCGGAATATTTTAGTGTCTAGTCGCAATCTGCTTAGGAAAATGTTGACGATAACAATAAACAACCAATTTAACTTTCAAATTAGTCGCGGAACCGTCCAGAATGGTAACAAGCATTCGCCGAATTCAAAAATAAGAGGTGGTTTCCGGAAATGGCAATTTGCAATCAAGCAGATTGCTTCGAATTTCCGAGACGTGCCTTTATTAGGGCACGGTGGCAGGAGAATTGTTCTGGAAGTGCTAGAAGTTGACCACCGAGTGTTTTCAAAAACGTCTATTCTCACATTACAGTACCGCAGGGATTCTCTAAAACCTAGTAGTCCAACCACAGCATCTCGCTCGTCTTTACAATCTAACAATTTAAATCTGCTGGCCGTGTGTAGAGCCCTCTTGGGTGCGCCAGGTAAGTAGAAAAGAAAACAAGAACGTTTCTGCTTTTATTGCGCTGTCGGCAATTGAAATACAAAGAATATCTCCACATCACTGACTGAAGACGGCAGTGGAGGAAGCGAATTTATTGCACTTCAGACTTTTCATTATTTTGTGGGCTATTGTGCTCCTGGTATTTAAGTCATGTGCAGAGGTTGGGTCTTCGGGGAATTGTCAAACGAGTGTTTTAAACAGACGTGTAGCTCGGCTGTGCCCAGTATAATTTCAGCAACAGAGTCCGATTTTCTTTGAATTTCGTAAAATAATTTCAAGGAATATCGACAATTTTTAAATAACGAACGAAAATCTTTTCAAAAATATAAAGATATGTAAAAGGCTCTGCCCAGAACTTCCCTCGTCAAAATTCTGGCACTAAATAATTTTACAAATCAAATTAAGTTAGGAGTACAAATATCTTCACTTTTATAATAAATTAAATACAATTTCAAATTAAAAAAATATATATCCCGCTGGGGTTTGAACCCGCCGCATCTGCAGGTCTGCAGAATGCTGGATCCTACCCGAATCTCCGCAGAGGATATAAGTACGGCGAAATTCCATCTGCGCTACTGCGTGTTTTCGGGAAAAGTTCGGCGCGCGCGTTTCTTGAAGAGCACGGTGTAATGGTTGAAACATTTTTACTCTTTTGTGACATTATCCTGTATCGGTTGAGTCTTATTTTCAGCAAATGTAAAGCCTGACCTATGTGAAAGTTATTACTTTCTTTTATTTCAAAATTAACACAAAAATAAACAAACTTTTATTTTTTTAAGGTGCTCACCCTATATATATTTGTATGAAATTGTACCGATTTCATGCGAAGTAGATATATAATATGTATTCAAATATCGTCTTTCTCCAACAAATAGTGTTTGAGCTATACTGGCAACAGACAGACAGACAGACAGATAGACAGACAGACAGACGGACAGACAGACAGACAGACAGACAGACAGACAGACTGACGGAATGGAGAAAACCTCTTTTTCGTCATCTAGGAACCTTGAAACGTGAAGATCTGAAAAAATCTCGAAAGGTGATTTTTTCGTGATTGCAATACTTCCTTCGTCTTTCAGACTGGGAAAGTACAAATAAAATTGGAACTGCAAATAATTTTAAATAAAATATTATTTAAATGATATTAACTGTAAACACATGTTCACGCTAACTACTATGATTTAACTGTTCATACTAGTACGGCTCTAACTTTTTAGATCTCTTCAGGCCTGCGTAAGGGCGTATACCAAGTCGGACGTGACATATACCTTATAAGTAAGAGTTAGGTTTTAAGTTTAATTTCATTAGGGGAGTTCTATACGGTTGTTGTTCATAAAACTGCAAAATTGTTTAATTCCACCAAGAGTCTTTCAAACCACATCAAGAAATCAGCTTACTACTAGAATTAGTAAATTTCTACTAATTGTTTAATATATTGGCTCGCATGTAAACCACTTTCGTAATTATTTAAGCAACCAGTTAAAGAACAGAATGGGTATTATTTTCATAAAAAAAATTATGAAAATTTGGATAAAACGAAATTATGGGGCTTGGATTCCATCTCAGTTAGAATTCACATTTAGCATGACAAACCATAAAAATAAAAAAAAAGTTTACTCTTTTTTAAATCAATTTTAAATAATGAAGCAAAATCAGTTTACCTATTTCGACAAATTTAACCATATTGCTTATAATTGGCATTGAGAAACATAACTGGTGTAATTGACGATACCTTGATATAGAATTTGAATAATAATATTCTAGTTTGTAATGGTACGTTTTTTAATCTTTCTGTCGGGACGTTAAACTCATATGAAACTTCTCGTATGCCTTAGTATTTTTATTTAACTTGTTTGTCCTGTTCGCTTACCTACCTAGCTCAATTGGCATAACACTACACTAGATATTCCAGCCGTAGATACAAACGATCACTATTTGCCAAAAAACGCTTCGCTGCGCTCTTTAAACATTTCCGCGTGTTATAATTTATTGATTACACCTTTAATACATAATGTTCTATAAAAATATACTGCCCATATTTACTTAAAATATTAGGAATTTGGAGATTACATTTATTCATACATTGCTAATACTTGTCAGTTTTAGTTCTTTCTTAATCTTTTTGCAACCTAGTATCTTAATCTTCGCTGTTATGTATTGCTACAGTTCTATCTTATTTTGAATATGTCAGTTGCAGAGTACATTGCTAAGTTCACATTCAGGAGAACAAAAATACTGGCTGCATGTTGGTCCGCAAATAGCAAGGATTTAAAAAAATTCAACAGTTGTAAATTTTTATTTGGTTAGTATTTAAATGATTTCAATTAGAAGAACATCTAGCAGCATACAAAAATGCCCACAGTGGTTGTTTAATGAGGTACCAAAAACAAAAAGATAATCTTTAGCATCTTAGAATTTAAACAACTTCAATGAAGTGATCCCTGTTTCACTTCAAGCAGATATACCATATCTAGCTGATTCAGAATCAACCTCACGCAATGAAACAATACAACAGAAGGAAAAGTTTTCAACAACCACTACAGAATTGTTCAATTTGCCTTTGCCTACAACCTTATCTTTGGATGCAGGTCGCAAATTTATGTGTTTATTATAACAATCTTGAAGTAATTCCTCTTATATTTCAATAGAGTTGTACTGGCGATAATGTCCTCGTTGGGAGACGACAAGGTTTTCTTAACTCCCATAATTGGTTTTCAGTTGAATTTCCATATTATAATCATTCTCGCATTTGGTGTTTCATGGAAGAAATTATTGGCATATCATCAATTTTAATAAATTATAAATTTTCGCGTTGTTTCACAGTTGTAGAAATAAAGTTGAATTAAAGAAAAAAATGATTTGAGTTTCATTAAATGTTTCATCTACAATCTTTGTTTCAATTAGGAGAATCACTGAAATAAATAATTAGTATATTCAATGCGCATCCAATAAAATTAAACCTATGATATTGAGAAATTAGTATGTTTGAAAACATATGTTGAGTACAAGATGACGCACCAAACAGAAAAATTTATGAAAATATTAATATTTTCTTCAACTTCAATTAGAACATAAATTCGTCATGTCATCTTACGTCGTCGTTGGTAATTATTAGTTTTTCATAGTGGCTCCATTGTAAATTATTTATTCAGTAACATTCTTCTTACACACATCTATATACTATCGATAAGAATCCCATCTGGAAAATGTATAGGCCAATTGAACATTAAAATTCTAAAGTATTTTTTATTATTACCTTTCATTAATCGCCGTCAGCTGTGTTTTTAAGATACCCATTTTAGGGTCATCGGTCTCTTAGGCATTATCCTAAACCCCTTGAACGAGGGTTGCAATCAACCTAATAATTACCAAACCCGGATTGAGGATTTGCAATAGACTGCTAGATTGTTATGGCCGTTTGGGTCTGTGGAAATCTGAACATATTCTGGCCCAGAACCTTTGGGCCACCTCCACTGCTCAATTTTAGTGAGGTAGTAATTTTTAGACTAAGTTTTGTTGTTAACTTAATAAAATTAAGAAACAGTTTTAGTTTATCTAGCAACTTTATTAAAGTAATCCCAACATAAGCTTCCGTTTAGGAATTATATATGTGTAATATTTTGACATAAAAATATCACATTTCGAACATGGACGTGACCTATAGTATGATCAAAAATGATTTTCATCTACTTGGTATGCCTATGGAGTAGTTTCTAATTTATGAATGCGACTATGTTTATACTTAACTGTCAAACCTGACATTTGATTTTTAAGAGTCGTATCGTAACATTCATAAATTAGGAACTATTCCATAGCCATACTAGATGAAAATCATTTTTGATCATACTATAGATCAAGACTAACAGATCGAACTAGAAGAATCTTTGATGCTTTATATGCAATTACGCATATCGCTGTTGGTAGACAAATAGGTTCTATGACTTCCCAACGTTTTTTATACTTTAACTGATTTTGCTTTATAACCTAAAAAATTATAAATTCCACAAAATATTCACAGTACTTTCTTAGTAACCTTTCGTTTTTCTTTTTCGTGTAAGAGTGCGTTTCCCCAAAATTAAAGTTTGCTGTTCAATAGCCAACGAGTCGATAGTTTATAAGATTTTTTCTTTACAAAAGCAGTGAATATTTGAATGTTTAAGCTTTTGTCTGTTTTGTATTGCATGGAATTGGTTTTTCAGTTTCTCCCATTTTTACACATTTGCTTTTCGCTAACAAATCATTTTTATTAATACGCACGCTTGCAAATTATTTATTTTGTGTGTTTCCATTGGATAATCCAAGGCTCAGTTAAGTCCTGCGTGGATTTGTGTAACTTTTTGTTGTAAATTTTCAAGAATGGATTTGTATTTTTTATCGGCTCCGGTAGGAAATTTGGTGCACAGGTGTTTAAATTGTTAATTTTTTCTTGCTTCTACTTCTAGAGCTAATTGCAGCACAATATAAACTTAACACGTAACTAACAATAATTTACATTCGATATAGTGAATTTAACAAGTAAAAATAACGACATTTGATATTTAAAACTTTTGAAAATTATAAAGAGACATTTCAGATGTTTGCAAGTATGGCAACGCACAACATGGTTTGTGAATTTAGCACGCCATATACACCTTAAGAAAGTACGTTAACAATTTTACCATATTACACCGTAAAATCGGTTTTAATTAATTTCCCCCTTCGGTTTACAGTCATACGTTATACAGCATGTTGCAGGTTGGCCGGCCATTCCACAAACTTTTAATGAATACCTAACTAGCCACTTTTAATAGCTTTTATTTGCCATACATCAACGTTATGGCTGCACGTTTAATTTTTAAGTTGCGGCTGCATAATATGCAAATTTTAATTACGACGAAGTTCACCAGAATGTATCTCCGAAAAAAACCACATCAACTTAGAAGCGCAGTGTTTTTCCGAAACGCGAACTTATACATTAACGGTTACCATAATTTTCGTGTGCTAGACATGGGGCAAAAACACCACCTTTCTGGAAATGCTGGATAAGATGGATGGCGGACAGGCAACTACCTCGATTGCCCTCTTCTAACTTCAGCCTTCCGAGCTTTTAAACGTTCGCAGCAGATACATATAACCTTTGAAAACGTGAGATTTAACTCAGCTGGGGTTTTCAATTTCGGTAACATAGGTTGAATTTATATTAATTAATTAAAACTCGGACATCAACGCATAAAACGCGGCTCTGTTTAACATGTATGTAGTTGTAGTAGTTCCAAAATAGAAATAAAATTAAAAACTTGCCACTCGCTTCCTCTACCGAATCGAATTGTTTTCGAAATATTTTAAAATTTGTTTGAAATATCTTTACTAGACTAGCATTAGTAAAATTTATAGAAAATATTTGATCTGTTAATCATTATTTGAAATTGCGTCAACAGTTATGCAGCTATTTAATGAGTAGCTACGTAGATTTGAAATGAAAGCTTGAAGTCCCATTAATTAGTTAAACACTTCCTACTAATTACTTTGAGACGATACCAATTAGATTACTTCTTATGACGTAGCCTAGTTCAGTTTCAATGTATAAACTCCAATTTTTTATTTATTATATTGATTTGAAATATTAGCGGTTTTAGTACACTTCACAAGATATTTATTCTCGTAATAAAACTTTGTGTATCAATGCAGAACATCAATCTATATTTAAGACATTAAGGTTAAACGTCGACCAACCATAAATAATGCTGTCGGACGATTCATTAAATATGAATGGTCTTAAAACATCTAATTACGCTTTGAAAGTTCGATTTGCCTTTAATTTTATTCATTAGTATCCCACGAATTTTATGTTAAAGCAATATAAATACTTATAAATGCTTAAATAGAAGTGCAGTTTAAGTGTGGAAATTAGTGTTAAACGCCTAATTCACGAAGTTTACCTACACATTTTTCTCACATACATCATCAGTATCTTGTTCGAATAATTCCTGGAAACAGTAACTAACTGTAAGAATTTTTGTTATTAGTAGTTACTAAACTGATATCGTTAGAAAACGATTTATCTATATATTTGCTATAAAGTTTTGTAACCATTATGAAATAGTTACTTTTCGGTAGCTTGTATATATCATAAACTTGTATCTCTTCTTGTTGTTACAAGTAATTTCCTGAAACGCATCAACGTACTTCATCCCTCTCAAATGACCTTGTCTCAGAAAATCTGCAACGAACAGAATAAGAAAGCACAAGGAGCAGTTGTTATAAATGTTAAAAATATTCTTTATCGTCATGTTTTGCGGTATGTTTCGCCATATTAAATAATAATTTCTATGAGTAGCTCAGTGAAGAGGAGAAGCGGTTGTAAGGTAGAAGGAAAGATTCGTTGGCGATAGTTAAAATAATTGTATCTTGAAGATACTGGAATAAAATCAAATAATTTGAATTATACACCACCTGGTGTATCTGCAGGGGTTGGAATAGGGTTCTCTCACCAGGAAGATTTCCCCTCGGTTGCAAGAAATGTGCTTAACTTTAAGATATGACGTCGTTTCCTAATTCTGAAGTGCTTATCTTACTGCAATAATTCGCTTAGCTACATTTTGCTTTATAAATATAATCCTGTGTTAAAATAATTCATGCGAAATATATTTAGGTACTACCTAACTGAAGGCTAGTGATCATTATGAATTATATTTAAAATACCTGGCGGATTGTGAAATAATATCACCGTATATGAGGATTACAAAAAAAAAACTGACCATGACCATGACCCGGCTACGATCCTTCGGGGAAAACAACATTGGCTGCCTGGTGACAAACCAATAACAGACTGAAATGCACTCATCTACAACCATAAGCAGGAACTCTCAGAATCTGAAAACATGCTGGCTGGATTTATTGAATAAAGAATAGACAGTTTTAGTTGGTATTCCATGGCGAAGAGTGGGTTCTCAGAGATGCGTCGTGATTCATATCGTCGCTTTACAGAAGTTAACGAAACATTTGGTGGCAGAACGATCAAAATTCTTCTAAATGCCCGAGAAGGGGTAAAAATTAAACTCCACTGCACTACAGCAAGACGGGAAACGGAATTTCAAACCTGTTGACGGTCCCTTGAAAACTATTAAATGAGACCCCCTCAACGTTCACAACATTTTTAAACTTCATCTCAAATTTAATGTGATTTGCATGAGTTAATGAAACGAACTGTCTTATATAATTTATTTCATACTGATGTCAAAAATTACAGTTTTCGGATTATTTATGGTACAAAAAACGGAACATTAAAATCCTAGTACTTTAAAGTAAAATTTTAAAGTTCAAGTACTTTAAAACTTATTTATTGTACAAAAAATGGACCATTAAAGTCCTAGGACTTTAAAGTAAAATTTTAAAGTTCAAGTACTTTAAAATTATACGTCAGTTGTTGACATGAAATTTGAAATGATTTACAACTTTTTGTTTAAAATTCATTAAACTTGCAGTATGAAATAAACCGTTGTATTCACCACGAACGAAAAGTGTTTTTAAAGGTCCTCGCAAGTAATTCCGTCCTCGGCTGACGCCTTGGACGTAAACAACTTTCTCGTCTTTAAAATGCCACTTTTCGTTCTAGATAAATAAACTACTATTATGTCCTACCAGTACATTAATTGAAATTAATGACTCTATTTTAAGGTATCTTAGATACAAAATAACGCTCCAGGGCAATTATTTTCTTCATAAGAACACTAGGGTTATTATGAAAAATTAACAGTATTTGTTTCCATGGATATGCACCACTGTCACAATGAAAATTAATGACAGCTTAGCTAATGTCACAAATCTAACTTAGATCAGCTAACTAGATCAATCTTAAATACTATATCATAGTAATTATATGAATTGAATATGAATATGAATTAGGTAAGAAAATTGGTAGGACATAAAACCTTGAAGGCACCACGGGCATTATGAGCTAAGAGCCCGCGATTGTTGTACACACCTCGGGCCAAAGGCCCTCGGTTAGTACACTAACAATCTTGGGCTATTATTTTACTCATAATGCCCTTAGTACCTTAATAACTATTAATCGGACAATAAAAAAAACATGCTAATTATGGCTAATACTTGCGGTAAAATTTTAATGTTATAGCCGTTTGTTTTAAAACTAATGAACGTTAGTTGCTAATTATAAATTTGGTGAAGCAATATGTCTTAGAAAAGATACATTTAGATGCCACCAGAGACTTTCTTCACAGTTTTTATTTTATTTTTAGTAGTTGAAAAAATCGGGTGTACACACAATAATTTAGTTGGCATATTTTCAGCAGCGCTAATCAGACCTCTTTCAAAGTTTGCTGTAGTATTTATGCTATTTGTAATACAAACTGATGTTTTTGCAAATGATCTACGAGGATCGTTCAATAGAAACACGTTTGAAATCTGTGGTATAATTTTTATTTACTCAATTACAAAAATATCTTGATTAACATTAAGGCATGAGTTCTATTGTCGTAGTCATAGATAGATTTCCTGCTGGCACAATTCTTGCAGCTATTAATGAAACATTTTTTGGTATAGACATTTATAATTGCAGCATCAGCAGGTGCGTCAGTGTTTATTGACGTAGAAGGGTCACAATTTTGAAAATCTTGGAAACTGTATATTTATTGAGAACTAGCAAGGTGAAGAATGTATTCGCTGTCATCATTATTATTATCAGGTCCAGGACTGAATTCTCGTTCAAGTTCTTCACTGTGGTTATCAGTTTTTGTACAATTGAAAACTGTCTCCATGTATGTGGCTTTCCAGGGTACGGTTTCCAAGCTGTGTTACGGAATTCACGCCACAAAGAAGTTTCAGAGATTATCTCAATAGTAACATGGCGTTTTACTAGTTTGCTTTAAACAACTAAACTGGGCAATTACTAGCTTGTTTCCATCATAACCCGCATTGCCCTTGACACTGTGGGTTATATTAAAAACCCACACGTGACTTCTAAGTTCTTAACTCACTCCCGTGGTTTATAAATACTTTAGCTCGCTTTCAACTAATTTGTCGTTTTTCACAACTGTCAATACACAATTTATGCTTTTCTGGTATTTATTGAGCTGTTGAATAAAATGTTGTGTTATTACAAATAATGTACTCGACAAAAGACGAGAACTTTTCTCTCGTGAATTATTTGAAAAATAACACACTTGTTCCATAAATGACTATTAATTACTAAAAGAAAGATTTACTGATTATAACAAGAGATCAATAAAAAAACCAATTAGGGTAGGCTGTGATATGTGTTATACGTTTGGCAGTACTGAAGTGTATTGTCAGTCTATGTCAAATTCGAGATTTGTAGGTTAAGTTTTACGTCAGTCTGTGTCAAACAACAAACCAATCTAACCTACTAATCTCGAATTTGACATAGACTGACAATACACTTCAGTACTGCCAAACGTATAACACATATCACAGCCTACCCTAATTGGTTTTTTTATTGATCTCTTGTTACTAATTATGTATATCCCGTGAAAGTGTCTTTCTACAATATGTAGGTCCACCTTCGGCATGACTATCACTCCTATGTCAGAATATTTTGCTTGTTCATCGGTTATACCATCTAGCCGAGTAAAAGTTATCCCGAGCAAGTGCATCGAATCTTTTCAAGTTTACATCAGCCATCATTGATCAAGTCGGAAAATATAGTTAGCAGAGATATAAAAAGGATTTCTAAGCTTCAGTCACAATAGCAGAAACTCAAACAAGCTGTTGTCGACTCAGCAACCAATTAATCAAGTCAAAGTAAAGCAAAAATTACAAGAACACGTACATAATAGGTAAATAATAAATTGAATATCATCAAATGTTATCATATTTTGCTATTGCCGAACCGTATAGGTATACGAACAGGTACAAAATTAAATTGGTGTAAGTATAATTATAATGTTTTAATATGAATAATTCTTCAACAAGTAAGGTTAGATATGCTGAATTAATATTTCTGCTGAAATATGTCGATAAAAAACTTATATTAAGAACAAGTTATCCAAGCAACTCAATAATTCTTTATCCAATCGGCTTACTTTATTCTACGTTGGTAAAGAAGTTAGAAACAATTACCAATAATCGCTGGAACTGAAACGGGTATTTGTAGATTGTACGACCAGTTAATTTATTCTGAGCGCAAAATAGGTCTGGCCAATTGAACGACCAAAGACCTGGTTATAAGTGCATTTCTGAATAAGCGATTAGAATTCGTTAGAGAGTTGAATATACGGGATAAATCAAAATTGTATGCCATAATTAATAAATCAGAGGGTGCAGTAACTATATGTAAAAATAATCCTTATGTATTGCATAGATTAGTGTGTGAAAATAAGTAATAAGGAGTATGCGTATGCTTACTTAGAGTGATACACTACGCTATTCATTCTACAATTTGACAAACCGACTTCACATGAACACATACCTAATGAACAATGCTATAGTTATTTATTTCAACAATTTTACGATGGGATTTGTCACGTGTTGTTCAATTCGGTGAGCAATTTATTATTCGTGAAAATGTGTGTTACGCAATTGAGTAGGTAATATTATTCAGTTCTACCAACCTCGGTGCATTCAGAGCAGTTGAAAAAACCTTGGTACATATTTCATTCACATAAAACGAATGAAATATAGTTTTGCTAAACCTTATGGTCCTTGATTTGTGGATCATCTCTTAGTACATAGATGATATGTACGTGTAATTAGAGACGTGGACAAATGTGTCAAATATATTTTGTGTTGTGATTTGAGCAATATTTAAGGAGTTTACTCAAATATTAGAGTGTTGCCTACTGAATACTGATAATTGGTATTTTTGCAACTGTAAGTACTGTATTATAATAGTAGAAATTATTTAAAAAATGACATATATAGTTTGAAAATCATTGTATAAATTTTCTTATTTTATCTACCAAACGCCGATCTGTCCAATTTCGACCATTTTACAGTATTGTATACCAAAAATCAATTCTCGTTTTATAATTGCCATGTAAAAGTTATAAAAATAAAAAATAAGAATTAGTAATAAATTACAAACTCAGTTTTTACGAAATTCATTATTTTAAACTTATATAATTTAAATTTGCTATTTTCTGGACAAAATTCGCGTCAACCAATCAAGCCAGCGCCAGCCAATGGCAAGTCTCTCAAGTGTACTGTCCATTTGCAAAACTCGTGCACTGTCAAAACGCTTTCAAGTTGGTACCTTGTTTAAATTCTATTTTAATGATTTGTCGCACCAAACTTGCTATATAATTTCTTAATAGTTCATAAGAAATGGGCACTAATCTTCTGATTGTATATCTTGTACCTGATTGTGTTATCCCAGCTCCTAACTGGATAAATATTAGTCAGCAAACACCTCCCTGGGTTGTTCCCGACCAAATAAAAACTCGTTGTAGCCCTTTGACACCTGTAAGATGTGGATAGACAGTTCAATAGAATACCACAACACTCACTTGCACTGGTTTTACTAGCTTAGTAGTAAAAATACCACGTTAAATGGACTCAAACAATCTTGAATTCTATATTTGAATAATACTTGTGACTAATAGTCAAATTTGATCGTAAAGAATACTATATTGCTATTACGTATCAAATCATCAAATATTGTATGTATGTATGTATGTATTATCTGTAACCTCATTTACCTTGCGGTGTCGAGGCTGGTGCTATATGCGCTGGCATCTGGCGGTACAATGATCAACTTGCCCCGGATTCGGGATACAGAGTTGGATCGCGCCTTTGGTGCTTGCGCAGCAACCATTGTATGAGGTGTGTGTCTTGGTGATGTGTTGACCTTGTTACTCTATCTCTTAGGTCTGTGGTTCTGAGTAGAGCACAGTTAATTTGGTGCCCAACTGTGAATGGTCTCACTGAGCCCGATTCTAATCGCCAAGGATACGGAAAAATTCCGACTCCAGCGGGATTCGAACCGAGGACTTGCTTAATGCAAGCCTGGCGCTAACCCATCTGCGCCACGCAGCGTCTTTTATCATCAAATATTATTCCTTACAATTAATAGGAGTTTAACCCTTAACGTGACTATTTATCGCAGATTATCAATTGAAGTTAATTTTTACTACTTCATATAAACAACTCTGGTTGCCCTTTACAACACCACCAGTTAAAACATACAACCGTTACATCACATGATACTCATTGGATATCTGGATATTATTATTAAATTAAATGTATCATTCATGCAGTATGCTGAATTATAGGCTATAGTTGATTATTACATGAAAAAAACTAGAAGAAAATAGTTTTGACTTTTGACACATGTAACATAACCTTAACTTTAAATATTACTAGAAATTACTAGATCCGAAGTACATTCCCAAAAAAACTGTAATTTCCAGGTACTCTCAGGAAATATTTAAAAAAATTGACATTGACCGTTCATGAGTTTTGTGAATGGATAATAGGTGATTTGTTTTCGATCCACAAACCATAGAGCGCCTAATTTTTGCCGATTTTAAACATTATGGATACTTCTTTCAACAAAAACAAATGAAATATGTTTTCGGTAAATCACATGGTCCTTGATTTGTGGATCCAATGGTTCATTTCTCAGTACATATAGGTGTGTTACTTTTTCAGCTTCATTTAGTGGCATAGCATTATACTAGTACTACTTGACGACAACCATGCTTTTGTTTCTAAACCAAATATTAACCCCAATTCGATCTACCAAAAATTTGTTGCTTTTTTCGGTGCGGCTCTAGTTATCTGGCTTATTATAAATTTTATTCACAAAATTAACAAGAAAGCGCTAGATATAAATATTTTGAACTATACACGAAGCCTTTCTAAGTGATACCAACGAGTACTATACTTAAATGTAGGTACTCTATCTTCTTCTTCTTCAGGTGCCGTCTCCGTCTCGAAGGTTGGCAATCATCGTTGCTATGCAAACTTTTGAGTTGGTTCGTATTACAGTCGAACCATTCTCTTAAATTTCTTAACCATGAGTGGCGTCTTCTTCCAACGCTTCTTTTCCCTTGGATCTTTCCTTGTATTATTACTTGATGTAACTGGTATCTCTCTCCTCTCATAATGTGTCCCATGTATTGCAGTTTTCTTTTCTTGATGGTAATGCTAATTTCTTTTTCTTTGTGTATTCTTCTCATTACTTCTGCATTCGTTATTCGGTTCAGCCAGGGTATTTTCAATACTCTTCTATACATCCACAATTCAAACGCTTCTAACTTTTTGCTGTCTATTTTCTTTAATGTCCACGTCTCCATTCCATAGAATAACACTGATATTACATAGCATCTGATTAATCTTATTTTTAATTCGAGATTGAGGTCTCTTCCACATAAAACTTTATTCATTTTGATAAAAATTGACCTCGCTTTTGCTGTTCGTGTTTTTATTTCGTCCGAGCAGTTATTGTTGTTATTAATAATTGTACCTAGGTAGTTGTATTTCCCCACTTTCTCTATAAATTCATCATGTATATAGATGTTTCCATTATTTCGTATCCCTTTAGTTATTATCATAAATTTAGTTTTCTTTATGTTGCGCGTTAGTCCATATTCTTCACTTGTTTCTGTTATTTTATTCACTATTGTCTGTAACTCTTCTAGACTAGTGGCTATTAGTACTGTATCATCAGCATATCTTATATTGTTGATAGGTATTCCATTTACTTTAACTCCGATTGTTTCGTCTGTTAATGCCTTTTTCACGATTTCTTCTGAATAAATATTGAAGAGTGTTGGTGATAGCACACATTCTTGCCTAACCCCTCTTTTTATTTCGATGTGTTCTGTGGAGTTATCTTCTATTTTTATAAGTGCTCTCTGATCATAATATAAATTGGAGATGATCTTAATGTCATTTGTGTCTAAACTCTTCCTCTAGTAGTTGAATAAGATGATGAAGATGACTCTATAATAATACCCAAATACTTAATTTTAAAGTAGTACATTGCTTTGCTAAGTATATTGGACTTTTGCTACAATGAATGTTAGTTGTTATCCATGTAAATAATATATAAGAACATTTTAATAATAATAATAATAACAACCGAGTTAGAAATGCTAAATGTCTGTGTCGCTCACTTCTGTAGTTTAGATCCTTTCTAAGTTTTATACACTACATAAACTATTGTTTTACGATGTAATTTATAAAGCAATGTTTTCTTTTTCTAGTAAATGAATATTAGGAATGTATTTAAGGTTCACCCATACACAGAACTTTTTCACACGAATCTTCACGTGAATTAGAGCGAGTGTTCTATTTGAAGAGTGTTAGTTTACTAGGTGTGTCATTTCTAAATTAAAAGTGTAAACAATACCACTTTAACTACAACTGTTTTGAATTTACTTCCCATGATATAACGCCATGATGAAATGCTCAGGTTTAATTCTATCGAGCTATTGAATTATGGCTTAGTTACGAGATTTTTTTTTATATTGGTCTGATTACAACTATCTACCAGCTTAGCAACGAGTCCGGTAGATACTCTTTAAGGCCTAGGCCGGTAACCGTGTAGTATATTGTTGATGGTACTGTCAATCGATGTCAACTTTCAGGTGAACAGGTTAAGTTTTTCACGAGTCAGACACAAACTGACGTAAAACCTAACCTTAAAATTGACATAGACAGCGTCATTTACAATAGACATCAGTACTGTCAAACGTATAACAAGGATCACGGCATTTCTAAAACAAATAGTTTAGGATACTTCTTTAATAAAATCATAATGGTTCTTGGTCTTGTTCAGGGTAGAAAAAACATTTATACGACACTCGACCGGCATTCATATTTATGGCCGAGCTAGTACAACATGGTCGAGACCGCCAGGGCCAGATACGTGAACTAGTTCGACCATACAGGCTTAGCTACCGGCCTAATGTCGTAAATAGCTAAAATGCACTGTATACGGAAATAGTAATTTACAATACAAGTGCGTAAAGCTACTCTTTAGGCACGAGTGGGGTTGATTTAAAACGCGAGTGAGCGAGCGTTTTAAGCCCCGCGAGTGACTAAAGATGCTTTACGCATGTGTATCGTACAATATTTTTCTACTCCTGTAACTAAAATTGCAATTATCATACTAACACACAGGTTGCTAAGTGACCTTTTAATCACCCCTTCAAAACCTGTGACTAAAGAGCCTCTTAGTCACAGGCTGAAGTTAGCAACGATGTTTTAGCCACGGGGTGAAGTTAGGTTCAAACAGATTTACTTTATTAATCACAGCTACAACTAAAATCAAATTAGTTTTCAACAGTCAACATTGACGTTTGTAATTTAACGTAACCTAATATACAAAATCTTAATGAAATAATATAATGTTATATTATCTAAATTTGTGGTCTTCGAAAAAGTATAGTATGTAACACATTATATAAACTCGTCTAGACACTCGTTTATTAAACACTCGCAGCGCTACGCTCCGCTCTTGCCTAAAAAACTCGTTACTAAAGTGACGTTTATAAAACTTGTTACTTAATTTACTATTATCTACAATAGAATCTAGAAAACACGGTAAATATAAAAAAAATTAATTGTAAATTAGGATTACCAGCAACCGGCCGTAATTTTGCGTGTTTTAAAAATTTTAAAACACGTTTGTACTAACAACGTGCCTAATGAAATCTTTTAAACACGGTACTACTGGCGACGTAGACTAATGAAAACATGTTATTAAGCAGTCGTTTTACAAACTTAAAACTGCCAAATAAAAGGCAATTTTACACACTATCGTAGATAAAAATTATATAAATGTATAAAATTTACTTTATTTAGAAACACATAAAATATATTGTGAATTAACATTTCTGATATGTTTGCTGATATTTCATGAATACATTTATAGCCTATGGGACATTTTGGAAATATTTACTATCTCGTGTCAAATAGCAATTATTTTTGTATTAAGAGTCGATTACAGAATTACTAAATTAGCCATACGCCAAAAGTCTTACAGACATATATTTTTAGAGGAATGATAAAATATATCCCACAAATCATAACTAAAAAGTTGAAACCCATACAATGTGTTTCATTAAAGCCACTGGCATTTATTAGCTTAGGGTATTTTTATAAGGAAATAATTATTTACAGTGCAAGAAGTGTTACATGGATATTATCCACTAGAGTAAAGGTTTGGCTGACGAGACCATTAGGCCAAGCGAAATAATTTTCTTGTGTGATTAATACCTCGCACACACGCGTGCAGTACATTTTATCTAATACTCCTCAATAAACAAATAAAAAGTATCAAAACCAAATTTTTATCACAGTTTCTGTTTGTTTTAACTCATACGGTTACTAGGTGACATTACAACATTAAACATTATTGCATAAACCAAAACTCACTAGTTGAATCATAGTAATCAAGAATTCATTGTTGATATTCATATTACGATTGTTAAAATCGCCATATTTTATTGAGAGGTATCGGATACATTTTTTAATTTACTCTTTATTCTGTTGTTAAAAGTGTCTTTCTGCTAATTATTCATTCATCCATTCATTATCTTTAGACTCTTTACCATTCGGTGTCGAGTACCATAATATTTAAAAATAGTAAATCAACTCAACTTCGAGAGACAATCAATACATTTCACACGTGTGCTGTTTGCACTGATATTATCGTGTTCAAAAGAGATTTGCCTTTAAATTGGCTTCAAAGTAATCGAGCAATTTGAAATAATTCTATTACATTTCACTTCAGTATCCTCATTTCGAACTCATTCTATTTTGTCTTACTTTGTATAGAAATTACTCTCAAACTGCTTTATGCCATCGTCTTTGTAACGATTTTTGCTTTCTCGTTTCCGTGTGAATTTAATTTGTAAATAAAATTGTCTACCCCGGGGAAATTTCTGTAGCACTAAAAAGTTGTTTTTGTAAGATCTGTAAGGTAATACACTTTGAATAATACATTGTCAGTTTTCGCTCAGTTGCAACGGTGGCTTTTGGAGAAATAGAACTAGTTAGCCCAAAACATCCTGTAAGAAAAGTGCAGTTACCATAGAAACAAGTACAAAAAGTTTTAAATTAAATAGTTTAACCTATCGTTTATAGTGAACTTCTGAGAAAAATATGACAAAGAAACACAATTTTTAGTTTCCACAAAATTAAGTATCAATCTGTAATAAATTGCCTGCTTTTGGAAATAATTATCTAGCAAGCAAATGTATGCAGCTATATCGACTGTATTGAAAGATCAATGTTCTCCCCTGCACCTCTATAAAAATTGAATTGCGGACTTTAAGAGGGGAAGAACGGAACGCCGTGTTGCATGAGTCATTTTTGTGTCCACCACAGAAAATACCGATGTGGTGTATGACTTTATTTTGAAGGATTGATAAACTGTGCTGAACCGTACAATGAACACCTTCAAAATTTCGTATGAACTTGTCTTTCATATCGTGCATTCTGATTTGAGTGTTATTCTTACACATAGTAAGGTAGAATTGAAGCAGGAGAATTACCACTTCCTATTACTAGACCAAGTTTCTTGAAAACATTTAAGACGTTGAAGTAAGCCACGAAAGGAGATTCAATATTTTCGGTTGCTCGCCAAATGCCAAAATAAGGTCACACTAGAACACTACAGGACAATCGGAAAAATTGATGGGCCTCGCATCACCTGCTGATATAAAGCCTTGAGGTTAATGAGTGAGAAGCAATAGAACAGGATTTTCCTGGCTTCGGGAAAACTAGCCTAGCTGGTACGAACTTCTGTTTCTAGTTTACATACAATAAACAACACGTCAAATACCGAACAATTAAAACCGGCGTTGACGAGTAGTGTCACTGCGGTGTACAAAGCAAACAAATAGAAGGGTGCTACGCCGCAAGGAGCATGCAGAGTAATAATTATTAAATAAATCCAAGGTGGAGTGCTTAACAGAATTATCTCAAGATATGCAGTATGTCAAAGACACTTTGAAAACAGCTCACTAGTCCCGTTTGGTTAATCCAGTAATGTTGAAAAGCCAACTTGATAGGAATTCGGAACTGATCATACGGGATCTTCTAACAAACTCCAGTACCAACCACGTTCTTTGTCCGGCTGCTATAGACCCAGTCACTTAACAACATATCCTGTCGACATTTTTGGAAGAGTTGATGTCGAGTGAATAAAAGTTTGTTATCAAATAATACATTACGCTATCAACTTGTTAATGCCTCCTCGTCTATCCATTACTGGTCGACTTTTTCATACTAATAAGTATAACGCCCCGTGTATGAGAAAAAATCAAAAGCAGATATTTATGTTTTCGTAAATTATACAGATTGACATATTAAATGCTTAAAATTTTACTTTGAAATAGTTATTATTTCGATTTGATGGTCTGATAATATCATTTCACAAAGTATCAGTTTTACCTTTACGTTTGTTTGCAGCTTCAACCTAGAATTTTTTTAGGTATTCGTATTAATTGGGAAAAGGTGCTTTTCACTCCATACTTTAAAAACTAAATTAAGCACATAAGCAATCTGAATATATAGTCTTTAAATTGTCTAGTGCCAAACCTTTCAAGAGCATCCATTTATGAATGTTTAGCCGTGGAGATGTAATGGGATAAATACATCAGCAAACCTAAAGCCCTTTCCTGCACGTATAAAGCTCCGAAGGTTTCCTAACCTAGTTTGATCCTTTATCAGGAGAGCTTCCTAACTGAAAATGGATGTACAAGATTTTCGTATCTGTCCTCACAGCGGCGCGCGGAGTTTCATTCTACCTAAAGGAGGTTCGTTAACTTTAAGAGTTTTTATTTCCGTAACAAAATCAGTTTAGTGTAACAGCTTAAATTCGAATCCGACAGACTCGCTTAGGCTCTTTGAAGTTGAAAATTTTCATCCTGCAATTAAGGTAGATTGTGCTAAAACTCCGAAAGCGATCTCCGGGATATAGCCAGGAAATTTGCACCTGTGCATCCGAGATACGTTCGTCCTGACGACGTCATTTCGAGCAACTGTCACCGCGACCATCTGTTATGTCACTGTACCCTCGAATTAATTTCCGAAAGCTTTGTGCATTAGCATACGTGGCTCTGTTTGGGTGTGTCCACGAACACTGCATGATAATAAACGACATTGTTAACGTCGGTAATAAAACCTAATCCTTACAGGATAATTAGCGTGTTTGTGGTGCAATAAATTAGGGTAGTTCAGCGATTGCTTGCTTCACTTCGGGTTGCCTAAGATGGATGCGTAACAGCTGTCTATTAATAAACCTTAGAACCCAATCGGCCTTGTAGGTGATTGGCAGGCAATAACTTAAATAACTCCTGGATACGGTTTCAGGTAAGTTGTACTGAACCTATACAATAATCAAGCAAGTAGCTTTTTAAGTTTTCCTAACGGAATTTCATGTAGATCTAAATATAACAATCAGGATACTTACACGTCTCTTAATTGCTTTAAAAATGGTGTCTTAATTTCTTTCAAATATGTATTTCATTAAATTTAAAAATATGTTCTGAGATATATAGAGTTTGGCAGAAAAATTTTACCAATTTTAAAATGTTATAAGTTTGGACAGGATGCGATGATCTTAAAAATCCAACATGTAACAGACTCTACATACCTTTGGATTTGATATGTCAACAAAAATAGATATTTGGCTTTTACAAGCAAGAATTTTTATGGTCGAGTAATGTCCAAGGTTGAGTTATTCACTGCAGTAGAATGTGCGTTTCGAGTGGGCTTTGGAGACATCAGTGGCGGAGGGGATGATCACCTCGACTAGCCATTCGCAGATGGATCAGAAAGTAGTAAGAAGATGGATTTATACACAACAAAAAAGGAATAGGTAGTGGAAGATCTGTTAGAAATTAAAAAATATATTGAACGAGTAAGAATTGCATTTGAACGTTTCAGCGATCTCATGGGTATCAAGTAGACCAGACTTGACAGCCCCGATTTTAATTTTCTATTAAGCTAGCTGAAAGAGAAAGTTATTTTCCATACGTTTTAACAACATAGACCACTTAAAAACCTGCATTAATGCCAAAATTGAAGCTACCTCCAACGAAATTCTGTGTATTCATGGTAAATTTTAAGAAACGACTTCGGGCTTGCATTAAAAAAATTGTAGTCAATTGAAACGTTTGCGAATAGGTTTCTCTCTACTACTTCAATCCTTGGATTGGTTGGCAGCTTTCCACTTATGTCGATCACAAGTCATTTTCTTTAACGCTGTATACTACTTATCAACACCTGCATGTTTGATGACTTGTTTCATGAACTCAAGACGGGGTCTTCCTACGGGTCTTTTTCCAGCTCTAGTTCCTTCTCGTTTTTGGATTATATAAGGATTATTTCTATACATGTGTCCTATCCATTTGTGTCTTCTTTGTCTTAATGTATTTATTAGTTGTCTTTCTTCTCCTATTCCTTCTAGAACTTCTCTGTTTGTAATTATTTCTGACCATTTAATTTTCAGCATCCTTCTCCATACCCACATCTCGAAGGCTTCTAGCAGACTTTCTTCTTTTTTTCCTATTGTACATGTCTCCTATTAGTAAAGTACTGTGCTCCAAATACAAGTCTTAGCTAATTTTTCCCTTGTAGATAAATTTAGCTTAGTGGATGTGGACAATGAATTTTTAGTACTAAATGCGACTTTAGCTTGTTGTAATTCTGTTTTTAATTTCTTCTCTGCTTTTGCCGTCTTCGCTTATGATGGTACCTAGATATTGAAAAGATGTTACTTGTTTGAGTGTCTTTGTCAATTTTCACATTAAATTTTTCTGGTGTCCTCAAGCACATCATTACTTCCGTTTTTTTAAATTAATTTCCATCTTGTATTTCTTCTTAAATATCTCATCTATATATTCTAACGATCTTGTAAATTCCTTTTATCTGGGGCAACAATAGCTATGGCATGCGCAAAACATATAGTTTGTATTCTTTCACCGCCCACTATGATACCTGAACAGATTTCTTTGAATTCATTTATAGCCTGCTCTATGTATATATTGAATAATGCAGATGAGAAGTTACACCCTTCTCTGACTCCTTTTAAAATTTTGGCTTCTCTTTGACAGTCGTCGATTTTTATTATAGCTTTCTGATTTTCATACAATTCTTTAATTAATCTCCTGTCTCTGTAATCCACATATATTGTCTTCAAAATGTCCATCATAATATGCCAATGAACGTTATCAAACGCCGTTTTTATATCAATGAAGGCAATATATACATTTTTATTCACTTGAATGCTTTTTTCAATTACATTTCTGAGACAGAAT
This sequence comes from Agriotes lineatus, assembly GCA_940337035.1. Taxonomy (NCBI): domain Eukaryota; kingdom Metazoa; phylum Arthropoda; class Insecta; order Coleoptera; family Elateridae; genus Agriotes; species Agriotes lineatus. The sequence goes on along the minus strand of OW679196.1, from coordinate 132,087,139 downwards.
ATAGCCTCTCTCGTATCTTTGTCTCGTCTGAATCCATATTGATCTTCACTCGAATTGCATTCTATTTTATTTTGAATTCTGTTGTTTAAAACTTTGGTTAGGATTTTAGAGGCATGCGTTGACAAGCTAAGAGTTCTATAGTCTTCGCAACTGGTTGATTTATTTTTCTTTAGCATCATGACCATTATGCTTTTCTTAAAATCTGTAGGTACTTGTCCTATTGCATATATGACTTTGATGAGTGCATATAAAGTGTTTGTTTGTTTTTCGCTTTAAGCTTGCAGTAGTTCTCCCGGGATTTTGTCTACACCATAGGCCCTACCTGTTTTCAGTTCTTTCAGGGCGTTTATAAATTCATCTTTTGTTATGGATGGACGTAATTGATCACTTTCTATGTTCTTTTGTGTTTCTATATTAATTTCTTCATAGGGCGAGTTATAAAGTTCTTTTATATATTGTTTCCAGTAGTCAGCTATTTCTTTGCTTTCAATGAGGTTTTTGCCTTTTTTTTATATAATAACCTTATTTCTACATTCAAATTTTGTGAAATGCTTTCTTATCAGTTGGTATGCTTTCTTATCAGTTGGTATGCTTTCTTATCAGTTGGTATGCCTTCTGCATTTTTCCTCTTTTACAAACTTGTCGATCCATTCTTCTTTTGCTTTTTTTACTTCTCTATTAATTAAGTTTCTAAGTCTATTATATTCACTTTTATTCTTGTCATTTTTAACCTTTCTTCTCTTTTCTATGAGGTTTGTGATGTAGTTGATTATCCACGGTCTCTGTGATTCATTCTGTCGATAACCTATTGTCTCCTCTGCTGCATTCGTAATAGATGTCTTAATATATTCCCATTTCTGGTTGGTTGCCATTCCCTCAACTATACTTCAAGTTTCTTTTCTACGGTGTTTTGGAATTCTTTCAATTTGGTCTCTTCTCTTAGCCTCTCTGTCGCCCATGTTCTTACTTTTACACTCTGTTTAAATGTTTGTTTATGATTTATGTCATATATCATGCATACCAAGTTGTGATCTGTGCATATGTCTGCCTAGGGATATGCTTTACATTGTTTAATTTGTTTCCTGTGTATTTTTCTTGTAGATAATATAATCTATTTGGAATCTTGCGGCATCACCTGGTTGGACCCATGTGTATCTTCTCCGTTTAGGTTGTTGGAAAAGTGTATTTGCAATGATGAATTCTTTTTCTTTACAGAAGTCTATTAGTCGTTGGCCTCTTTTATTTCGGTTTCCTAGCCCATAATTGCCTGTCACTTCTTCTTCTCCTTGTTCCCCCACTACGGCATTCCAATCTCCTAAAACTATAAGATTCCCTCTTTTTTACTTCCTTTTACTACTATAAAGGAAGTATTGGATTCACCCCAAAAATTCGAAATTGAGTTTTCAAGAGATCTTCACGTTTTAGAGTCCCCTGATCCCAAAAAACATATTTTTTTTTATTGGTCTGTCTGTGTGTCTGTCTGTCTGTCTGTGTGTGTGTCTGTGAACAGAATATCTCAAAAACGAAAAGAGGTATGGCGTTGAAACTTCATATATAAGTTTTGTGTACTATGTAGATGAGACAGCAAGCTTTTCAAGAAAATCGCATAACCGAAAGTAGGTGTTTACTCTTGTGATTTTTCAGTTTTTTTCGATTTTTTCAAAAACGGCTCTAACGATTTTTTTTAAACTCTACATTTTTCTTACATTTTTAATGTGTATTGATGTGAGATAGGTGATTTTCCAGTTGAATACTTCTAATGTGGGTTTCTTTTGTTTTTTTTTCTATTTTTTTTATTAACTCCTATTTTAAATAAAACACCCGGTATATTATTACATTTTTGAATTCACCTTAAAATTCTAGAAAAAATTTGTCTGTTCAACTAACACTCGATTTTGTACCGTTTTTGTAGAATTTGTAATTTTGAAAATTTTTAACAAATGCTAAAAATTAAAAATGAAATTTTTGACTAATTATAAGATCACTGTAAAAGGAAGTTGTGTGAGTGTATCACACCAGATTTTTCTACATATTGTAGAAGCTCTTCTAACTGTTCATATACTTCTTCAACTTCTTCATATGTATATCCCGTGGTTGGCATATAGGTACACTTGGATTAATGCTAGGTTTGTTGGCTTGGCTTCTATTTTAACCAAAATTATTCTATCATTGTAAAATAAGTAGCTTTTAACTCTTTCTCCGCATTGTTTTTGTAGTATAATTACAACCCCCGTATTTTTTATTTTCGTCTCCTGAATGTAGACAATATAAACAAAAAACGAACTTGAAAGTATGGTTAAGGACATCTACAGAGCAACTCAGAGCATAGGATTAGACATGAACATTCATACGACAAAGTATATAACAAGTGAAAACGACATAGAAGAAACAATCACTCTCGATGCGAAACAAATAGAACGAGTAAGAACGTATAAATACCTAGGGCAGACCATAACAACGGGGAAAGCCAACCAGGAACTAGAAGTTAATGAGAGAATTAGATTAACGTGGGCGGCATACGCGAAAGTAAAAGATGTACTCAAATTAGATATACCGCTCGCCCTTAAAACACAAATCTACAACCAGTGCATATTACCGATAACTACCTACGGCTCCGAAACGTGGGTTTTCACCAAGTCTATCCTCAACAAATTAAAGGTGAATCAAAGAGCCATAGAACGAAAAATATTGGGTATTACTCTGAGAGACAGAAAGACCAATATTTGGATACGTGAAAAAACAAAGGTAGAAGATGTAACTAGGAGAATAGCTGCATTGGAGTGGAGCTGGGCTGGCCATGTGGCTAGAAACGAGAATGATTGGAGTGGCAGACTGCTCAGATGGAGGCCATGGACACAGAAACGAAGCGTAGGGAGACCACAAGCAAGATGGTCTGACGATTTGAAAAGGACAGCTGGTTTCAACTGGTATCGAGTAGCACAACACCGACAAAATTGGAAAAGCATAGGGGAGGCTTATATTCAACGAGTAGAGAACGGCTGAAAGAAGAAGAAGAAGAAGAAGAATATAGAATTCGGTAATCATCGCTCCAGAAATCACCAACGTTTGCCCATTTAATTTCACTCATTCTCATTATTTGTATATTTAGGCGCTTCATCTCTAATTTTATGTTTTCCACCTATACCTAGTGATCTCACATTCCATGTTGCTATTTTCTTGTAGAATTTCTTTCTGTTTCTTTTCATTTCGTTCATGTTTTTTCCCAAAATCCTCTCCGCCCGTAAATCCGATTGCGGGACTGTTTTACTTCCGGATAATTTCATTTCAGAAGAAGCCATAATCATATTGTAAATGTAATTATATAATTATAATTATTGCATAATTATAATTATAATTGAGTTGCAGTGAGAAAATAATGTGGTGGGTTCTCCTTTCCTTCCACATCGCAGTACAGCAGCTGAGGGAGATGGATGCCATAGGTCATACAATCAAAATGTTAATAGAACAATCTGTGATAAAAACAAGTAATGTGTTTTGTTTTGTTCAGTAGTTATGGAGTTTTGAAAATGGTAACATTATTCTCCCGAACCCTGTATATTTTAAACAGAAAGCTGTAGTACTACTATAAACAAGGCTTTATAATCTGAATTTATATGCTCAGAAAGATTATATAGAATCTGAGAGATTAAAAAAAACATCCATCACAAAACAATTGAGAAGAATTTAGTTCATGGAATAGCTAATGTGGAGATAAAGTTGACAAGATTTCTGGGGAATAATTATTAGTCATATTTGGCAGTAATTTAGATCTCGTACTAGTATTTAGAAACCATTAATTTATTAGAAATACATAAAGCACTTGATAAACAAAAATTATATACTTAGAAGTATATCTCTTAGGTGAATCAATAACAGCAGCGGTTGGCTTACCTGACAAATAAATAATCTGCAAAGAGAAGGCAAATGTTTCTTGGGATTTGTGTTACCTACTTGCTACATAATACAAGATACGCTTTCAAACTTGGACTATCTTAAATGTTGTAAACCATCAAAACTTTATATTATTGATTATCTTCAGAAGACATTTGGAGAAATAATGGATTGTACCATCCTTCAAGCAAACGGTATGTATTAGCAGCTGCGTGTTACTAAAATTTCAATTAAAATAACAATGTCTCATTACGTCTCCTCTACTTTGATATTATGATAGAATCTAAGTATCAAAATATGAAAAGCGCAAAAAATTTAATATCATATTCTGAAAGACGTATCAATTGTTTTAATATGTGTATAATCCCCCATAGATATGAAAAATGCACACAAAACTGCATTTTACTTCAATCCCGGAAGTCGTTTGTTACTTAATGACAATGGCCGTGAAAGCCTCAAAAATCATGCATTAGATATTCTTTGTTAGAAGGCACAAAATCACTGTTGAAGCGTCCCGGGTGGTGTAGCTTGAACAAGCGTCCACGTTCGATCAGTAGAGTTAAACAACGCTTTTTCTGGTCAGAACTTGGATGGGAGTTCCATGGCTGCTTCGCTCGGCGCCTCGTCGTACGGCTGCCACGAAAATAGTTGGTCCCGGATGTCATAATAACATCATAATAGTCGTTAGTGGGGTTGGAAGTCCCCATAAATGCACAGCGACGCCTATAATTGGCCCAACGGCTGTTGGCTGAGTGCGAAATAAATAAAATAAATATAATAAACATAACAATTGCGCCGTTTTCAGCCACCGTAACAATGTTTCTATGCCAAAATAAGGTAATATAATTTGAACCTCTGCCATTTCGAATAACCTACATTTAGTTCATAAAGTGGTATGAGTGATTTCCAATAAATGCACCCCCTTTCTTGAAAATAGGGTAAAATAAAGGTATATTTCTAAACGTTTATATATTTTGCAATTGAAAAGCATTTATGTATTTACACAGAAATGTATTTAACAACAAAGTACTTAAATATTTTCGTTTCTAGTATTCTAACTTATAAGTCTATACTTCAAGCGATGTTGTTTCAATAAAGTAGAATATAGACTTTTCCATCTTATTTTGTCACAAACCTACCAAAGTGCTGCTTGCAACATCGACCAACTTTACTAATTTACACTTTACAAACCTCTAACCCACCGCGTCCAACCAAAAGTTATATGTAAGGTCTCATAAAACTAGATAACTTTTATGAAGACAGTAATCATATTGCCCTTCAAAGAAAAAGAGAAAATAAAATAGAGTGAAGCAAACCACGCCGATTGATGTAAACATGATTACTCAAGAACTATAATATAACCGATCAGAATTATTTCTTCACTGGTTTTTATGGAATATTAATGCAAAGAACTAAAAAAGCTTTTCGACGAGATCGATTGCTTATGTGTTTGGTGACTTATATAATATCTACCAGTAATGCACGATAAACGATGCCATAACTACCCCGTCAGAATAGCGCCAAACTGCCGAACCTAATGTCCTGCGTTCGATTCTCTGCCCCGGCACGTTTCTTAAAAAAGTTATCGAAAGATTCCGATAAAAATGTCTATGTCATCTCACCTTTAAATATAAAATGTTGCCTCACGGTGCTATCTACCCCATCCGCGTTTTCGGCTAACGGTATTGGTAAATCTAGCTTTTAGGCCTTGCAATAACTACCATATTTTCACATACTTTTATCTGCTGGAAGGCTCTGGAATTGGTTTTTACCTTTACTCATTACTGCTGACATAGGCTTTATAATCATCTGGAGGATAGAAGTATTTTAACATATGGTAGTTCCCTGCTCCTTTGCGAATAATTTTCGTTAGCCGAATTCGTCGCAACTATGGCGCGATTATATGTACAACATTATATGATAATGTTCATGCCACATTGAAAACACTAATTCAAACACATTACGAACATTAATGTATTTTAAAGAACGGGCATCCTAAAAGCGTAAAGCTAAAACCGCTCCATGCAGACAGTGTGCCGAAGTATTGATAAAGGTTTGCACCGTTTCGTTTTATATTTACTTATTATTACGTCCTTTTATATAATAAACAGTTGAAAACTTTTTAAAAGTTTAAAGGTAAACCATAACTTCCAACTTACAAATGTGTTCACCAACTACTTTTCAGATCAGCGCTATCTACGTTTATTATGCTCAATGTAACTAGTGGACGCTGTAAGAACGTCCATGAAGCAACAAAATCTTACTTTGACTGTCTTATACGTTTATATTATTATCTACAACGATAGTACCGTCCCATATACGGTATAAGAAAGTTTAAAATCTTTTACGGATTTTACACGGAATTACATCAATATACAAATTTTACAAAATGCAGTAGCTGGGATTCGAACTTCTATCTCCCAGGCGAAATCAAATTTATATTTATAATCCGCCACTTGAACCACTGGGCTGTATTCGCGAACCTCAATTAATCACATTGTTGCGTCGGGCATCCATGTCTTTCATTGTACGAATGAAAAAGTTGACCGACACACCAGTGTGACTATTACTTTTATATATTCCTGAGTTTTCGGTGTCGAGCCAAGTAGACATATAATCTACATGCAAGATATTATGCTTCCTCAATAAATACCTATTGAGCTATACTGCCAACAAGCAGACGGATAGACGAAATTGAGAAAACATTTTTCCGTCATCTACGGTCATTCCTTTTTTGCAAATTTTGAAGTGACTAAGTATAGAATAGATTTATATTTGCAGTTCTTAGTTTTGTGAGAAAAGTTAATATCGTCAGTAATCTGGTGCATGTCTGGTATAATGGTATAGGCAATTGCTGAAACTGTCTAATTAAATAAGGATTTAATGGAATTTTGGAAGTAAAATCACCTGTTGGCCACCTAAAATCTCAGGTGCGATATCGTTATCGCTCTACATTGACGTGTTCTAATATTTTGTCGAATTTACTTTTAGCTCTTATTTACCATATTATCTTCAACAATCTATCGCATATCTTCGAATACAAATGAAGCTACAACGGCGGTAACAAAGACCTTAGAACAGCAGGAGAACAGTTTTTGCAAGGTTTAAGAAAGTATTTTTAGCCCAGGTAATAAAACTTCAGAAACGTTGGACTAAGTGTCTTGAGCTTGTGTGTGGACACGTTGAACAACATTGCTTTTAAAACCTGTGAAGTTTTATTTCACACTTACTTATGCTACGAATGTATGAATGAATATCTTACAATAAACCAACATATTACCGACGAAGTAACGCTTAACAGTTTGAACGTTATGATATGATGTTTGATCTTATTACCTATCAGGAACAATTTCAAGAAATTAACGCTACAAAATGTAAAAAGTAAAATCGTAGTAGTGTACCTAGAGGGGTTCTGGGACACTTCGATTGTTTTGAAACTTGGTTAAGTGTCACGTGGCGAGGTCATTGACCTTTTCGATTGGTTTGAAACTTGGCTTAGCGTTTTATTTAGAATTCTAATTTAAAATAACAGACTTACCGGATACAAAATTGGAAAAACTGCATTTTCATTTCCTTAAATATATGCACATATAATCTGTTGTCACTCTTTTGTAATCAGGTTTATAGAACTGTATATTGCAAGTTGCCTAAGTTGCCTTACAGTATTTTTAGTTTCTTGGATAAAATTTCATTAATAACTAAATACCGATAGCTTGTACTTAATTGTTTAATATACTTTAGAAAGAAAAAATATATAAAGTTCATTATGTCACACAAATCTATCTTAAAATAGTGATTTATATATAACGTACATAATGTAAGACTTCATTGGACGAGGTTATTTTTGGGCCAGTTAAGCGAGCGAAAGTCAGATTATGTACGAGTTGCATACAAAGCTTTATGTTCGACTGCTAAAATCGAAAATAATCTGGTTTGTAAATTGCACGTCTGTTCTGTGATAGAATAGTCATTTACGATGCAAGTAACGTTATCAAAGAAAGCAGATAACGTAAGTACACGGTTTATTTTATCTTAAAATACTAATCTTTAAAAAATAGGATTTTTTTTTATTAGTGACACTTACATATACATATACCTGCTATGGCTGTGGTGGTATGACTAGTAAGATAAATACCATAAGTCACTAAATACAGTATTGTTGGTAGCATTGTCAGGTTATGTTAAATTCGATATCAGCAGGTTAAGTCAGTCTGTGTCAAATAACAAATAACACATAACCCACTAACATCGACTTTGACATACACTGACAGTGCCACGAACAATAAACGTCAGTACTGCCAACATGTGAGTAAATGCTAATAAAGTATCCTATGTTATTTTTCTTAACAACACTAGTGTTGTTAAATGCATCTTAAAGCAACTTCAATTTCTGAACAAATATATGACAGCCCAACTTTTTATTTTTATAGGACGATAAAATAGCACTTTATGATACCAAACACTTGCGTAAATGGAGTGTTCATGGAACAGTCCAACATAAATTCGTTTTTAGCTATTTTTATTAGGTGTCCTGTTCAATAAAGTTTTTAGTAAAATACTTTTAAATACTTTTTCATAAGCAAATGAAACCGGGCCATTTAAAATATATACTGAAGCTTATTAATTTAGTGTATCTATGAGAGGTTTAGCATGAGCAATGCTTTTTGCAATAATAATTATCATCCTTAAGGGAGTCAACATTTAGTTTTAATTTAAAGGTAAACTTCTTAACATAAGTACTAAATACTTATATTCATTCTAAATTTAGCCGGTTAAAGCGACAACAGTCTACGTTGCTTGTTGACACTTCTTCTTCTTCTTCTTCCTCTTATTATAGGCCAGTGGCCTGTTTTTAACCACACTTGAAACTTCAATATCAAAATTTAGATATAGGAAACCAGTTAAAACAGTATCTATTAAGATACTAAATTTGGAATTAGAAATACAGTTTCAATTATGAATAGGGAATAAGTACCATCACAACAACAAAAAACTATAAAACCGTTACATGTGCACGATTTCTCTCATTTCATTTATACCATTGGCCTTTCCGTGTGTTCAAGCGAAAGCAGCAATATGTATAAACGTGGTATCTACAATAAATTGCGTATGTTAAATATATCACTCTTAATTTTATGAAAAACTTGTTCATTGATGATAATTTCGTGGCAAAATAAAGTTGTAAAGTTGGCTTTAAAAATTTCTAAAAATGCTTTGAAGCTAACAAACGCAGTTACTGACGAAACGCCATCTTATCAATACCGAGGAAATCCCTTCAAAATCACAAGTCTAACTAGTTCAGTTAATGGCTTTTTAATGATGTACTACTAACTTGTAACCCAGACATTAAGCCTTCTTAGTACTCGAGCCTTTCAGTTTACCCTAACTGGATTTAACAAAAAGTTTACTTTGCTGCCTGTACAGTGTACATATATTGAGGCGTAGTGGAACAGTCAAGAGTTATATCAGAGATTTTAAGTTTGTAAATATACTTTTACCACTTAACTGTTCGGGGGGGGGGGGGGGCAGAGTAAATAAATTTTCCCCTCCTTTTGTTTTATTCTGGATTTTTATATTGTATTTTTACATAAAGCGTTTATTATTTGTACAATTATTGTTTACGTAAACGCACACAATCAAACTGCAATCTGAGAAGATGTTATCGCATTATGAGAAGCTTTGTATCATAATTACAGGAGGAAAACGAATGAATGCATCGATGTAAAGTCTAGTTTCAACTGTTTTCTTTGGCGTATCTCCCTTTTCGGATAATATTAATGATATTGCTATTTTTCAAAGTAATTGTATCGAATTTAGCTTTAAAAGCCTTTGGCTGTGTTCTACTGAACTCAAACATTCTATAAAAATATTCCTAGTAATTTACTTATCACAAAGCTAATCAGCTGTATAATACGTAGCATTCAAAGTTCAATATCAATAGCACGCCCACTGGCACCGTATCTCACAGACCTTTTTACCAAATAAAATCTAAACAAACTGACATGGTTAGGAAATTTTTAACAATGAAAGAAAACTACTGCAGCGGCCAACCTTCTCTTTCAAAAATAATAAAGACAAATTTATTAGAGGTGCCAGAGGTGCCAGTGGTAGAAGATTAATAAGAGAATACATTGTTTTTGGTATTCTCTTATTAATCTTCTAGTTTCAACCTTTATCTCACTACAGTCGCTATTTTTTATTTTATTTTTAATTAAATCAAATATTTCATTGGTAAAAAGATATCTGAAAGGCTCCTTTTCAGGTTTTGCAGTGCACATTTTCGTACGGGACCAAGTAAATTAAAAAAAAAATGGCTGTAGTGTTTTTTTAAATTATATTTTACCTTCTCTACTAGCTAAATAAAGATAAATTAACCAATTAATATCTTCTTTAACAATAAACAGCATTTTCTAACCCCGTTTTATAGAAAATTTCTTCACTGGCATTTTCGTTATTTTCTCCCTCAGCTTCTTTTGCCATTTGAGTAATCGCATCCATTGTTATCACAATCCTCGTTTGAATTCAAATAAGCTATTAACTCCCAATCACTCATACTGACTACTATGGGATAAACAATATTTACCACCTCAAAAAATGTTTTCAGCAATATTTTCTACGCAGAAATAAATACTCAACTAGTAACATGTGGGATCGTTTTGGGTTTATTATTTTGTCTAAGTTGACGCTTACACTCGCTAACTGCACTAACATTGTTAAACAAAACAGCGGACAAATAAATAGATGCAGCAATATTCAAAGCCCCTGTAATTGAAAAAGACCCCACGCAACCAGTTAAGGGATAAGTGAGAAAAAAAATTAAGCAACGATTTTGCTGTACCTCTTGTGATTTACGGGTGCAAATAATTTCTAAAGCGAAGCAGGATGACTGACAATACCTCGAAAGACAAATATTATGGAAAATTTATGGACTTTGTCGTGAACAAGTGACAGATTAATGGAGGTGGTTGTACGATAACAAATATAGCGAACTTTATGGCCCACCAACATAGTAAGGAAAATAAAACCTCAGTCTTTGATGAACGATCGATGAAGGGAATTGAAATAGATGATTTTTTTACAAAAGACTATAACAAATACAATTAACAGGATGTCTGAGGCCCCACTGGAATATATAAAAACATTAAAAACATAAAAAACCTAAAAAGTTCAAACGTAGATTAATAATCCATTGCAGGTAAGCATAAAAGCAAATAATAGCATGCATAGTTATAATTCATCAAAAGTTATATAGTTATATAGATTGCATATCAGATATTAAATACTAAATAAAAGCATCACCACAAATCGAAAAATTATGTAGTCGCTTCTGCCCTTAATTAATCAAACAGATAATAATTTCATTTTATACTAGATTTGTAGTTCAAAGCCAGAAAGATTGGACAACAATTTTGTAGCAATATTCTAATAAATTTCTGTAGAATTTATTTCTACATCAATAAAATTTAATTAGTAAATGTTTCCATACAAAAAAGTTAATTACAAACTGATGTCCCAGGTATTTTCTGCAATGTTACATTTCAAGTTGTCTAAACTTTCCAATGCTGTCAAGGTAAATCAAATTCAATTTACTTATAAATATATAAAATATAAATTTACATTCTTGTACTACTTCGGAGCACCAGCCGTTTTAGATACAGTAAATAAGAGAAAGCAAATTTGTAACATGTTGTCATTTCAAGTTCTTGACTTAGACTTCAATTTGTTTATTTTATGAGATACGTATTTTGAATTTCACAGCTAGTAAATCACTTCTACATTGTGTTTCACTTTTCACCTCTACGGCCATGTACCTTCCATATTTATTTTCTGATCTATTTCAAATTTTGGTCAGTTATACTGATTTTTAAACAAGCTATTTCTACAATTTTCAAATAATTTTACCTAAATCAGCAGCCGACAGTAATGAAAAATAAATGCGAGGTATTGAAAAATCGGAGTACGCCTAGTTTTATCAAAAAAGGTTATTAGAAACCACAAAAATAGTTAAAACCCAAATATTTACAGAAATATTTCTGCTAATTTTATTATTTCACCTCTCATGTTTACACTCTTGCATGTTTCTTAGTTATTTTGTGACCGATTCCTAATTTTTGTAAATTATACTACCTTTCTCAGAAGCCGTGTGGCGCAGTTGGTAGAGCGTTATGCTTGTATTAAGCAAGTCCTCGGTTCGAATCCCACGGTGGGCGGAAATTTTCTGCAGCCTTGGCGATCTGTATCGAGTTCGGTGAGACCATTCACAGTTGAGCACCCAATTAACTGTGCTCTACTCGGAGCAACTCAAAAGGCTCGTTCCAACTATATAACCCGACACCGGAACAAGTTGAGCACTGCACACACCTGTAGGTAAAAGAGGTTAGAGATAATACATGCAATACATACTACTTTTTAAAAAGGTTCTCTTTATATTTTTTTAAATAAGCTAAGTGAAAACTGCAATTAAAAATAGATGCAAAAAATCATACTAGTTTTAGTTTTATCGATAAAGTTACTTAAAAACGTTGCCCAGAATCATAAACAAAAGTAGTTGAAATCGAGAGAAAATGAATAAGCAAGCTAAAAACGTGTGAGGGTGAGAAGTGAAACATTTGTAGCAGGCAATAATAATAAAAATAACAATAACATTGATAATCTTTCGATAAAAATTTGGATTTCGACTCCTTCAAATAATCTTTTTCGATCAAACTAGGCTGTTTCAATCTTTGGCATTGCAACCGTATCTCCTTCAAAGGGTAGTGTTTAAAATCCATCACAAAATAAATATGGAAGATACATGGGTCGCACTGTGAAGATTTGAAGTGAAACTTACTTTATATAATCTAGAGTAGAATTTACATGTTGAAATATAGAAAGCTTATGCGATATTAAGAAGTAAAGTATGTAATGTATCTAATAGTTATCTAGCCCAATAGAAGTATAATCACTTGCTACTACAATATGTGCAAATTTCATACAGTGCTTGTTTTGATTTCAGAATTATCGACTAAAAAGTTTTGCAATTTCACAATTTACAGAGGGCGTTCTTTGCTAAACTTAATTAAAATCTATATCAAATAGTTTTATACGTGGAAAAAACTGCTAGGTTAATTTCTTTGCCTTTGAGCTGCAAGAAAATCATTTTCAATTAAAAAAAAATAGAATTAAACTGTATATTATACGATGTACACGTTTAAAAAAGTAAGTAAAAATTGTGTCTAGTTTTTAAATTTTACGTTTTCTAATTCATAAAACAGATTTCTGTAATACAAAGATATCAAGTCCTTCGCTATTGAAATTGAAATCTTCGATTTTACATGATTTTCTAACGGTATACCTATTTGCACTTTCCCTTTCCCATTAAACTACGCTGATTGGTTACAGTTTTGAGAAGGCAAAGAACGCTCCACCCCTTGTTAATGGTCTTGTGTGGTGTCTCATACTTTGTTTCGCCGAAGAAACAAGTTCATTCTACTGTTCACGTTACAATTTTATTTTTAAAAATGTAATTTTTAACTGTCGCTTAGAATAATAAATAATTAAAAAGCACCTGTGTTACTTTCTAAATAGTTTTAAATCAGTTTCAACCCTTTTTATTATACTAAAATATATTCAAATAATTTTGAAAATAAGCTTAATACGAGTACGTAGAAGACTTTTTTTTTTGTGTTTGCACATACCTTTAAAGTGAACTGAACTCATATTGGAAAAATAGGAAGTAGTCGATATAGTAGTTAACGACATAAGGCCGTGAGTAAGCATCTAACAAACGAGGCTAATGAATTTATCCGAGTTAGTTAGATGTGATAACGGCCGTATGTCGTTGAATACTTTTCATAACACCTACAAAAATTGAAATTTTAGCGCAATTTAAATGTAAAAGTTAAATAGTATTAGTAACGGGTATTAGAAAACTCGTCTTATCAGAGTCACCTATGAACAAATTACGTTTGGCAATACTGAAATGTATTGTTGGTGACACTGTAAGTCTATGTCAAATTCGATGTTAGTAGGTTAGGTGTTGCGTCAGTTTTGACACAGACTGACGCAAAACCTAACCTGCTAACCTCGAATTTGACATAGACTTACAGGGTCACCAACTATACATTTCAGTATTGCCAATGTTAAAATGTCACTGTTCTGTTATTTGGAACTTTTCAGTCAGGTTGACAGTTCTGTTATTGACAAATAACAAGTAGGTATTATGAACAATATTTAAATACTCAACTGAAATTTTAAGAACGCAGGCTATTTTTAGTTATAATTTTGTTTATATTTTGACCCATTTTTTAAAGCTTCATTACTATACAAGGAAATAAAATGGGTCTCTACGCAACGTAACACCCTAATAGCCTAAAATATTTAATATAAAAAGCATTGATTAAGGGTATAATTTCGGGTGGCGCCCTGCAACATAATACATAATCACAGTCACGACATCAAATCCACACCGGCTAAATGACTAAATTTAGACATATACACACGAACGGTACATTTAGGGTGTAGGATACGATATTACCGAGAAAATCATTACTTAAGTATTTATCGAAATTAAATATTGATTGTTATCACAAAAACTGAAATCCGAAGCTTTAGTCACCATGTTGACGAAATGAATTATGAATCCCCCCCATAGTTGATGAAAAGTCTAATCGCCATTAAGCTAAGGACATTAAAGATTAACGTTGACTGGTAGCGCGTTCTAACCGCATACATTTCTGGTTCGAAGCTCGTCGCATTAAATTCTCAATTGCAAATTATGTACTAGGTTCTAATTTACTCTCGCTTTGAACATCGGAGAGCAGGACTCCTTTATGCTGAATGCCGTGTGCGAACTATCGGGACAAAAGTACGAAATATAAAATGGAATGCGGGATTCGTACCAAATTAGTTGGCTTGTAACAACATCGTAAATAATATTTGATGCTGTTCATTCCCGCTAATGGCAGCGTAGACTGCATATTACGCTCGCTTTTGAGCAGCTCGTCCGATAACGTGGTTAGTCGGATTTATTCAGTTTGATAAAACAATTTAGTCCACGCCAGTGATGTGCATTTGCCCTAATTCCACAACCAGCCTGTTGTAATAGTGTTTACGAAATTATTTCGTTTTGGACACGTCCATTATCATTATTGGAAATATATTTGGAGTGGCTCCATCATTACTCGTTGCATAGATGTTGACATTTTGGCAGCCGCTCACCTAACTTTCCAACTTGCGGCTATAATACGAGAATAGTTTAGACATGAACGAGAATTTACCAAATCAGGATAGTTGCAGTAAAGAAAAGTTCAGATATATGAGTGGTGTAAAGGACGCATACAGATAGAAATTTTCCCCTCAAATGTGACTGCGAACTTCTATGAATGATATCAATACTCAGACTGTCGATAAATTTATTGAAATCATTTCGAATCACAATTAAAATGTCACGTTAATGTACTGAGATAAGTACAGGTTATGAAACATGAATAATTCATGAAGAACTTTGAGAAAAGCTTTAACGCATCTTCTGAATCGATTTGAAAGAGAATGACTTGAGTCAATGTTAAAGTGCGATAAATTTTAGGTGTACAATTGTATCCTCGTGACACAATCACAAAGTATGCAATAGAAGCAGAAGCAATCTTCAACATCTAAAAAAGAATAAATCATACTGTCTGACCAAAAAGTAATGTAAAGTGTCTCTTGGGACATTATGTACTTACAGAAAGAGAACAATAATTTATGTTTTTACTCGTTTTTCCTAAGCATCGTCATTAAAGAAGAAAATAAAGCTCTTGTACAAAGTAGGGGGATCTCAGTCCCCCATACGGCTATTTAGCCCAACATACTCCACGGAATTGAACCGAGAAATATTTCTATACCCTTTCTATAATCACAATTTATCCATTTACTATAAATTACTTACAATTTTGGATTATTGAAATGAGTACTAACACAAGTGCGACTTGAGGACGATGACGAACTGAATATGTCGCGCAGTGTTATACAAAAAACTGGATTATAGGTAAACCAAGCCCGAAAAATTATTTTCGTGTATATCCACTTTCAGTATAACTCTTTATTCACCACCATATACTAATAATATTATTCATACCATGGTTGCTGATCACTGAACTCAATTTTTGCTAGTTTTGTTCAGATTTGTAGCAATTAATTTGACTTCATTTACCACTGTATGGTCTCTATTTTACTGTATTTCATTTCTTGTTAACCTATAAGCACTACTTCACTGATATTATTCCCTCTAGTATCTCTTTTAGTGTCTAACACTCTCACATGTTTATACTACCATTGAAAAACATTTCCAATATCTCCCGTTGCCTAGCTAAGTGGCTTACAAAATTGGTAATTATTCAGTTTGTCCCCCTTCCATATTGCAGTAACCGACGATATGTATTGCTTATATACTATAAATTCCTAGAGGCAACATTTTTGAAATGAAATTAGTGTGTAAAAGAACACCACTTAGTAGAGATGGGCGGGTATTCACTCATGTTACGCACGTTTCACGCTTGCTTTAAACACTCACGTTCAAGCACCCTCAAGATGACGTTCACTCAAATTCACGGCGAGACCCTCCACTTATGACGTGACCTCAGCCTTTTCCTGAAAATTCAAATTCAGAGAGAACAGAATGTTCAAATTTAAAACGAATAAACAACCCGCGACAGAACTAAAAACTCTAAAATAAACTATGTTTTGCACGTGAAATAATTTGCGTGAAACTTTGAAATCGAAAGAGCAGACACAAAAAGAAATTAATTAAAATTGACTACAATAGCTTATCACAAGGGATAAATACTGATTTCTCGCAATAACATTTCTTGCAATTGTCTTCAAAGACATTACTTTTAATACCAAAAGCTGTCACCAGAATTGACGTGTCCCTCTTACTGATACGAGTACAAGAAGGTATATGTTGCAAAGCACTTTTAATTTCCAGGTTTAAAAGTACTTGCGTTCGAGGAAGTAAAAGTAAATTCTGCTTGGTCGCCTATAGGTTTACTGTAGCCACAATATTCACAACGCAACACAGGTGCAAAGCTCCGTAGTTACAGGCTAGCAGACAAAAGCACAATAACCACCCGCTCCAGCTATAGATCTAAAGTGAAATTAACGTGAAACTTGAATCACGCCTTGGAAATTTTCACTCACGTTTTCACGATTTTCAAATATTACTCACGTTCACGATGGAACCCGCCGTAAACCAGCGTGACCCGACTGTTCACGTCAGGCGCCCAACCCTAGCACTTAGCATGCAATGAGAACGGGTTGAAATATAGACAGCTATACAGAAGCGGTAGAACATTGGCTGGGTAATTCAGAGTAGAGTAGAAAAGGAGACTGGTACAACTAAGAATCGAGTAAGGCGTACGGCGAAAGAAGTAAAGAGAGATTGAGAATACTGAAAGACGAAAAAGAAGAACATAGCAGATGTAGAAAATATAAATGTGAATTTTTGGACAACAAGCTACAAACACTGGAAGGCCACTATGTAGATAAGAAAAAAAGGAGCTTCCATCAAGAGGTAAAGAAAAGTCAAGAAAGGGCAACTAATAGTGGTAGATAAGAAGTTCCCAAAATGGGCAAAACATCTTGAACATATCCAAAAATACTAATCTTTTGGAAAATATTGAAACAAAGGCGTAACTGCACCAACTGAAAAAGAGATGGCCGTGGTAATAATGAAAGCCCTGGTGAAAACGAGATCCCATGCTTACACAACTGTTTAGCTAAGGCCATTCTTGCCGTTCTAGGGAAAGAAAAGAAGAAGTGGGGCATTGCAGTAATATGCCCAATATATAAGAAAAGGAGTCTCGTTTGCTATACTACCTACAGAGGAATATTTCTCTTGGATGTAGCATATGCAATGCTCCCAAAGGCAGTAAAAAGAGGTTAAATACGTTTATAAAAATAAATTTACTTAAGAATACCAGAAAAGATTAGAGGGACAAAGTTTTACAAATTAGATTTTCTTTATAAAGCAAATTCAGAGGAAAGTTGTGAACAAAACTTCGAACTTCATGTCTTGTTTATTAATTTTAAACAGGGATATGATACAGTTATTAGAAGTAAAGTGAATGAGGAAATGGCAAAGCTAGATATTCCAAAGAAAATAATAAATTTAGTTAAAATACTAGAAACATCCAAAGTAGAGTACCAATTAGAACAGGGAGATCATCTGTACAAAACGTAAAACACATATATTTAAGGACAGCAAGCGAAAGAATATGCATTAGGTTCTATTAATGAGAGCAACATGATACATAACGCGATGAGAGGGTAAGTACAGGCAGCAAAAGGATTTAACAGTGAAGACCAACAATGGGAAGGAACACGTCTTTGAACAACAAATAAAAATGAAGAAGCCAAAAATAAAGAAGAGTGTATGAAAAGTTGATAAAGCAGCTGAAATTGCTAAAATTCCAAAATATAATAAGAACAGTAATCCGACCAACAGTATGTATCTTGAGAATTTTTAACAGTCAGATTACAAAACTCTAAAAGCATTGGAACAGAAATTTCTATGCTGGTTATACGGAGGAAGTAAGAATGGGGAAAGATAATGAGAAGATGTGCAAATAGTAGGTCATTTAAGCGTTGGGGAAAGCATTTATTGATCACCGAATAGTAAAAAGAGTGCTCTAAGGTAGATGAAGCAAAGAAAAGGACTGCCAAAGAGAAAGTGTCTCGAAGCGAAGGATTTAAACTGAGTGGTTCTGAAAACTCGGACAGATATTCCAAGAGATGGTAAATGGAAGAATTCACCAATAACCATAAAAGTCATTGACGCAGGTGGTTTTTGGAGCTAATATGTAATATAACGTTTTTTCAACTTTTCTATAGTTTTCAGAATTGTTTAAAAACCGCTATTTAAAATAGAAATAGAAATTGTAGTAGCATTTTATACGATATACCAACAATACACCTCAATTAAAAACATTTTCATAAGTGGCAGATTATTGCTTTCACTGTAGCACGACTATATATTTTTTTAAATACTTTCGTCGTACCGCATTTCCTTCCTCTTTCCGTTGATAACGTTTTAATTTATAATCTAACCTGTTTGCAACGATTCTTCAAAATTGTAATTGCATCTAAGACAATAAGCTGTAATTTTCTACCGGTGGATATTTCTTTTATAGATAACACTACTGGCATTGTCCCATCCTTGTAGTCGTTAGACATTTAATATAAAAGTACTTATTGACTTTTTAGACCAATGATGCTTCCACTTCTAAATTACGCAATCTTGACCGCTTTCAACGTTTTAGTGTTTTTAAACATTAATATAATAGTATATTAAAGTATGAGTGGATAACAAGGTCTTTAAAACACGCGTGGGTTTTCGAGCACGACGGCGTAGCCGGAGTGCTCGAAATAGAGCAAGTGTTTTAAAGACCAGTTATCCACGAATACTTTACGCTATTTTTTATTATACCTCCAATACTGAAAAGAAATTACGCACTAAAAACTTAGAAATAATTTTTGTCGTGATAAATCGAGAGGGCATAATAATATTGGTACTATAGTTACGAGAATTATTTACGTTTTTGTCGCGTCCATGTCCGTTGTTGCATTCAGTCGTTTCCTTGACAACCTTTAAAGCTCGGCGAGCTTTAATCGCCTGTATTCGCACGCTCAGGCGTGCTTTAAACGGCGATTCTGATGCAGGTATAATAAAAAAGATAATTCGACCTCTTTAAGGTGAATTTACTGCAGGAATACTTAGCGCTTACGATAAAGTTCCGACGATTGAAACACAAGCACAGCTAATTGTAGGCAGCCAGTTACTCGTTCACAGGAGCAATTACAAAATTACGAAATTAATTGACGATCCAATTCTACGGCTCAGCTAAACAATCACTAACCTACAAAATTGATCAGCCCTGCAACAATAACTTGCTCCGTCTAGTTGCAATCGGGGCAGAGGGTCGGTTCAGCTACTAATGCTAATTTAGTTACCTGGCGGCTCAATGATTTGCACTTGGGAATTATTCAACTGTCGTGAAAGAACAAGCTTTATCAGTAAGCCAGGCTTGTCAGATGCAAATTCGTCCATTACTGACGTTGGCCTAAAAGTTCATTTTACACCATCCTAATTCAGTCATTTGAAATCCGATGAAACGCTATATGACTACGCACTGCTATTACATGCGAATTAGGTACAAATTCTAACCTATTCAGCAGTCTGCAGTCTCTTCACTCGACGGAGGCGGCCGTTTCTTGCGTGAGGGCCGGCCTATACCTGAAGATGGAGAAAGCGGCCCCTGTAGAAGGGTTCCACGGCAAGTGGCTATGTGTAGAAGGCGGCTAGATGGCGATAAGGTATCTTCGCCTGCCCGAGTACCACACATAGTCAAAAGGAAATTGGGGTCAGAAATAGTAAAAAATCCACATAGTGGCCTGGCGGTCGTCGTATGCCGCACAACAGCGGAACACGACCCTCCGTTACTTAAAATACGATTGAAAAGTAATCGGAAATCCGGCGCTAGCCGAAATTGGGAATAACAACCTAATTAACAATAAAACCGCTTTGCGCATGACTACCCCAAAGTAAGTATAACAGCGCACATGACAGCTTTCGTTAGCCGGGAAGGCATTGCGCAAACGACATCTTCTCACATGTTAACCCCCAATTGGCGATGATTCCAGTCGTATGTCGTAAGGCTCGGGCCACACAAAAGAAAAAAGTTCTCCGTAGACCCGTAAAAACCTAAAATAATATAGCAGCTTATCTAAATCAATTTAATATTTAAAACAAACGATTTACAAACATAGTTAATCGTTTTTCTACATGTAGTTATGGCGATTTGCCGTTTAAAAATAAAAAATTGAAGTGACAAATAGAAGTTTCGTAAAATGTGTCTCAAGGAAAACCCCGTTGATGACCTGCAACGGATTTGTAAAGGGGTCTGGAAGCTCAGTGGCGTGGAGGGCATATCTTAAACCGAAACAACACGGCTCGCTTGCAATAGTCAAATTAATAGTAACAGGGACAAATTCCTATTATTGTATAAGACAACACTCGTAAGTTTGTAGGCTGGTGATGTAATGGAGAAACTGTTTCAGGGAAAATTTGTGCGATGCTCTGCTTCGGGATTTGGAACCTACCTTGCGTCGTAATCTCTGAAATAGTATATTTGACTTCAAAATGTGCGGAACGGCACTGCGTTTTTCAAATGGAAATTATTATAGTACATCTAAAAACTGAATCAAGATCGTAGGTAGCAAGTGGTAAATAGTAAGCCTGCATTAAGAGGAGGAAGAAGAAGAAGTAAGATAGCATTCAGGGCTAATATAATAAGTAGTATACCTATTATCGATAATTTGTTGATGAATATTATGGGTTATAATCCTAAAGCTGAAAATACAACGATGCCGTAGGGCGAGTTGTAGTTTCACTAAATGATATTCGTAGAAAAGTATTTAGGAAGAGAATATAATAATTTAAAATATATAGAAGATATAGCGTAATACTATTTTATTACCTGAGTATCAATACTAATGTTCAATGTTTGCCCGAAATACACTTTTTGTAGTATTTTATGCTGAAAACGCACGACCTAACCTCGAAAAATCAGCTGACATTTCTAAATTAGTTCATTTGACACGTGAAACAAAACCAAGTTAGATCGTACTAAATGGAAAATCGTGAGTTGCTATATGGTCAGCATGGTAGAAGGTCCTATTGGCCAATGTCTTAAATTAAAGGGTAAGTGAGTGAGCTTAATATTTAAGGAATTATATTCTCAGTAATAATAGGACGAGAGATCAAAATATTGCCGACAATAATTTTTGCGATTCAGTTTCTGTGGCGACGAAAATAACGAATAGTGCTTGCACAAGCTCTTATTTTCTAAAGCAACAAAAATGAGACAACCAAAAATTGTCGGCAATATTTTGACCTAGAGTCCTATTCGTCTTGACAATTTAACTTTTAAATTATTGAAAATAATCAATAAAAATACTCCTAACACTAAAATTATAAATTCACAAAACTAGTGGTCTTTGAATTGTGTCCATAGTAACCGACCCTAGCAACATTTTTGCAAACAAACAAACAACACTTTTCTAAAACTAAAATCCACGTTATTTCATTAAAAAATAGTTAGACAAAAAATTGTCGCTGAAATAAAGCTCCTAGAAATATTGTCCAATATAATTCCATAAGAGCATTAATTCTTTCCGGAAATTTTTATGAGTGCGTTCCAACAACGTCGTCCCGCTCGGCAAATTAGGACGTTGTTGAATGCACCAAAAATCATTTCCGGATATGAATTAATGCTCGAATGCAGATTCGATAAGAAAATCGTAACGACACAAACCTTAAACAGAAGTAATGTTTACCTACAAAAAATTTCTAAACATAACTCTTTTGTGCTCACGTTGTAGGTGTAAATCTGAAATAACTGCTCTTGTAAAATAAAGCAACGAAAATCTCTCTCATATTTCGCTCTTGCTGCGTCTGTCTTCTTTGCGTTTAATTTTTCCCAATATTGTTGACCGACAAAACGAACAATGGAAGAGAACACGCAACAGATTTTGTACTGGTTTACACACCACATTCTTTATAATAATATTTTAATGGCGTAAATGTGGAAAAATTCTGTATGAAAAGTAAAATGTTTAATGCAAATATCAACATCCAAACTATGTTGTGTAAAAATAACACTTTTGATGAAACTAAAATATTAAACATAAATATTTTACCTATAAACTTACAAATTGCAGTCGAGGTTCAATTATTTTGTCATCGAAATTTAGAAAGGAAACAAATTAAATGCTCGGTATTTTATTCCTACTGCAGGTCATATTTTCCCAATATTTTGTCTAAATGCATGACTAGAAAATAAATGTTTGGTAAAAATACTAAACGCTCAGTATAAAATTTATATGCATCCTAAAAAACACATGTTTCATAAAACTACTAGACGCTCGACAATGATGACGAACATTTGGTATAAAATTCAAATACCTATTAAAATAATAAACATTCGATAATCATAATAGACGCTCGATACAAAATAATGATGCTCGGTAGAAATGCAAATCATTGCGCAAATAATAATAAAAAAGAATACGTACGATAATTACAATCAATGATCGGTATGAAACTTACTTGCTTTCTTTTGCTTGGCTTTTTTACTTACATTTCATTAAAGACAATGATTTTATCCAGGTAAACTGTAATACTCACAAACAATGTTTAGTAAAAAAGTACATAACTTGATAAAATACTACACAGGCACTTGAAGAAAAAACTGTAATAAACTCTGATAAGTAACACAAATAACTAAACACTTCCAAAAAGTAAAAAAAAAGTAAACACTGAACATACGAGTACATAAATAGCAAAACAAAGAAGTAGATACCTATTCAAAAAGGAAGAGAAAATAATAATATAAAGTGCCATGGTAATAACGTAGCATACAAGTCTATTGCTAAAAGTTTGGAGCGTATTCTAACAGGATCTTAATCTCCGTTTTAGTATGTTCGCTCATTTTAACGGTTGCTTTGAATACTACATTGCCGCAAGCATGAAGCAATTCCCATCGATATAAAATACGTCTTTAGTATTTCCCGGATAATGCAAATACACACCAGAGGCACATTGCTCTCCGCAATATTTGATTTTATTCTAACGATAAACAGCATTAACGTTTCCATCTGTACCAACATTTTTATAAAAGAAGCTCCAAATACCTTCTTCTTCACTGACTTAAGAGCTAAGGCTTTGCTATTGAACATTTGTTTTTTTTTCCACCTCTTATCTACTTTCTTTTTTCATTTCTTTGGAGCATGCTTCTCAAATGCATCACATCACTTTTCTCAGATAAAATCTACTAAGGAATGTTATCGTGACTCACACGTAAAGTCAGTCCTAACGTGATAAGCAAACAATAACGGATAGTAATAAGCCCTCTGTAAATAAAACTGCAGTTCACTCATATAGCATGCACTGATACGCACAGGTAAAGGGAAATGTTCAAAGCCATTTCAATTCCTCCAAGTGAACCTTGCGTCCCCCTTCAGCCAATAACAGGAATTTCAGGATGGGTTCGAGAAAGAAGGGATGGATAATGGAAGATTGGCCAGAAAATGTGGAGAAGTACTGTCCCGGCATTCACATCAGAGAAGGTATTCTATTGACTAAGGAAAACCACCTAAAATCTAAATCATAGCAGATGGCCACCGGAATCGAACCCACGACTCCCGAATGCTAAGCAGACGTGTTAACCACTAATCCACAGAGCTCGTTGAGATGATACGCACAGTCGCACACACGCCCGTTTGGTTTTTCTAGGTTATGCTGTACTTGGCGCGCAAATCGAACCCGCATTGGATTACCGAGCATTTATTAATACAATATTATTAAAAAAATAATTAATAGTAAACTTCAGTAATCGAGCATTTCGGTTTTTAGAGTACATATTTAATTAAAATGTCGAGCAGAACTTACTGTGTAAATAATATATTTATATTGTAGATTTTGTTAAAATACCAAGCATTTCCAATTAATTTAACGTGCATTTTAATTTTTTTTATCGACCATTTAGTATGTTTTTAGTGTGTAGTGTGCAAAATATATTAAAATAACGAATGTTTATTACCACCCATTTAGAAATTCAAAGAATTAATGTCACTTGATATACAAAAGGCTATGTATGAATACAAAACTTAAGAAATGCGATGATATTATCTGTACTATACTAAATTACGTGTCTAAGTTACAAAAAATAAGAAATTGGGGCTTATAAAGCAAATGATGATAAATTCAACAAAAATAAAAGTGGCAATTCTAACAAGAGGGCGGACAAGGTAGTCAACTCGAGGTAATTGCATTTAACAGAGTATCCTCATTCTTAAAAATAAGTGTTTGCAGACTTGAAGTGATTAATAGCTAGGACAATTATTATAGCTTAAATGGGCTGCCCTGAGAGAAGAAATTGTATTTTTCCATAATAATGCCTGTAACCCGTGCGGTCTTATATTGCACATAATTATACAATATCGGAGAAATCATCCATTAAAATCCTTCAGCAGTCGAATTCTTGAAATTATGGTGGAAGCGCCTTCCCACACAAAGCGATTCTCGGAATAATCGCCAATTTTACTAAGAATTTGACCTGTTGCTACTGATAGCATTCACGTTCCAAGAATTCTGCTAAAGGGTTTTTTAATGAAAAATAAATTATTATTTTCTTAACAGTCAGTTATTGGTGTAAGAGAACGCACCTCAAAATCGTTCTTACCAAAAAAAAAATCCAAAAATTTTAATTATTAATTCATTAATCATTCACATTTTATATGCAAATATAAGGAAATTTTGTTTACTGCATGATATTCTACACTAAAACAAAAGTTAGTCTATTAGTGTAAAATTGAATACAGGATCCAAAAATGCTAAAACTACTGTTATTTAAAAAAAATGATACGAAATAAACTACATTTTTAATTATATCTTCAAGAATTTACTTTTAAACTCAAATCATTCTAAAGTTTAGAGTTACATTAATTTTCTTAAAAATTGCGTTTGCTATTACACGTATTCAATTTTTATATGAGAAAAATTTTATTGTTTTCTACCAACACTCTAATAAAACGTTTCCCTAAGACGTTTTCGAACATTTTTAAGATAAACTAAATATGAGAACTTCGCAGTACCCACTCTTACTAGAAAATTAGTCTGCTTGGGAAAATCCAGTACATCATAAATAAACAGTAAGAGCATTAACGATTTTTATAAAAATTAAAATAACTGCAACGTCTTTTGAAACATTTAAGGACTATTGAAATTAGATAAAGATTATGCTCTCCTTGCTCACATTTTGTTCAGTAATCACTCTTTATTTGCTATATCTATACCTTTTCAACTTCAAATTGGGACTAATCAATTTCGAAATGAGAATAAACAATTTCACAATGGAATAAACAATTTCAGTTTGAGAATAACCAACTTCAAATTGGGACTAATCAACTTCAAATTGAGAAAAGCTTTTTGTTAACGGTAGTCTTTGGAAAATGACAATTACATGGTTGTGACAGGACGGAACTAATTATTGTTAGTTGTTGCTGGTGTTCCGTCCTGTTACAACCATGCAATTGTCATTTTTCAAAGACTACGTTAACAAAAAGCTTTTCTCAATTTGAAGTTGATTAGTCCCAATTTGAAGTTGTTTATTCTCAAATTGAAATTGTTTATTTCATTTTGAAATTGTTTATTCCCATTTTGAAATTGATTAGTCTGAATTTGAAGTTGAAAAGGTGTAGTTAAAACATGGAAAACAGTTAATATAATTTAGGGTCAAGAAGAACCCAACACGACGATGTGCCCAATATCCGCATCGTAGTATAATTTTGTATAAATGACCAGCTTACAAAGAGAAGTCTACGACTTACCGTAACACACCCCTCAAAATTATCCGGGGTAGTCGAGATGCGACAGAGATTATGTTAAAAGGAGATACCAAGCAATCTAAGAAACAACAAGAGGTAGTACCGAATGTATATAATGAATGTATTTAAATAACCGGCCTTGATAAGTATCTTGAACATCCTCCGTATAGGAGGGACCAAACCATTATACTTCACTAGTACGATAGAAATGTTTAGCCAAAATCAGATTGGCCATAACATATTCGGTAAACAAGCAAGCAACAAAAATTCGCAAAGTGAATCGAAGTTTGAATAAACTATTCAGTATTAATAACGAGGTTAGTTGTATTCAGCATAAGCCGAGAATTGACCTTTGCATTTCCAAGCTTTCTTATTTACGTTAGTTACCAAACGGAGTAATTTGTACCAAATTAATTTTTGGTGTAAATTTTATTCAGGTGGGTTCTAGCTGAATAGCAATGTATATAAGTAGTCATCTATAACCTTAATTTAAAAGCCTACTAAATAATATCAAAAATATTAGCTCTTATTCTTAACAACCGTTCACTACCAAACGCGGTACAGACCCACGTGTGGGGAACTGTAACTGTATGGTGTATGCTGTCTAAGACAGTAATGAATGTTAATGCAAAAGCGACGTGGGCTGTTCACAAAAAACTACCACAATATTACAGAAAACTTCCCGAACTTTATTAACCACCCGTTGTGAAACGATGTACAAACCCAGCACGGAGTGTTATTTCTCAACGTTTTTTTTTTTAAACAAAATTTTGCTAAAATAATATGTAGGGAACTTTAAGGAAACAGTAAAATTCATTTACTTAAAACTGGAGAAGTCATTTAGCAAACATGTAAACAAAAAACTAATGTGGGGTACATTTATATCCCGATTGCAATTACCAAGGTTAAGTTAAATGCTTTCGATCCAAAATATTACCATATAACCATTTCTAAAAAGTTATTAAACGAACAACATATAGCGTTTTATTGCTAAAGCAAAAAGACTTCAGCAACTGAAAGCGCTTGGTACCGATTCAGCTAAGTAAGAAAACCGTAACTGAAACTCGTACTCAACTATTAAGTCGAATGGCCCTCTATCATAAAATAAGATGCCGTGCATTCAAAAAGCACTTCGCCTCAATCACCAAATAAATGCGAGCGTTTCAGTGAAGTATAGGCCTTTTACTATTTTGCAAATTGAAATCGACATAAATCTAGACAAAAATCAGGCAAGTGAAATTTATAAACAACATATAGTTGTTTAATAGTTACAAATTACAGCTGCTTATGAAACATTATCGTACCAAATCTTCATCGAGACGCAGGAGCCATTGAGCAGAATTGCCTGGAGGCTGCATCAGGATTCCGTTACTTGCACTGGTTCCTGTCTCTAGCGTTCTGAGCACAAGGGTGAAACTGCACTCTTGTTTTAAGACAATGTAGTCACGCCACTCAGAGAGACTATGATATTTAGTAGCTACCCTGAAGCGCAGCCTCACGCTTTAAAAGTTTAGGTTTGGAAGGGTAGCACCACGATGTAAATGAATCTAACCTTAATTGCCGATTATTTTTATTATAAAAATATAGCTCTATTTATACACATATATTTGCTTAGGAACTACAATTCAAAGTGCAAAGTATTTTAAATTTACTGTCTCGCTATAACATTTCATAAGAGACATCAGCGTTTAAGCCAGTTTATTTCCGCTATATCTGCAAGCATGTTACACTGAGCTCTGATTACTAGGTCGTTTATTTACGCAAGGTTGCTTAACTTGTAGATGCAGCATTTAAACTTTGTGCATGTGAAATCAGAATTGTATTTTAAACCTATGAACTGTATTTCATAAATTTGGAACTGAAATTTAGGTCTGTTTAATTCGGCATTAAACAGCCAGTAACTGACATACGAAGAACGATAATATATC
Source organism: Agriotes lineatus (assembly GCA_940337035.1). NCBI lineage: Eukaryota > Metazoa > Arthropoda > Insecta > Coleoptera > Elateridae > Agriotes > Agriotes lineatus. Next base: position 132,058,916 of record OW679196.1, on the reverse strand, counting down.
TGACCTGTACTATTTGCTACCTCGAGTGATTGGAAGGGTAGCAGACGAGCCAGAAATGAGTCCGTTGCTACCAAGTGGCCAAGCCTTTTCCCAGCTTGCGATATCTCGAACAGATAGAAAATACCAAGTACAGATCCACCAACATTTGAAGATAATTGAAAGATGTTCAAAGATAACTTGGAGAATATCGAGGATTACTGAAAAAGGTCTAAAATGAATCCAATAAAACATGAAGGCAACATAGTCTGAGCGGCGTTGACACTAAGTCTAGTGTGATAAAACTTTTCAATGTCATATATATAATTCGTTAGGTCATTGATGGGGAAACACAAAATGGCAGTGCTGCCACGTGTGGACCGAACGGCACTATAAAAAAAATATATAAAAAAAAGATTTTTTTTCAATATCTAGTATCATAAAACTTCAGGATTCTGATTGTTCCTCGAGACAGGGAAAAGGTAGGGCTTTAAGAAAAAACAGTGCTGCCACTCCCCGAGCGAACTCTTATCAGCGGCAACAGGGAGATAAGTGATCGCTCGGATCCTATTTTCTAGTATCATCGAACTTCATACAAATTCAAACGGTATCTGAAAGATCATCAATTTCTGTGTAAGAAAACCCGCTGCTGCCTTTTCCAGAAAGTGAAGAAAATGGCGGCAGCAGCATTTGAAAGTCGCGTTTACCGCAACCGAATTTCGCGTGTCCATTCAGTTTTATCAGCATTAATCCGTTTTTTTTTCGATTTGTACTAATGAAATACGCTGACATCGTAATTTACAATAAATTTTCAATGTTGTTGATTGTTTAAACAAATGAAATTCCATTTTCTATGTAATATTTTTCGATTTTTCCATATTTTTCATGTTTTTTTTTTCATAGTTTCCATGCATTTAATTCCAATTGAGAATAAATTAATTCTATTCGTTAAAACAATACTTGCGATCATTGTTTAAACAAATTTGATTCTATCAATTATTCCAAAGTCATTTATTTTTGGGCCGCTTTTTTAGGTCTTTTCGTGTTTTTCACAGCAAGTACGAATCCGTTTCGCACTTTTTTTACACATGCCATTTATTTGTCACGACAGGGATTGTTTGAACAAATTAGAAGTATTTTACTGGGAACAAAGATTTTTGAGCTATTTTTAAGCAGAAATTGTGTCTGCTGCGTTGATTTATTTTACCAACTTACTTTGTAGGACCCCGGCTGTGCTATTCACAAGCGGCACATTCTGATTGGCTAGAGGGTAGCAAAAGGACCTACAAAGCCCATTCGTCGGTAGTTGGTATGCTTTATGCTCACTTTCGTTTGAGAAGCAGTCAGCAACGGTCGCATCGCTGTCCTCTTTTCTAATCTCAACCTATAGTCCAGTCGCTGAAGGTTTTCCGCTCCGAATTCTTTGAACCTTGACCGATTGACGTGAAATTTGGTGAGTGGTTAGGGGATGGCTCAAGGACCAAAAGTGACATAGCGCCGAGGTGCGCTTTTACCCTGAGAGTGGATGCCACCTCTTCTCGGAGGTGGAAATGTGTTCACTCAAAATAACCCCGTAAATGGATAGAGGGACAAATTCTAAGTAAAAAATGTTCTATATAGTTTTTTCGATAGATCAATATTTTTCGAGCTATTCGCGATTGAAAACTTAGATTTTTCGTGCTAAAAATGCAAGTCGAAAACTTCGCGTTCTATCAAATAAGTTGTAATAACCAAAAATGAAGCTTAGAAAACAGGAAAGAGATTGGCTTTTTTTATGAATGCTCTAGGTTCAAAATAAAAGAAGTTATGGCTCGTTGAAGAAGATTTTTTTTGCTACAACTTTGTTCGAAGTAATCAACGTTAATTAAAGAAAACCGATGCATTTTTCGGGAAAAACTTATAGAACATTTTTTGTAGTGATTGAAAAGACCTTTAAATTGAGCACTGTTAAAAGTCGATTGCATTATAACTAAGCGAGTTACCATGCAAAAACGGTGGGCCACTCGAATTTTTGAAAAAAGAAATGAACGCTAGAACCCCAGCTATTCCACTAGAATTGATATTGACCATTATCCCTTTACAAATTACTTTATTTTAGTATTAATTATGTAGTCCAAAAGTTTGGGCGGGTTAGAATGCGTATTTTTCGAAAAAAATATGATGAAAATGGAAAACGTATTTTTCAAATTTCTTAAAAAATACCTTATTTTGAAAATACATAAAACTAAAGAAAAAAACGTAAAAAATAATATAGCACAAAAATGTGGATTTTTTCTTAACGAACATTTCAGTTTTTTTTAAATTTTTGCAGGAAAAAAATAACGGAGATATAAAGGTTAGAAGTTTGCATTATAGTGCGCGCACCACCCCTCCCGAGCCCTTTACTTTTTGAATATGCAAAGTCTGAGCATGTCGAAAAACTATTGGATTACATGAGTAATACTAAAATAAAGTAATTTGTAAAGAGATAATGGTCAATATCAATTCTGGTGGAATGGCTGGGGTTCTAGCGCTCATTTTTTTTTTAAATTCGAGTGGCCCACCGTTTTTGCATCGTAACTCGGTTAGTTATAATGCAATCGACTTTTAACAGTGCTCATTTTTAAGGTCTTTTCAATCACTACAAAAAATGTTCTATAAGTTTTTCCCGAAAAATGCATCGGTTTTTCGTTAATTAACGTTGATTACTTCGAACAAATTTGTTGCAAAAAAAAATCGTCTTCAACGAGCCATAACTTCTTTTACTTTGGACCTAGAAACATTCATAAAACAACCAATCTTTTTGCTGTTTTCTAAGCTTCATTTTTGTTTATTGCAACTTATTTGATAAAACGCGAAGTTTTCGACTTATTCTAAAAAAAAAACGTCCAAAAACATGCATCTTTAGCACGAAAAATCTAAGTCTTCAATCGCGAATAGCTCGGAAAATATCGATCTATCGAAAAAACTATATAGAACATTTTTTACTTAGAATTTGTCCCTCTATCCATTTCCAGGGTTACTTTGAGTGAACAATTTCCACCCCCGAGAAGGGGTGGCATCCACTCTCAGGGTAAAAGCGCACATCGGCGCTATGTCACTTTTGCTCCTTGAGCCATCCCCTAACCACTCACCAAATTTCACGTCAATCGGTCAAGGTTCAAAGAATTCTGAGGTAATAGCATATTTTTACCTTCAACGACTGGACTACTATTTTACTTCTTCAAAAAATGCATTGTTTCGTTGACGATATACTATCTTTGGCAAGAGATAACAACGACGAAGATGACAAAGAATTTGAGGCAGAAAGTTTTAATTCTGACCACGAAAACTAGTGATAAGTTGCTTCGATGCTTTAATTGTTAGCTACTCCTGTAATTTGAACTTTTAATATAATACCAAATTTACTAAATGGGCAAATTATTTCAATAATAATTCATTGCGAACTTTGCATAATCTTTGTGTTTTTTATAAACCAACATTTGTATGCATAAATCAAGAAAGAAATTAAATTCGTTTTCACAAAACAAGACTATTACTTATTTAAACACGCTTCCATTCTCTTACAGTTGGTGAAATAAATCAACGCCGCAGACTGAATTTCTGCTTAAAAATAACTCAAAAATCTTTATGTTCCAAGTTAAATACTTCTAATTTGTTCAAACAATCCCTGTCCTGATAAATAAATGGCATGTTTCAATAGAACTGCGAAACGGATTCGTACGTGCTGTGAAAAACGCGAAAAGACTTAAAAAGCGGCCCAAAAATCAATGAACTTGGAATAATTGATAGAATCTAATTTAGATAGAACTAATTCATTCTCAATTGGAATCGAAGGCTTGGAAAATATGAAAAAAAAAACAAGAGAAATAAGGAAAATTCGAAAAATATCACATAAAAAATACAATTTCATTTGTTTAAACAATCAACGCAATAGAAAATGTATTGCAGTTTACAATGTTACGCGTATTTCATTAGTACAAATCGAAAAAGCCGGATTAATGCCGATAAAACCGAATGAACACGCGAAATTCGGTTGCGATAAACGCGACTTTCAAATGCTGCTGCCGCCATTTTCTTCAATTTCTGGAAAAGGCAGCAGTGGTTTTTCTTACACAGAAATTGATAATCTTTCAGATAACGTTTGAATTTGTATGAAGTTCGATGATACTAGAAAATAGGATCTGAGAAACAATCAGAATCCTGAAGTTTTATGATACTAGATATAAAAAAAAAAATGTATAATTTTTTATAGTGCCGTTCGGTCCACACGTGGCAGCACTGCCATTTTGTGTTTCCACATCAATGACCTAACGAATTATATATATGACATTGAAAAGTTTTATCACACTAGACTTAGTGTCACCGCCGCTCGTACTAACACGATAAACTGGCTCCCTATCTAAGATTTCCTGTGGCCAAGAGGTGGATTGACTTTCGAAATACAGTTACCTTCTAAATCGACCAGTGAGAAAGTCATTGCAGCAATTCGGCATTCGATTGCTGACGATTTTTGAAATAAATTCGTTCTCTAAGCGTATACCATAAGAAAACCAAAAATGTGCTTGCATCAGCATCGGGTGTAAACTGAAGGTTCAAAATTCTCTAAATGGGAACCGGAAAATAATTCTATTTCGAAATTATTTACTTTGAAAATTAAAAAATGAAGGATGCCAATTGTAAATCAAAAAATTACCAAAATTGTATATGCTACCCGCACTCCCGATCACTTTCAAAAATGTAAAACCAGAGCAGAAGCACAGCCATATCAGCATACTCCAAATCCTCTGAATTACTGTAAGAGCAAAAACGTGAAAACTATCTTAAGACCGTTACATAATACGGCGAAACATTTTGTTAAATTATTTATTTAGAATGACATAACTGTTCAATACTAATAATTTGGTTAATTTTTGCGTAACACTGTATGCTACATAATTATGTTTGGTTAATATATCGTAGCTTAAGGAATACCCACCTAAAATGAGTGAACATCAGTGCCATTACTTTTAAAATAGCAATACTGATTGTTACTTCCTCTTCTCTTATTGAAAAAGCAAACAGTTTTATAAAAAATAACACCCTGCTTATTTCACACTTTTTGTAGTTAACATCTTTGTATTTAGGAAACTAAAAAACTAAGAAAAACTTGAGGAGCTTGAAAAGCTCCCGTAGAGAACAGCGTTACTTCGCACAGTGATTCTGTAAAGTTACGTTAGGCCGCCAACACCTAGCAAGCCCCAGTATTCTAAACACAATTCAGTTGTAACAGTTAAAGAATGGGACCCTTCACAGTTAAAGAATGGGACCCTTCACAGAAGAACATCGAACAGGTTCTCGGAACAAATTCACCATTGCAGAAAAGCGCAAAGGTGCATAAAAAGAAGTAGCAACATTCTTGACAAACGTCCAGCAAGCTACGAAAAGGAAGAGAAGGTACACGTGATTCCGCAATCACTCAAAACAAGAGAGCTGGTTAATGACCATAACAATAGGTCGAATTAGGTCTGATAAGAAAAAGTCTCAGTTTTCCGAATCATAGCTAAGCCAATCCGTCATGCTGACGTGGTTTTACTTAAAGAAATTCCTTTTCAAATCTAATTCACCTAATAGTGAGTGCAAAGAGATCCCAGACTCAAATTTGCACAGGGCTTTAAAAAACTATGTCAGCCCTTGAAGCAAAATCTTAATTCTATACAAAGTTCGAAACGACAGACACCAAAATATTGCAGGCGGTCACAGGCGAAACATCTAAGTACCTGCAGCGCAAGAACGGTCGAGAAGAAAATTATGGCGCGGAACATTTGAAAAATACTTAGTGGAGCTTTTGGACAATAACAATATTTTTTATATTTACAAGAATTATTAGCTAAAAGTGGAAATAATAAAGGTTACGACAAAAATAATTTTAGGGTGAATATAAATACCTCAATAGTCAGTCCATTTCACTAAATTTATCTTTTTTTACGAAAACGTATATTATTCAATCTTAATTTTTGTTTTTGCAAAATTCAAGAACTAACTCATTTATTTACTTCCTTGTGAATTATCTAAATAACTATTTTTAATCTCCTATTGCAAATGTTTACATCTGTTATTTCTAAATGTTTAGAGAATTTTAATTTAAATCCCTTGGTCTTGTAAGTATTCCACTTGTTAATGTTCTCATAACCGTTAAAATATTTACGCAAGTTTTATGAAACATAAGTTATACTCTCTTGTTTAAAATTATCACTCGCCTACATTCCGTTATCTTTATAAATTAGTGTAAATAGTCAAACTAGTTAAATGAATATAAAACTTGCTTCACCATGCTTCCTCTCAAAACACATTTTTAAACGAGCCCCATTTGCAATTGCGTAATTCAGTTTCTCAAAGAATGTTTATCTTTTAATTTATCTCTGAAGTGAAGCCCTTAAGTTTTACTAAAGATAATAAACTTCCTAAAGCAGGTTAACAAAATAGTGCCTCGCAAAAGCTGTATAAATAATGATCGTCTACTAAAAACTGATAGGAAAACATGTTGCAAAACACGTAAACGTTAGCAATGCACTATAGTTCTTGTTCTCCCTACAGTTTCTGTAAATTGCGTATGAAACATAAAATATATCATTTTGAATACCTAATTTAGTAAAGCAAGAACTTCAGGTAATGAATTTATGTCTAGGCAATTATTTAAATTAAGCATACCGCCATTAGCAATTTCTACATTAGGTAAAACGTAATATAAGGTACATTGAAATTCAATTTCTATTTATTATATGATGTTAACTGATCTTTCTACCTTGATGTTACAGCTTACAACTCAGTCTAAAACGATTTTGTCACTATTCACTTAACTTCTCCACATTTACATTTAAATTGGATAGAATTTAACTTTATACAAGAAAATGAACTTAAAATAAATTCCTTTCAGTGTCTAAATATTCAAAATCATTCATTAATACACACCATGTCTTTCAGCTTTTATTAGATCCATTTGACTACAACTGTGAGCGTGTTGTAAATAATATCGCACTTTAACGTAACCACAGTTACTCCTACAACTTATAGAATTTTCCTCTTCAAGAAAAATTCTGCTAGTGGCGATAATTTCAAGTTGACATTATTCCTTTGATCGTGCGAATTCAATATATAACCTACGCCAAATTCAATAAAGTTCAACACAAATGCGTCATTGAAACTTCTAAACCTGCAATAATCCTATTTGCTTTCCCAACTGAGCATTATAGAATTGGTTGGCTGCTACTTTGATTGAGCCACTCAAAATTGGATATTCAAGTTTGGTGGATTTAGATACCTTAAAACCACACGCAGCTCCCTAAACCTACATATTTGTTATGGACGTATACAATTATTTGGATAAGCATAGCGTCGCTATGCAGTGTAAATCAACGCGATAACCGCACACATGCTAGCGAAGGGGAAAATTGTGTAATTAATGTATTAACTAGGAAGCATCAGACGCTATGCAGCAATGTTGTAGTGAAATAGTTCAGTTAAAGTTGCAACAGAGGCGTGGCGTCACAGGCAATGACAGGAATTTAAAAGTAGCTGCTCTTTGTAAACGTCCTCAATATTGCAAATTGTGTTCTCCCGGAAGGCCAACTATCCAAAATTCAAAAGTTGCGAAATATTTGTTATCTAAGGCTTTAGGGGTTACTTGAGTCCTCAAGATTAAAATTAAGTTTCTGCTCAGTCTACTTCATCTTTGAAGTAGTTGACATTTTCTTTAAAGACGACGCAGGATAAACCCAACATAGGTCTTATGATGAATTTTACTATTTGTGAAAAATAATTGAATGATATATATGTTACCGGAAATGTATGTAATCCGTCATTATACAGAATTCCTAGGAAACGTATATAATGCCTAAAATCGTCAGGAGATGTGTGAAATAAATTTTATTATACACATTTCCTAGGAATTTTATACATTTCCTAACCTGAAATCGGAAATGTGTTAAATTAGGGATGTCATGTCGGTAGGTTAGGTTAAGTTAGGTTAGGTTAGGTTAGGTTAGGTGAGTAGCACTAACAAATCGTCACACTGCTAAGGAAAATCTCACTTCATCTGTGTTTTATTTTTTATTCATTCACAAATTCTACAGTATAATGTTGATTTCCATACATTTCCTAGTACCATTTAGGAATTGCATACAATGCCTAGGAAATGCATACATTTCCTAGGAAATGTATGTATTAAAGACACATTTCCTAAATTGGCTCGGCATTATATACATTTCCTAGGAATTGTATACAATTCCTAGGTTTCATACATTTCCTGTAACATATATAACAAAATGTAGATCAAATGAGGGCCTATCTCTCAAGATTTTTTTTCAACAGTACAGATATATTTGTCCATATGTAGATCTAGACGCCAATTCTTATTTCGGAAATATTTTCTTTATTACAATGAGCTAAATGTAAAAAAATCTAATTTAATAAAATTGTAATGAAAATTTTTATACCATAATTTTTATGTTCTCAGTGTAATACTATTAAATAATTCAATAATTAAATTATAGAAACTAAAATAAGAGTGAATTGGGCAGCTTTATATTTTATTGGATTTTAGAAAGATATTTTTTTCTTCTAGGTACGCTTCGTTGTATCTATTTTTGTCAACTTAAATCATCAAAAAAGTAGTGAAATAAATATATAGGTTTTATATTTAATATACGAGTGGCTTATTTAAAAACTACAATGACGAAGGCGGCGATGTATTTTTATTACTTATGCTTTGCCCCTGCTATTACTCGCTATAGAAGAGCACTTAGATATAACATTTTACTTGTATAAATGGCACCCTCGGTTTTGTTACTATAGTTTAGGCCAGCGGTACTCACTACGTGGCCGCGGGTTGCAGCCCTTTACCTGAAATGCGCCCCATAATAAGGAGTGAACTTGTAATAAATTGATCATCGATCATATTCAATTAAAATAAATATCTACTTATATCTGTCTTTCTCATAGTTGTCGCTCTTTAATTTTTAATTAAATTAAGGTGTGGTTCCTGATTTATTTCTAGTGATTACAGCTGGTTTAGAATACAATTTGGCAATAAACGAAATTGTTAATATTTTAAACGACTAGTTTTAAATGATATCAGACAGGAAACGTATGCATAAAAAATACGTAATAAATTAACCTAACTGTGATAAACAATGTTACTTAATCCAATAAATTAGGGTCCCAAGTTCAACAACTTACCGTGACAGTTTTCTGAACCAAACGGAATAGTCGAGCTGCTACAGAAGCCAGAAAAGTAATAAATACTAAGAAGAAGCGACTCCGATCCCGACTCCTACTCCTGATATTACATTAGTTTGAATCCGACACCGACTCCCATATCCGACTCCGACAGTACTAGAATATTGATACTCCTCCCTCCCCCCCCCCCCTTCCCCTCATTTCTTTTCATCTACTTGATAAATGTTACCGGTTCATAACAAATTTCGCAAGCTATGGGGAACGTGGTTGATTATAATAAATTACATAATTATAAATTTGATTAATATTTGCTGTTTAGAATCATAAATTAAGAATCACAACGTAATGAAAATCGTGATTTTTATCAACCCTCGGCCTGATACTTAAAATAATCAGTAGTACAGTCATTCAAATAGTTTCCAGTTTTATATTTTCACAAAAAACAAATTCTTGTAAAGTGGTAGTCAGAGTAGAGTAATTTATATCGGCTCCGACACCGCCCAAAAGGTATTGACTCCTTGACTCCGACTCCCGACTCCGGTGGGACTGTACAGCCCTAATGAAAACAATGAAAAACGGATATTATCAAACATCAACAATACATTTATTCGAAACGATGACTTTAGTGCGCTGAAAAACGTTGATGAATTCAAAATGAACCCAGAATTCAACATACATACTAATTATAGTACTTATGTTACGTTAGAGTATACAGGGACCGCCGAAGTAAAAGTTTTGCAAATGTTTTGTTCCAGCAATACTTTCATATTATCGTGGGATAGCCTACGGAAATTTACCGAACCAATAGGACGCAACATGTCCCACATAATTTACGACCTTTCTATGTAAATTTCTTCTAAATTTATTTTCTAAACACATAGAAGATATAGAAGTAGAAGCCGATTATTTCAGTTGTACTGCAATGATATGACTTTATATTAGTAGTGGAAAGCCTATTTTGAAAACAGCAGGAGTAAATAAATATTGGCAGTACCCATAGTAGTGGTTTGGCGATAAGGCCGCTTTAATTTTCACAATTGCAATTAAAACTACAAAATATTACGTATTCCGCTTTGACTGCATTAATTATAATATCTTCTTTCAATAATGCGCCAATATGACGTATTACAATTTTATTGAACACCAAATCTAAGGCACTGTTTAAGATAGTCAGGAATCTACACAAGACTTATCAATAACGAATGGCATGAGACAGGGTTATATAGCTTAAGTCCATTTTACTTCTGCACATACTACGGAAGTATTGCTTTCGACCTTCCCATTTTTACAATTTCTAACAGTTACAGTTTTTGTCGCAGGCACTTAATCAATCGTGACTAGGTTTTACGCAGTTCCAGGACTGAGCATGCCATTTCGACAATTGAGCGAATTTGGCATCTGAGTTTAACATAATCAATAACATTAAAACACATAAAAAATTTGGTTTTATATCCTAAATACATATAATAATTATGAAAAGACAAAGAAATGTATACTGGAACATATGAAGTAAAACAAACAATACAATAAAAACAAACTAAATAAGAATGTAGCAGGGAAAAGCGTTACAAGAAATAGTGATATAAGAGAAACACGTCAAGTAGAGTATGTACTAACATGGAAAAGATAAAGGGAAGAATGTGGAAAACCATGTTAAATGAATAATAACAATTTGGCAAAAACAGGTATTATCAGAACACCACAAGGAGAGGGAACGCAAGAACTACCCCAAAATATTTACCGTGGGGTCAGCTTTACATCTTCATCCCAAGAACCAGACTGAACTGTTATAAACAGGTGAATGCTTAAGAGAGGAGGGAGAAATAAGAGAACAAAGTAGTTATCATTCCAACTAAGATACACTGGTATTACTACCAGCATTTGGTGAATATTAAGTATAACTAGCAACCAGTGAGACAAATGTCTCATTTAATAAAACAAAAAAGACCGTTTTTCAAATAGAACGTGTATTAAATAAAAACAATAATATTTTTTAAAATCACGTGATTGAAATTCGGTTCCTGACCTGACATGACCATTCCAAACATATAACTTTATCAACTTTTTTCTCTATCTCTTACGGTTTGGCTGCTGAAACAGCGTCCCGGACCGTCCAGCGTCCCGGACAGACAAGTCTATTAGATAAAGGGTAATAGTCTAAGAGCTGGTGACATTTTTTAGTGATGATTTAGTGAAGACCTATATTTTGAGAGAATGTTGCGGGAGGCATGTATAAGTGTCATCTGTAAGGATTATCCTTAATAGCGATCAGCAGATCACCCCCAATTTGCACTGTCAGTATATGTCAATTTCGAAGTTAGTAGGTTAGGTTTTGCGTCAGTGGGTGTTAAAACTGACAGAAAACCTAACCTGCTAATTTCGAGTCCCATCACCGGTAATATTTTTATTTTTACTTTAACTGAGATGCAGATAAAAGTAAAAATTTGCATATAGTTCAGGCTTTATCCTTGATGAAAATTGAACCCAACAGATACAGCGTAAATGCTATAAAGCAGAAAAATGTGTCAATGAAAAATGGGTTCTATTTAAGGCAGCCAGGACGCACAGATTCAAGGAGTGCTCTGTAGCGCATGCCGGAATAGTCCGTTTACTTGCAATATCCCGCTAAACGTTGGAATCACATGCGCAGCCTCTTGCTCTTGGAATTCGACCACAGGTAATGTTTTTATTTGAAAATGTATGTAGTTTATTAGAAACGTGAAGATATTTTTACCCTTAATTTAATTTTAAAAATTATTTAGTGCCACAACGCCCACTTACGGGGGAAGTTCTGAGTCAAGCCAAGATTTCTTATAAAAATATAATAAGATTATAATAACTTTTGCATGAATTTAAAGAAACTTCTTAGTGATTTCTCAAAATAAACACTGTTATAAAAAATTATTTTAACATTGAAATTGTTAAACAACAAGTTTACATGCACCATTTATTGTAATATTTATTTTTTTCATTCTTAGTTACATGGTTGACATAATTAAATCTAACTTAAAAACTAGCATCCAAGCGTCAAAATCACGGAGGCGAGAAAAATGTATGTTTCATAGACTTACGTATGATATGACCAGCTTTATAGCACACCATATAGTTGAGCTCATTCTAATAAAATATTTTTGCACCCATCTAATTAAAATGAAAACGAAGAATTTTTTTACGTGTTTAATGAAGAAATCGCACCAGAAAACAAACTTTTACGAAATCGAATCAAAGTATTCATAATTATGTAGAAAAATAAGTTAAAATTCCTATCACAATTTTTCTAATAACACTGTAACATGCAAGCGAAGCACATGATAACATAAATTGCATTAATTCAAGAAGAAAGAAAATAGCGGTCGCAGTAGCAGAAAAAAATTGCTCGTCTAACGCCTTAACTATTTGGTCAATAGGATGTTTCGTAAGACACCAGCTTATCGTTATCTTAGGAAGGAAAGGTAGCAACATGAGCTTTGACAACACAAGTTTATCTATAAGGATTATGCTATTTCTACAACACTAAAATAATGTCGTACTTGACAATGGATATTTAATAGACATTTTGGAAGCATACATAAAAAGTTGCAAATAATAGTTGTAATAATCGAACAGCATGTTTTTAAATTTATTACGGTTTAATATAGAAATATTAAGAAAATCCTTAACATATCTAAGTGCCACACAAAAACTTATTCTGCTTCATAACGACAACAAAAATAATTTTTATATTGTCATTATCACCACTATAGATAACTTTTTTTCTTAAATGAATCATTGATTTGCTCATCTGATAATTTTTTCTGCCAAGGCATTTTCAGATTGATATGTAGTTAGCTATGAGCAGATAGCGGTTGACTAGTCTAATTTTTTATGAAACACATAACTGCCAACAAATAGAAATCAATCTAACAATCGACTTCCGGGATTGGACCGTGTCATTATTGAGGTCGAAGAACTCAAAGTTTCGCCCACTTTCGTAATGGGCTTCATCAGGACGAAAAGCAAAAGAGCACGGCTAAGCTTTTCTATCCCTTCTCTTACAAAAGAGTTTCGCCTCTGGCGTGGTTTACACGTTGAGTTACCGTGCTCTTTTGTTTTTCATCCTGATGAAGCACCTTACGAAAGTGGGTGAAACGTTGAGTTCTTCGACGTCAATAATGACACGGTCCAATCCCGGACATCATTTGTTACTTAATGACAATGGCCGTGAAAGGCTCCGAAATCATCAGAACTAAATCTCCTTTTTTTTAAATAAACTTCGTGACGGTCAAATATAAACAGCACTATTCCAACAAGATGGGCTACAGCTTTTACAGTATTCATCATCCAGCTTTTTTCTTACATTATTTATTTGTCGACGATCGTATAAGCAGTTTGAATATCCAACTTCATTTTGCACCACAATCATGCAATTCAACAATTTTAGATTCTTGCAATAGCCAAAATGAAGTACCGCTAGGTACCACATCAGAAGAGGGTATATACTTCAGCGCCTTCATATTAAGACTACCTCTACGCATTGTCTTTATTCCAGGAAACACCGCTTTTTCCTTTAATTTCCATCCGTTGTTTCAATATTAGTCTGGAATAGTTGCAAAATTATCAAACGGAGGGGCAGACTGCAGCTTACACAGGAAACAAAGTACCTGAAACCGCATCGCAACCGAACAAAGAAAAGTCGACGATCTTATGTACCTATAAGTGGTGATACGTCGACTCTCAACGTCGCAATAAATGCCACAACACCGGGAGAATTCCTAAGACTTAGCCTTCCTGAAAACCCTGGATAGAATCCACAACCAAAGGCTACCTATTTGCTCTAATAGTAGTTTCAAACTTTATAAAAGCAGTCTTTAAACACACTTGCTAGTAGTTAAATAAATAGGTCTAGATTGTATGTAAATGTTATAACATTTCTTTATTATTATTATTATTATTATTATTATTATTATTATTATTATTTATTTCCTACTGATTAGCATAATGGCATACAGAAGTTTTGCGATACATCAACATTTATAATTTACTGCCACCTAACGTACACACTCGGCAACACAGGTATTAAATATTTATTTTTCTACTCCTTTATTAGTAAATTGCTCATTAAGCACTGTTTACTTGATTAGTAAATTCGTTGTTACAAACAGTGTTACGTAATGATAATGACTAACACGTAATTTTTTTTATTACGTTACAGTTAGCTTCTGTTGTTTGTACGAAGCGGTGTAGGGATGTGACTGCAGCCGCCTAATTTTTAAAATGGTGTGACAGATGATTTGACAGTTAATAAAATATTTCTTTTTCGTTTAACGAAATGAGTGTGACCGTAGAAAAAGTATAGTACGCAACTCGGGCTATAGAGCAATTACACGCTCGTGGAATTACACACGCGCCGCTACGCGGCTTGTGCGTAACTTTTCCAACTCGCGTGTAATATGCTTCCTACAGCTCTCGTTGTGTAATATACTATTAAAATGCATATTGATCGAACTGCTACGCCTTTATGTCATTAAAACATGTGACAGTTAATTCTGACAGCACCCTGTGGGGTAATGAATATTACTACACTCTTTTTATACAAAAAATACATTGAACCAGAATTTATTGATGAAGATAAAATATTGAACAATACACGTTCGCTTATGGCACTTAACGGGACTCGTTTGACTACTACAAAACTCGGCTCACCGCCTCGTTTTGGCAATAAAAGTCGTTTCGTTACGATGCACATAATAAAACTTGTATCGTTAATATCTAATAAAACAAATCATGTAAGTAATGCTGTGGTGAAAAGGCAAAAGGGTATAAGTCAAAAATGACCATTTTACAGGAACATCAAAAAACTATTTTGCTGGAGACTTGAGAACAACATTTAATTCTTTTCGCTGGTAATCAAAGGAATCAAGTGGATTTATTGACTACAGCTGGCTTTGCTATTGATTCTAAAACTATTTCTACTAGAAAATAAATAAATACGGAACTTATAGACTTGAGTGCGTTGGAGTCTGTGGAAATCGAACCCACATTGTCGGTGTTAAATAAATTTATATGCGTGTTTTGTTTCATTCTTGACGTTATTAGTAATTGAGGTTACATCAATCAGGGGCGTAGGAACAGGGGGGGGGGGGCAAAAGGGGCGACTGCCCCCTCATAACATATGTCGAGGCGGCAAATAATGTAATTTGCCCCCCTCATAAAATATCTCGAGAGGGCAAATAATGTAATTTGTCCCCTGATATATTCTATGAAGTTTTTAAGAAATTGTACATATCACATTAATCTACACGAGATCTAAAATTCGTTGTTCTTATGTAGGAGAGGCAGAAATAAAATACGTCTTTAGTTTTAGGTTAACAGGGGAGAAGTCCATTTTTCTTTCATATGGCAATGCAACTGCCGACATTCCAAAGAAATCATTGACAACAAGCATTGTCACTAGGCTGCATTGTGTT
Source organism: Agriotes lineatus (assembly GCA_940337035.1). NCBI lineage: Eukaryota > Metazoa > Arthropoda > Insecta > Coleoptera > Elateridae > Agriotes > Agriotes lineatus. The sequence continues at coordinate 132,043,299 of OW679196.1, read as the reverse complement.
GGTACATGAACTTCTGGTTATTATTTTTGTTGTAAGGTTGACATTTCATTAATTTAAATTGTGTAACTTTGGCTATTATAAACTTGAAATGTGATTTTATAATTTGTTTTTAACTATATATGATCAAAAATGATTTTCACCTACGAGTAGTATGGCTATGAAATAGTTGAAGATGAAGTTAATTTTTGATCATACTTTAATTAGGTAGGCTTTGCACCAAGGACAATTTCAGCCAGAACTACAATTTATAAATAATTACGGTGTCAACCAGTCAAAATGAAACCTAACCTCATTGCAAAAATATCCAGAAGTGTATGTACCAACACCAACACAGTGCAATCTAGTGACACTGCTTGTTATCAATGGTTTCTCTAGATTGCATTTCCATGTGAAAAAAATTAAGTGTGTTCACCACACGCCTTCCTATTACTGCTTGTAAACCTTTCAAAAACTATACTAACAAAAAAAACGGATTTGACAAAAGTTATAGATAATTACGCCATATTCCGGGTGAATATTCCAAAACCGAACATAGGCAATTAACATGGGAAAAAGGTTTTTCGCAGATTGCTGCTCCCCATTTTAACTTAGAGGGATTTTAATGATACCAATCGAAAGAAGATTTTTTTATCATCTAATGATATGCGAATTAGTTAATTATCAGTTGTATTTCTTTATTATTTTATCGACAATAAACGGGACTGCGGGCGCTATTGCGCGGTCTATCCTAATCAATTTACCACCATTTTTAGGCTTATTACGTTGGGCCATTCCGTTCTGTTACACACTCCGCCCCTGCCTTCCTCTGCCGTACACCTGACCAAAGAAGGGTGCCCTCGGTGCTCCACCCCTCTCCAAGGAGCCCCCGGGGCTTCGCCCCTCTCCAAGGGGGTTTTCGGAGCTCCGCTCTTCTCCAAGGGGGCCCTCAGGACTCCGCCCTTCTCCAAGGTAGCTCTCGGGGTTCCACCCCTCTCCAAGGGGCCCCCGGGGCTTCGCCCCTCTCTAAGGGGGCCCTCGGAGCTCCGCTTCTCTCCAGGGGCCCTCCAATTGATTTCAGTAAAGAAAATTGGAAATCTTAAAATTATAGTCGCCAACGGCATAATGAATCTGTCACCTGAATGACGTTTGAATCTGTTTATTGTCTTACGAGTCATGGCTCAACATGATTTTCCGAATTGAATTTATTGCGAATTTTTGATAAAATAATGATAAATACAACTGACTATTCAACACTATAACATATAAGCCAATCACATTGCAGATATTTGCCTTTTTCAACCAATAACAGCAGTATATCACTGAATATTGGGCACCATGCAAAATATTCACAAAACAATGTACGTACTCAAAAAATAAATAGCCTTGTTGCAAAGTATCGCTTAGCAACGATCTTCTGTCCTTTGTGATATCTCTAGGTTACCTAACACTAAACCCCAACAAACTGTGTGGCTTGTTTTAAAAATTTTAAAATGCTGTGTTTTGGAAGTATTCCGCTGAATTTAATTGAAAATTAATAACTATATTAATTGTTGGAATGTTTTTCAATAAAGTTAATCGTTATGTATTAATATTGTTAAATATTCGTCCCAAATACCACTCGAAGTGGATATATATTTTTTAAATATTTTGCCATTTCCATAGAAATTATTGCAAATTTCACTCAACAAAATCACATTTAAATGTCACTCGCCTTCGGCTCGTGACATTTTTGATGTGATTTTGTATCGTGATATTTAAACGCAATGATTTACATGGAAACGGCAAAATATTTGTCAAAAATATATCCACTGCTTGTGGTATTACCCTTGATTATTCAACACTATAATGAACAAACCAATGAAAATTGTTCAATTTGTCAGAAACGGCCAATCAAAATTGACTGTCATTGAAAACACCTAATGTCACAGTGTTTTCACGCGAGCCAAATTGTTTTCAATGATTTCGATTTAGTGAGTAGTCTTTGACTGACATTTCACCAAAACGTCAAAGTCAAAGTTTGCAAATCAGCGTCGTTCTAAAAAGTCATAATAATCGTGTTGGGAGCTCCAGTATTGAATTAATAGTGGAAAATGTTAAAAATGAGTGCTGTCGAACACGGTAAAAGTCATCTACCCATATTGTTGAATAATCTTTCCAAATACCACTCAAGAAAAATTTTTTTAAGAGAATTTTTTTCGTCAACATGCAAATTATTGCAAATTTCTCTAAACAAAGACTGCTCAAATTCCACTCGACCTGCGGCCTCGCGGAATTTTTAACGCAGTTTTGGTTTCGAGACATTTAAACGCAATAATTTGCATGTGAACAAAAAACTTCTCAAAAAATTTTCACCTTTTGTGGTATTACCCTTGATTATTCAACAGTATAGTGAACGAACCAATAAAAATTGTTCAATTTGTCAGAAACGGCCAATCAAAATTCACTCTCATTGAAAACACCTAATGTCACAGTGTTTTCACGCGACCCCGATTGGTTTCAATGATTTCAATTTAGTGAGTAGCCTTTGACTGACATTTCGCCAAAACGTCAACGTCAAAGTTTGCAAATCAGCGTCGTTCTAGAAACTCATAATAATCGTGTTGGAAGCTCCAGTATTGAATTAATAGTGGAAAACGTTAAAAATGTGTGCTGTCGAACACAGTAAAAGTTTACTACTCATATTGTTGAATAATCTTTCCAAATACCACTCAAGGCAAAATTTTTAAGAGAATTTATTTCGTCAACATGTAAATTATTGCCAATTTCTCTTAACAAAAACTGCTCAAATTCCACTCGACCTACAGTCTCGCGGAATTTTTAACGCAGTTCTAGTTTCGAGAAATTTAAACGCAATAATTTGCATGTGAACGAAAAAAATTCTCAAAAAATTTTCACCTTTTGTGGTATTACCCTTGAAGATTAACTAATTCGCATATCATTAGATGAAAAAAAATCTTCTTTCGATTGGTGTCATTATAAACCCTCTAAGTTAAAATGGAGAGCAGCAACCTTTTTCCCATGTTAATTGCCTATGTTCGGTTTCGGAATATTCATCCGGTATGTTTGGGAGAAACTTTTTGTAAAACTTTCATTTTGCGATTTTTCCAAAAAATGTATTTCTTATAAACTTTTTAAACAAAAGTTGTATATAATTACTCAATATATCATCTTATTTTATGTAATTTAATTTTTATCAAACAATTATAAGATTTTCCGGGAAAATAGAAAAACATAGGAGTAAAGTACCACTTGTGGTTGCCCAATTTTAACCAAAAATGACTGGGATCTCCAAATCTATATTAAAAACAAATATATCTGGGTTGTATAGAGGACACAGACATACTGACAGACTCACAAATTGTCATGATCATAAACTAACAGACGTATATCACTTTGAAAATCACACAATACGGATATTTCCGCAAAAATCTCGTGATTACTATGTAAAATCATGATTATTATATTTTACGAAGTAAAAAAAAAGTAACAATGAAGTATACCTTTAAGGTATTTTGTGTATCTTTATGACCATTCAATACGTGACTGAAAAGCATTTTGGCTTAACTGTAACTATAGTTATTTATGTATCAAGTACATAATGTAGGACTTTATTGAAAGAGTCTATTTTATGCAGAGGAAGCGTAGCGTAGCGATAAAGAGGACGACTTAAATAAGGTCTGATTATGTACAAGTTGCATGCAAAGCTTTATGTTCGAATGCAGTGCAAAAGATTTTCTTTTATCTACAATATCATTTGTAGCATTAGACACATTAGAAAATTCAAGTTGCTATTGAAACATTTGATAGTTTCGAGGTGTGCTTCTAGGTTAATTGCTTTTTCAATGTCAAAAATAACTACCTATTACCGGGAAGTATTAAAGATGAATTCCTTTTTATTAATTGTAAAGTTTTCAGTTAATACGTACAATGTTCTTCCCTGATTTGAATAAAATGACATTTACTTTGATAATAACTGTTGGACATTGACAGGCGGCCGTTTTACTTTACTCTATGGACTAAAGTGGCACTTCATGGTTGCTAAATAATACTATAATAAGGTGTTTATGGAACAGTCGAACATAAAGCTTAGTTATGTTAAAACACTCAAAAATTTTTTGCCCCCCCCCATAATTACAGTAGTTCCTGCGCCGCTGACATCACTGTATATAAGCTAAGCAACGACGCACTAGTTATAAACATAGCCTCCCTAAATACAAAATTAAAAATCACACTTTACTTAACAGGTTGCTTTATGTTAAACACTATTATACGACAGAAACAGCTTCGTTCAGCTACGGTAAATCTTGCTAAATACTAACGTCACGGCTGCAGTTTTGTAATGTGCACTATACGGTCCTTAAGCATGCGAGATAAGACTTAATCTGCGGTTGTCTAAACTAAATTGAAACTCAATTCTGTACGTGTCTCGGCGTACGGGTTTCTCGCAGACAGTCAGCCGTTGCAGTCTTGCTTCGAAACAATTAAGAATTAGTTTTCTCTCGTCTCGAAATAATTGATGCGAAACTTGGAAATATTACACACCCTGCGGATCTTTCGCTGGAAAGTTCGCTTGCACTGACACTCATTTTTACTCCTCGAGCACTTAGTAATTTTGATTAAGCGAACAATAAATTATAGCTGTGTCTCGTCTAGTACAGGAATTTTACAAACAATTAATGTAAAGAATTGAGGAACTTTATTAGCAGTTGCTGTAGCAAGAGCTTAAAGACTGATGGCAGCTTAAAGCGAAAAGGAAACATTATAACGATAATTTCGAAGTAATTTTAATAACTGAAATTTATGAAGGGGCAACGTCCTTAGATGGCGAGTTTTTGCAATCGCTGCGAAGGAACAATTAATCAGTGGCGTTTTTAAGATGCTTCAATTCTTAATACCGTTCAAAGCAATTTCACACCTCGTGAATTCCAAAAGTCGCTATCTGCATTATGTCTTGGAAAGCGCGTCCTTTATCTAGAAAGGAATAAATCGCTTTTACTATTACCCGTTGAACTTATTAAAGTGTAGGAACTGAGGAAATAAAAAAATTATAAATGGAAATGACAAAGAAAATGCGCAGTTGAATCCTTGTTTGCTTTACCACAGTAACATTAACGTGAAATCAAGTTTTCATTGATATTAAAAGAGTTTTTTCTGCATCATTTTTGTCTTTGACTATAGAAGGAAAATGACCTAGATTCAGACGGTCTCATGAATTAAATACACAGAAAATATTAGGTGTTTATAATAGTTATTTATGCTACAAGTTGTTACGCGTCAAAAGCGTATTCAGCGTTAGAATTTATTTTGTCGTATAAATTTAGTAGAGTGAAAGCATCTTTTGTTGTATACGTTAATCGTGTCAGGGGTTCTGTAGTCGCCGTTCGCAATATGCATACGTTGTGCACTTACCGACGAGTCTCCACTGCTCTTTTTGACAGCGTTCGTGTATTTTCTGTGTGAGTTTGAAAACGTTTATCTTGTTGTGCAGGCCGTCTTTGGTTTCTGCTTTTCGAGATACCAAGAAACTTGTCGCAACTCAAATAGCGTTCTCTTCTCTGCGTGGCTTCAGCCTAGCGACCTATATGTAATTTTCCTGCTTTGATTTAGCCCGTTAGCGTCTTTTGTTCATAGAGTCTTCGTGGATGCTTTGCTTTGCTGCAGATGTTGCATCCTTAATCTGCTGCCAGCAGAGCTGCAATAGCCCGCTTAAAGGCTAATTAGCCATCTACTGCAGAAGCTTGGCTCGTCAAATAAGTATTTACCTAACGAACTGAGTTGCCGCAGCTCCAGCAGAGTTGTGGAATTATAGCTTCTTAGCGTAGCTTTCTGACTTTCGTGTGGTGCTATTCAACCCGACGTACCTGGTTAAGTTCCCTTCAAAATACAGCCGATGCTAAATTGGTTTAATGATATTCGCCTTACCAGCATAACGTACAGTGAATTAGAGTAAAACTACTTGTAGTTTATACCTACGTGTTTAACCTTTAATTGTCATTGTTGTGTGTTTAAGTCCTAGTATATACTCTCGCTTAGGCAATGCTTTTAGAACCTGTTGTACTGGCTGTTCAATTTAATGTTTGCTTAATAAATTTAATGCACCGTTTATGGTATTAATTCTCTGATTTCGTTTACTACCTTTTGTATTTTATCAGATATGTACGAATGCCTGCTGCGATTTGATGTGTATTATATTACAAGTAAGTCACGCGAAAAGTTGAGTCCTTGAGGCTGTCAGGCCTAGTGGTATCTTGTTTCAATTGAATTATTTCTAATAATGAATACCAGAATATCATACATTTAGTATTGACAGTGGTAAAAATCCAAAGTCAAAACTGGCATGAAGTAGTAATAGTACAATATAAGGTTACGTGCTGGTTATAACATATAATTCAACTGAAATCGGCATAATTATAGCGTCATAACAATGACGTGTTGGATAAAATAATAAAGACTATATTTCTGGAAAGGTCCATGCCAAATTCTAGCATAAGAAGATGACCTAGTGTTGCTTGTAAGAACTACGGAAGAACTTAAGAACACGCACCAACAATTAGATAAATATGCATACAGAACAAAAAAAAATAATAAATGAGCAAAAATTTAAATATACCCTTCGATGAAGAATAAATGAGGTCTAGGAAATTTTAGAAGTGCAACACGGCTCTGTGGTAGCAGTTTCTAAGATTTCCTACTATCACCCATTCCAGTCTCTCATTATTTTTCTTTTGTAAAATGCAAGTATCCTACTCAGCAAAACAATACAAAAAGTTCCTATAAACATAGGTCCGGAAATACGTCTTAAGAGAGCTACAGTTCCGAGAAATGTGAAGATTTGCGCACCGGAAGTAGCAAATTTCAATCTTTAGGTTCCCATTTCTCGGAAACTATTACTCTCAGCGATTCAAGCGAAAATACCTTTCTTATGTTGAAAACTCTAAACCGATTGACTATCTAACCAGAACTGACTAAAATGTTGACTGTAAAACGTTAAGATAAAAAACAGCTCCCTACCCTTACATAAACTATCCCTTATACCAAATTTTTAATTCATATTTGTATATTAGAACATGCAACTTCACAACCACGTAGTACGAAAACGCGGCTTCAGCAGACATGTATTCCTATACTAAAGTTACTTATATCAGCACCCCTTAAAACCACATAAAATCTGACCACATCTTTTTGTAACCCTTGTCCGGGTTTTAAAGACATTTGCAGGAATTCTCTCCATAAAATATTTGGAAACATTTCACCATCAGATAGTAGTTTACACGAGATGGAACAATCGCCCAGAATTGTCTCGTTAAACCCTTCCATTATGAAGAAAATCAAAATATTTTTCAGCAACACATGCCACAGAAAGATTCAGTAACTGTAGAACATTACATCACTAAACCGCTACAAGTTCAAATTTGACAAATTCCGAAAGGTTTAACACGAGTTCAGTATTAAGTACTCTGCAGTGCTGTATTCTAAATAATTCTGAAGGAGCTGGAGTCCAAATATATAAGAAAGTGACCAGGGGTAAAAATTAACAACAATGATCACTGGTTAACAGTCATTTTGCATCTGGTTTGTGATACATCCATTCTTCAGCCCTGCTGTTTAATGTATATGAAGACATGAACGGTGTCACACTATTGAGACGTTCTAGCACTTTATAGTTATACTTAGTTAAGAATAATTCGCGTAACTAAAACTGCTAAGCTTCGTGGCCATGTGGACCACCCCAATAACTTATGTTGCATGTGTGGCGATTTCACTCCAAAAAAAAAACACAAAGAAAACTAATCGCTGACTTAGCTTGCACATCATATTGCTTGCAAAACCTAGAAAACTATTCCAACAGAATTGATGAAAAAACCACCGAGTTTAGTATTATCTAGAATACAGGCTGTCAGCAACATGACGGCCATAGCTTAAGTGTGTGTTGCTGAAGTAATTTTAAGTGAAAAATGCCAGATGAAAATACGCTCTCAAATCAATCGTAATGGAGCTACGATAAAAAAAGTGGTTAAGAGTTAATCTTTTACTTAATAGAATTTTATGATTTGACGACCGTATTGCTACAGTAATTGTTCAAAATGTCCACCTAATTCTTGTATACAGCTGATTTCTGACAATTGAAGAAAAGTATGTTTGAAGAGTCTTATGGTCAGCACGAACAGTTGCTGCAGCATCCATAATCTTAGCAATAAACTCTTTTTTTTCAGAGCTGAGCTGATTTTGACATGCATAATATTCTAATAATTGTTAAAACAGGATAAAGAAAACTATTTATAGTCAAATGATTTTTTCTTAGTGGAACTGACAATTAGAACCTACAAATTTTTCAAATTCAAATTGTCTGTATTTTTAATGCGACTGACCTTTGGATATGTGTTCATCGGACATCTTTGACTTCAAATAACTTCAGTAACATACCCTTAAGCTACGGGCGTAATATCACGGGACACCCTGTATTATGCAAACCATTGTATTTGCCCAACACATATTGCAGGGCATTCCAGTATCCAATATCCTGATGTGCCAACAGTGCATACACCTGTGCCGCATGGAAAAGACTTACCTATTTCTATATGTTACTCTTGCAAATCACTGCATCAAAACTGCCATAGAAAAGATCGGCAGATCGCCTTGTCTCACAGAACAGAAAAAATTTAATGATTTTATCCAGGATATGAAACTTTTGAAATGAAAAACAATGTGCGTGTACACAGACATGAATGGTGTGATGATGGAGCAGCACGATCAGAAAAATACAAACGAGTCATAAATATTTATTGATTTATTTAAAGTTAGCTTAAAACCAGTGCTATTCCATATTTGCAAGCAACTGGTATTAGTCTTTGTTATTATGAAAACGTGGCTTTGCTGTTGGAGCCAATTAAATATAAACGTCACGAGTGGCCGATCTGTTATAATTTAAAAATTGTGGCACTGCTTACAGGGGGAGGGGTAACAAAATTCACCAAGATACACCAAGAACTGTATGGCACTTCAACAAGGGGTGACCACAACCCGCACTAACACAAACTCAATGCGATTTGCTATCATGCGTAGGGATGAGGCAATATAATAAAATAAATGAAAAAATCTTTAAAAGACTTTAACCAGAACTTACCTCGTAAGTGGACATTGTAACACTAAATAATTTTAAAAATTAAGCTAGGTGTAAAAATATATTCACGTTTCTAATAAATTACATAAATTTTCACATATAGTCACATAACAGCATTAATTCTTTCACAATTTTTTTTTGAGTGCTTTCCAACAACGTCGTATTAATTTACCCGAGCGGGACGTTGTTGGAATGCACGAAAAATAATTTCCGGATATGAATTAATGCTCGAATGCAGATTCGGTAAGAAAATAGTAACGACACAAACCCTCACAGTTAGGTTGGTCTACCTACACAAAATTTCCAAGAAATTTTGTTGTTGTCTTGGTTACGGCTCGTGAACTAATTTTTCTATTGGTCATTAATGAGTGTCATACGATTTTCAAATTGAAAAAAAACATTGTCGGCGGTCGAATTCGAAGGGCAGGCGGCTGCGATGCAATTGTAGCACTTTGTAGGATATTGCAAGCTGCATTCAATAAAACCTTTTTTCGTCGACACTTCTTTCTGGTGCAAATTGTTACTTTCCTGTATCTCAGTTAAAGCAAAAATAAAAAATCTGGTGTGATACACTCACACAGCCGGGCTCAATGGCTCAGTGGTAAGCATTCTGGCTACTGATCTAAGGGTCGAGAGTTCGATCTCCGATCCCGGTGAGCTTTTTAAAAATAAAAAAATGCGGATGAAAACCTCTACAAAATGCCATCATTCGAAAGTGATGTAAAGCCGTGGGCTCCATGTTATTAGTATGTGTAGCATGTAAAAGATCCCTTGCTAAGGTTGGAACTCCTTAGTCTCGGCAAAATTCTAAGTAGGACTAAGGTGCCTGGTACTCTGCATGCTCAGACCTAGTCCATGAGGTTGGCAAAAAGGGCCTATGAAGGCCTACTTGCTAGACATGAGTCTCCCCACAAATACTACTACTACTACTACTACTACTACTACTACTACTACTACTACTACTACTACTACTACTACTACTACTACTACACTCACACAAACCCCTTTTACAGTGATCTTATAATTAACCAAAAATTTCATTTTTAATTTTTAAGCATTTGTCAAAAATTTCAATAATTGCTAATTCTACGGAAACGGTACAAAAAAAGCGTTAGTTGAAGCGATAAATTTTCTCTAAAATTTTAAGCTGAATTCAAAAATGTAATAATATACCGGGTGTTCTATTTAAGATAGGAGTTAATAACCATACTTCCGAGTATGCGATTTTCTTCAAAAACTTGCTGCCGTATCTAGATAGTACACAAAACTTACATATGAAGTTTCAGCGTCTTACCTCTTTTCGTTTTTGAGATATTCTGTTCACAGACAGACAGACAGACACACACACAGCCCAATGAACAAAAACATATTTTTTGGGTTCAGTGGACTCTAAAACGTGAAGATCTGTTGAAAACTCAATTTCGAATTTTTGGGGTGAATCCAATACTTCCTTTATCGTAAAAGGAAGTAACAAGTGGAAGTTGTGACACTAAATAATTAAAAAATCGAAAGAAACTAGGTGTGAAAATATTTTCACGTTTCTAATAATACTGAAACAATAGAAGGAAAACACTTGGCAATGGAAAGTAGATCAATTTGTGACTAAAATAATATTACCCGTGATGGGATTCGAATTTCAGGTGCCAGCGAACGAGCCTGTCCATTCATTTCACGGCTGAATCGGGCCTTTGTCGCGTGAGATATCGACGCTTCGAATTCTTGCGATGCAGCTGCATTTAACGTAACGCACTTATTCGTTGCTCCTTTTTGTATCGTACAACCTTGACCCTGTATCTGTTGGGTCCCATTTTTGGTAAGAATAAACCCTGCGCTATGTACACATTATTACTTGTAGTTTAATGCTAGGTAGACATATAATGTGTATGTAAAATATTGTCTTCCTTCAAATAGTTTTTGAGTTATACCGCCAACAGGCAGACAGACCGACAGACGGACTTGAGCAAACCTGTTTTTCGTCATCTAGCGACCCTGAAACGTGAAGATCTGGAGAAATCTCGGAGGCTGAATTTTTGGCGATTACAATACTTCCTTCGTCTTTTAGAAAAGGAAGTAAAACCAACTGAGTAAATACAGATTACGTCAAAGTTACTAAAACTGTGCAGAGACCAATCAGTTAAAAGCTTAGTTTATCTGTTATGTAGTCTGATCATGCAGCCTTTTAAGTGCTGGTAATAAAGCTAATCTGTAACCTTAGAAATAGACAGCAAGTCTGTCGATAGTCTTTTGGAAAACCTTAAACGTATATAACAATTACTTAAATTTAATTAAATCTAAATGTACGTAAATGTATATACGGGTAAAAACTTGTATAAACGTATATATTATCAAAACGATATTTAACTATTTTTCGTTGGCTACCTTAAGCGCTAATAAAGAACTTTCCTTGCTGCTATCTTACCCCCAATTCAAAATTAAATATAAAAATTTGTAAAATAAAGCTAAATCCTTAAAGCAGCTATGGCGACTGGTTTTTCGGGGCAATAACGGCGTCGCCGCATCAGAGCAAGTAGAGGAACGAGACCCAACTCTGCATACGTTCAGAAGCAAGGGAGCGTTTGGGTTCTGCACGACAGCTTGCGGCTATGATGAGCGGGAGCTATTCACGCGACCAACGAATTGTTCCTGGGTCAAATGCATTATGCGGGCGCCAATGAATGTGACTAAGCGGGATTAACGATTGCTAACGAGCCTAAATGCAAATCACATAACTACCACTACTAACTCAAAGGAAAAAAACGTCTACCTTAAGGTCGAGAACGGTTGAGAACACGTGCAGTGATAATTAAATTTGCACGGCTTGCATCGTGGTTGAAAATAACTGCATCACCGCTTTGGAAATCTGGAGAAACTGCCTAGCACTGGAGTAGTTTGAGAATCAAATTCCAAATGAGCCAACAACACAAAATACAACTTAGGTGCCGGCCTATTCCAAATTTCTTTTCTCGTCGTTTCCCGAAAACTACCTAATGAAGTTAGAGCCACTGTAAAAATCCATAAGGTCAGTAGTTAAAAAAGGGAACAGGCATAAAGTCAATATGTAATTTAAAGTCGCAAACGTCAAAATCAAGACTGGCCGTTACAGAACCACTACAAAGTCAACAAATAAAGTGTGAGGAAATTGTTACATTACTAGAAAATAAAATACAACTAATACTCCATTGTTTGAGACAAGTATAGTAATTTTATCTGCGCTTTCTATTACAATGGGCTGAGTGAAGCAAAGTTACAAGAGACTAATCTTTGGTACTAAGCTTACAAATCTATTTCTTTCTTTCAAAGCATATGTTCGCCGCTTTTCTGTCAAAAAATAGCCGATAGCCATGTTTCAATAGTAACTGGTACATTGTACAACTACAAGAGATACATTCGGTGTAGATTATCACTAAAAATTTCACTTTTTACACTCACACCTTGTCTTTTTCTCAGAAAAATTGGGTGCTGTTAGTGACGAACAGGATAAATGCTTTGAATAAGGTATCATTACCACGGAGCATCGCCACCAAGGACACCGAAACTTTTCGATCATGAGCTGATGGTTTCTTGTTACGGAGATTGAGAAAGTGAGAAGGCACCGTACAAAATAAAATAGACATTCAACTTTATAAATATTAACATCATGGATTCAAATTAATTATTCTGGTACTTTTATTAGCTTACATGGGTTCCTTACGTCATTAAGAAAACATTACTTCCTTCTGAGTGTTATGCATTGTTTTTGTGTAAAATGGCCATTTACTCTGAGGTTCCTTTGTCTGTCTGTCAGTGATGTATCAAGGTCCTACCACCAATTACAAAACTTATTATAAAGTAATTAGAAACTGTGACGTGCCAGGAAATATCTGCTTTCAATTGAGCATCCCAATATTAATTAAATGTATCGATGTACAAACCAGACATGGGAAAACGGTATCAATTTCTTGATCAGCGAATCAACCAAGCCCAGGGCCTTCCAAATCTGTAGAACTGTCCAATATACGTTTTAATTGATATTCTAATGGGATTGTTTCTGTTATTGCTCCGTCTGAATCAACATTACTTCCCCGAATATACATGCCACAGCCTTCTAGATTGGGTGCCTTTAAATGTGCATGCTAATCTGAGGATGCAGTTGAATGTAACCCCATCTCATTTACATAGAAATATAAATAAGAGGGTGATTAAATATGTATTATTCTTGACAGAGAACTGGTAGATGAGGTCATATTGGTGGATCACCAAGTTCTCCAAATCTCAAGCATCTACGCTTGTATGTTTGGGGTAGTGTGAAGGGGAAGGTATAAGCAATATAAGCATCGGAAGTAGAAGAGATCGTCCATTAAAGTATAGGTACCTGCGTAACTTGTATAGCAATTCACAGAACAATTGTAAAATTACCATATTAAATGTTACTTTGTGTTGTCGCACATTGTTAACTTATCAACAAAAAAAAATTGCTACAAATTGGAACGACTGCCCTCAACTATGTGCGAGTGGCCAAACCTCTTAAAAGTGATCGAATTATTAAATTACAATACCCGTTCAAGTTGCCCTGTTGAAGTGATCACTTCGGATGTTGTAAAATAAACCAAGTATTTAATTCTGGATAAAGGATTGAAAACTACGCAATTAGCGGCTTTATTAGCTGTTTCACGGTTTTTCAGAATTCTACATTAATATCTTGTTACGGTCTAAAACGACTTTTACGAAACCGCGCCGGCACAAACAAAAATCACGTAAAATCGAGAGGGCCAGCGCGGACGATATTACACAAAATCGGGACAATGACTCACCTGCCCGTAAGAAGATATGCCGGCTAAACTACAGTGAAGGGAGGTTTGGTCCTACATGAGATTACCTACGGGCAACGGCCTAAGGACGGTAAACAGTGATAAAATTAATTGAGCGCCACCAAGTTTCATCAATAAGGACGAAAATGCAAAGATAGACCCACTATGAAACCGAGAAATCAATGTGCCTGCATTTCGACTTTAAACCTTGGCGAAATTGAAAGCTAAACGGGAATAGAATATTTGTGCACAGCCTCACGACTCCCAACACTGCAGCGACGAGCGCACTGACTTATCTGTGACGCTTAAGAATTCCTCTCAGGCTTCATCTTACATAAATCTAACACTGTGTATAATTATACCTGAAAACAAGCATGCACAGGCCCGAGGGAAAAATCATGAGGCAACGTACAGTAAACCGATCTATTGGTGTAGCACAATACAAAAGCGCCGACGTTGTCAGCGTACACTGAGAATAAAAGTCAAAAAATGGGCACTACAACTAAAAAAGGAAGCCCAGCTGGGAGGTCGCTTTACCTTTAAATTATTGCGGGTTTGTAACAATTGGTACACTGCTCCAGCGCGAGTGGCTGGCTTTTGCCTTGAAAAGCGTTTGTTAGTATTTGCGCACAGCCCAGCGGACAGCTGGTGATTAAGCGCATGAATGATCGTTTAGAAGCAACCCACGCTGACTGCCGACGTGTAACACATCGATACGAAAATTATTGATTGTAATTAGATGCTACACACAAATGACCAACAGGAATTATTACTTATAAACAACCTGTGCTGTCGGCTGGCTTTTAGCATGAATTATTAATTTATAGTTAGACGCTACGCACAAATTAACAACAGGAATTGTTACTTATAAACATCCTATGCTGTCGGCTGGCTATTAGCATAAATTATTAATTATAATTAGCCGCTACACACACTACCTTCATTAGTCAGCTTCGCCTTTCTGGGTCGATTAAAGTCGGGCGTGGGTGTTGTACGATGTCTACTGAGCCAGCTTATATTCAAGGACCGATGCGAAGCCCTTATGGGCACCAGCGAAAACTGAGAGACCTATAGATTGCACGCTCTGAAGACGGGATCCCGACCATGTGGCGGAACAAATTGCCATTCACGTTCTCGAAGCGGCGGTAATCGAAAACGGACACGCACTAAAACACCACAAGAGCACGAACTTTTACTGTCACGGCCCGTAAAGAACTCTCCGAAAACAAAACACAATCTCGCACGCGTCTAACGAACGCGCCCCTTCGAAAGGGGACGCCGCTGGCGCGCGCCGGTAGAAGCACAACAGCCCGTGCCAGATGCTACCTCCGAACTGACTCAACCACCTGCTCGCGCTGTGCCACCGAACAACCAGAAGCTGGAGGGGCAAACAGAAAAGACTGCAATGGAGCGAATAACTTAGAAACATATCTCGCTTGCTCTTATAAACTGCGTTCTAAATTCTACAAACAAACACAATACAAAGCGACAAAACAACCCAGGTACAAGCAAGTCGCCTAGCCCAACTTTCTAAAAGAAGGGCTGCGTGCTAAATCTTTAAAGCTCCAAATAAGCCAGAAAAAGTAATTATAAACGAGGCTACCCAAAACGAGTGCCTTACAGAAAATTATGAACTGCTAGCTGCCTGCACACAATTTGGTGAATTATTAAGCGTAAGAATATGACCTAAAAACCTATATACACGCAGGATCAAAATCGAAAATACTCCAAAAAGTCGCACATTTTTAGAATTTAAAAATGTCCTGACAATCTTCCCATGACAAAGATAAGGTATCGAAAAGAATATATTTGCTGTTTCTCTCGTGTTTTGTTTCTATGCTCATTACAGAAATATAAAAAACTCTTTCCATTGCGAAAAGGGTTGCTGATTCGTATTGAAAAGTCCACCGAAGTCCTGAACAACTTAGTAAAGTAGACAAATCCTTTCATCCACATTGCGAAGATTGCATAACGGTCAAAGATGGTTACCTTTACTATTATTTTTGAAAATAATGAAATCATTTCTAGCATTTTTTTCTCTGACACATCTGCTTCCACCGCTCAATTGTTTCGTGCATAAGTAATCTAGTAGATACTATTGTCAAATGAAAAGCATAAAATGGCATTGGTGGTTATAAAAACAAATATTAAATTAAAGATAAGAGTAAAAGAGAATTTCTTGTAACTACAAAACGATTACGAAATCAGCAAAGAATCATAGAGCTTTTTTTGTTTGAAATGAAGTCAATATATATCTCTGTTAACTGAAATTTAATTTAATTGTGGCTGTTTACAACATCCCACTGCAACCCTTAATACTTGTTACGAATTGGAAATTTTTACTTCATGTAAGTCAGAAGTTTTAAGAGAATGGTGACATACCTGTGAATTATCCGGTATATAAAAATAATAATACAATAAATCTTCATAAATACCTAGTCCTTGAAATTCATTATAATCAGTGCTAGGGCAACATTTTCAAATATATTTAATGACAGACACTCTACCCATACTTTTTTAAAATAAATTGAGAAAACAGAGGCAGTGTTTCACAGACATTTCTATAGGTATGTGCGTTGATTGTAGGACCAGCATTAATTGTTTTATTAAAGATACTCGGCTTGTACAACAAACAATATTTTTAATTATACAGAAATTCTAATTGAAGCATTTTTCATTTTATTCGCTCAATTTCAGCTCTATTATTGTTAAACTAATACAAATAAACTAATGATAGCTTTATTAAATGTCAGATTTCACTTGCATATCCTCTCTACTCGATATTAAGTGCCCGACCCAACAAGCATCACTTTAGTCTAAATAAGGGAGGAACTATTCTGGGTACATAATCAATTGCGTTTTAATGAGAGTATACAGCAGACAGATCCCATTCAAGACGTTGTCTCCACTACGCTGTCAATGATAAAATTATCAATTTACAACTTCTGGGAAACTTCATGGACTGCTTAGAACCTAGCTATTTATTTTTAAAACTTGAAAATGCATTTGATGGAGATAAATTGCCCTCGTCTGAGTAGTTGCGAACTCCTTTTGTCTGAGTAGAAGTAATATTAGTTAAAGCCAGACTTTTCATATTCTGACATACCAAAATAACTCTTTAAATTGTTGTAGATTTATTGAGAATGGAAAGTGCTGGCTGTGAAATAAAAACCTTACCCTCTTAGTTTTTATTGGCTTAGTAGTCATTTAATGTTTGCTTCTCAAGGTTACGTCGAGGAAATCATTATTATCGAGAATTTTTACCTTATGCTATTATAGGCTCTTGTAAATGCAAGGACAGTAAATAAGCTCAGATAGGATTGCGCTTCTTTTTACTATAATTTTACCTTAATACAAATCATTCTTTTTAATAATCAACAATCAGAGTAATGTATTCCCTAGGCTAACATTTTAATTAGATTGATACACTTTATTAGTCTCTTTCATTTGAAACTGCTTTTCGCATATATTGCTGTGGTCCTATGACTTTATTTTAATTTAAATGAAATGAATTATTGTGTATTATTTAATGTCAGGGTTTTATCATGTTATATTCTAACATTCCTTTCTTTTTCCACAACTAGAGCATGCAATTGTAAAAAAATTAATTGATCGACTCATAACACTTTAATATGAGACAATTAATACCCACCCCTTTATTATAAATACGTATTTTCAATATTAATAAGTTTTATTAAAATATTGTGAGTTAATTTATTTTTTTTTATTAAATTTTACTGTATGTTAACGTGAAGATAATTTCAATGATGCTATAATTAATGTTTCCTGTTATATCGTTTATTAAACCTTTCCCTTGAACACTATTAGTTTTATTAAATTTGTTGGTCTCTAAATTTATCGATATTTGTTTTTAATCAATCTTATCGTTGTTCAAGTTATCAGTTTATACTTTTAACTTTGTGCTTTTTACTCAGATATGGTAATTGTTTATATAATCTTTAATTTTCACTTAATTTTTGACTTAACTTTCTTCTAGCTCAACTTCTATTTCTTTGTTTTGGCAAAATGGACTTTGAACATGCTAGCTCTGACTGCTTTCTGGTACCGTCGTTAGCAACGCCTGCTGGTTATGCTACACGCACAAACCATCAACCTTTTCATTTTCTTACACCAAAATCTTCTTCTGACACATTTATTGTTAAAACACTTCTTTTGGGCACATGGCAATATTTATTATGTAAATTGAACTTTTATATAATTTGCTTTATTTTAAGCTGTTGTCATTCTCATTAAAAATTTTACACACTCATTTTGTTTCTTGTTATTTGGTTTATAAACACCGCCAAATCCTTAGATATGCAATTAAAATATCAAAATTACAGATTCGTACCTACTTATCAACCATTATCAAGTTTTAACTAACAAGTCACATTTTTAGGTTCTCAAATGTGACCGTTCCCACCTATGCTGCACCATTAATCCTTTTGTATAACAAATATGTAAGAAATAAACTTATGTTGTATCTTTTCTGATATTTCTTTTATAGATGATACCTGACTAATAGAAAAACTTAGTACAAAATTTTATCATCTAAATTGAATGACACTTGCAACCAACAAATAGACAACTAAATTGATTATAACTTCACATGTAAAATAAACTAATAACTATGATTCTTTCTAACTTATATTTGTTTTAGCTAATTGACAGTCAAATTTACCGAAGAACTGCTGATACATTAATTAGTTATAGTATTCCTGTGGAACAACCCTTTTTATTATAATTAGAAATCTAGGTCTGGACTAGAAAGATGAAATGTGCCTCCTCACGCAGCTATCACAAGATAATACTACTGCAGTCGGTAAATAATTCAAGACGACAATTAATCTACTTTTTTAGTAGTGAAGCATTAACCTAAAGTCGAATTCCTGAAAGTTTTAACACAATCATCAGTGAGAATGTATTACAAAAGTTGTGAGTGATCTGGCTCTGAACCAATTTATTGCTTCTCAAAAAGCTGAAGGTATAAATGTCAATGTATTATATTATTTTACTAAATTGGGCCAAGTTACCTGTACCTGCATTCCATTTTCTAATCTACATCAAAAACCAATAGTAGTCAAAGTATAACTGAATAATGAATAAAGTATGTACGCGGTGTTCTCTATAATATCAAGATTATTTTGTGCAATATCAACAGCTTAGTTGTTTGAAAAAAAAAAATAAACTGCCAATTTATTATGAACATCTTCTAAAACTATTGGCTGGGGATCTTGCAGTGATAGAAGAATTTTGTCGCTAAAGGAACATACTTTCGACATACTATAGCTAATAACATAAAATTTATTAGTTGTACTACTTTAACCTTTGACTACGAAAATATTTTTGAAAATGACAGATCACTTTTCTCAATTTTGGACAGTTGTAGATAAAATTTTCTACAAAACATGTGTGATAATGCATCATTAATATACTTGTGTGCTTACACACACTTATATATTATTGATGTTCTTATCCCACTTTTATAGTAAATAACTATTGTACCATGCAAGTCATACTTTTTCCAAGAATTTGAAATTCGATTATCGAGGGTGGAGCTCGAGTTTATCAAGCAAAAGAAATAACAAAAGGTTGCTTTAATACGTGTTTTACACTTTAACTTTTTGCATAGTGATCCCTTGTTACTCGAAATTTGGTCGAAAAAGGCTCCATAATTCATGACTGTCAAATTGACAATTCACAATTTCTTTAAAATACGTCAACATATAATTACATGTGGTGTATATCTGTATATGTATGTTAATTCTGAAGCAGAATTTCTTTTATAAAGGAATAAAGCGGCAGTCCGACCTAAAGGGGATTTACTCGAATTATAAAATATAAGTCCGGTAAACTTTTCTGGATTCAGAAATGCATAACAATAAATTTAAACATAGCTTTTTCGTAGAGAAATTTTATTAGATATGTATATGATTGACGTCATATACGTATATCGCAAGTGATATTAAAAAGTTTGCACTCAAATAAATTTAATTGTAATGGTATCGATAATTGTATCACACAAATCTATTAAAATTATAAGTAAACACGGACTCCTGAATAACTTAAAATGTCCCTAAGGTTTTAACATACAACAAAGATTCTAATAAAATTATTTCCAGAAAAGGATTGTTAAAAATTGGAAATGATCAATATTACCAAACCCTTCAACCAAAAAATTTAGTTTTAGCTGTTCCTGTGCCTATAATCCGTAAAACTAACTTGAAGCATATGAAAAACAATATTATAACTGTAACATATTATTTTATTTGCGTTTCATTATATTGGCTCTGGCTCTGGCTGATGTACTATTATCTTATTTCCATCTACCATCGCTAGTCCTTACAGGGAAATCAAATAATTTGAAACTTTTGTGTTGTACTGTCTATACTATGTCGTGTAACTCCCACACTGAGAAGTCATTAGAACCGAAATTTTACTTTGAGTTTCTTTCTCTTAGCAACCATATTTTTACTATTTAACTGTCATCTAGCGTATTTCTTTTTTGTTTCTAATGGAATTCCTCTTTTCACACTGTAGTGGAGCCAATAAACCAGCCAGTGTCAAAGTCAATTGTGCTTATTGCTAATAGAAGCTAAATTTCGGGGTGCAGCAATTGTTCGCGTGTATTTTAGAAGTCGCTTTAACGTCAAGTTTGATGTGTGTCGTCACTGAAAGATTATAAGCTAACTTTCGTAAATTCGCGCTGCAATTTACAACACTGCATGATTTCCAACTCCCCTTTGCGTCATCTACAAAGGCAATTGCAAGGCCAATAAACGGACCTGCACCTGACTCAACTGTACCAATGGCAGAGGCAATAAACGGACGGACGTTTTACTCGACGAACAATGGGCCAGGCGAAATAGAGAGCAAACCCATTCTAAGACAGCCCGTACCCGCCGAATAGTGGATCACAAACTCGAGCCGAGAAAGTAAAATTCCTCTTTCAGGAAGAAGTTATTTCAACCGTGAGCCCGCAACCGTCTGGACAATACCTGCAGTATACAAAGAATATGACACAGTTTTCCTTCATAAGCGATCTTTATACAAACGTAGACACTCTGTGGGAATCCAGCATTGCGTCTCCATCCGTCTTGTGTCACTATGGCCCAGACAAAGGCTCGGGCCAAAAACCACATCAAATTACGGTGTTGGATTACATACATATAATTCGCTATTTCTATTTTTTGTACACATTTGTATTTTCCTTACTGATTGTATTTTCACTCTGTCCCTTATAAAGTTTATATCAGGTGTCCGTTCTTAAACTCGAACATAAGAATTTTAACTTTTTAATGACTCCTACTCCCCAATTCAATTTACAGAACAAATAATGATACCAATAGAAAGATAACATTATTCCCCACCAGATGAATTAATAATAATATTCACTGATGTCGTATAGAAGTAATCTCTGAAACTTCCTTGTGGCGCTTTAATAATAATGCTATTTTGTTGGGTAATTCGCCATGAACGTTCAGGAAGACAAATTTACTTCCTTTTTCAACAATTCACTAATTAAATTAAAAATTAACTAAGAAAAAATTATTTTATAGATTTGTTTCCCGACACGTTCATTCGTCTTTGACATTGTATAGAAACTTGATTTACATAGCTTGAATTTCTTGTTGTGGTTTTTCTTAGTTAGAACTTACGACTCATTGCTGTAAGCTAGTATTGGAATGAAAACTGGGGTTTTGTACTCAAAGATTTTCTTTTACTTAATACTTCAAAGGTTGTCCACATTCAGAACCCTATGGACTTGCAAAACAAATTAATCCTTAGAGAAATCTGGACATCTGTGACTGCATATTGTCTGAAAGGTCTGGTAAACTAATCAGGTGAAAGCTTACCGATTGCCAGTAGAACAGACAATGAGCGGCAACGTATAAACGATTTTGGGTTTGGGCTCTGTATTCATCGGCAGTTGCGTTAGCGATACTGCGGTTGTTTTTACCAATTTGTACTTGTACACCTTTCGGAAATTAAATTATATTTGCTAATTCACTTCGTGTACTATTTATTTAAGTGTAAGTGAAGCAACACTATAGAAGCTGTTGCATCAATTTTGCTCTTTGTTTTATACTTTATTTTATATATTTCTGACGTTTGTTGCGATACATTTGAAGAAAGCATTTGTTTTGATTTTATCTCCTAATTTTAGTGATTTTTTTCACTTGTAGTTTTCTCTAAGAGCTACATAATAGGTATGTTTTTTTCCAAACGTTTTATCTGTAACTGTCATCGTTGGGTTTAGTTGCCGTTATGTTTTGTTTAAATTCTCTCATTTTACTTCTAATGTTAGTTTTCGCTATCACATGATTTGGTTCTTTTAATTGTATCTGAGCGTAATATTTTAGCTCTTTAGACGTTTTCTATTGGGTTTGATCTTTCGTCGACTCTATTTTGCGAAGTTACTCGTCGTGTCAGATTTTAAGGTTATTTTGCTCCACTGTTGCGATTAGACTACTTGTCGATGTCGATGTTCATCTCTAGCTATTGATCGTTATGCAGGATTTATAATTAAATGGTTGTGTTATCTCCGTTACTTTCCGAAACTCCATTGTTGGTTATATTTTTGGATGGAATGTGGAAACACAATTTTGTGTATTTATACAGAGATTTGTTTCGGTAACTTCAGTCTTTGAGCATACGTTGGTCAATTGGTTATTATGCATGTTTTATCTCTTTCTAATAATTTTCTGTAAGTCAGTGCCTCCATATTACCTTTCTCGAAATTGGAGTTAGATTAATAAGCCACTTTATACCTCAAGTAAATTGCCCTAGAAGCGCTGCGCGCCTGTATGCTGATTCAACCTCATATTTTCAGAATTTTTCTATGTGTTTTCCTTTTGTCATGAATTTCAGAATTTATTCAGCATATATTGGAGATTGAAGCTACATCGTTATTGCTGAACTACGCTGAATTCGACAAAGAACCTTTAAGATTTAACTATTTTTTCCGCAATTTATTGGGGTGAATAAGTTGGCAAACTTGCGCTATGTTTTTTTTATAATATGTTAGAACTTATCAAGAAGGCTGCGTGTTATAAATTTATTTACGATTTACCTTCCTTCAATGTAAGTTACGATTACCAGGTCACCGGTCACCAAATTAGGTTCGGAAAATGTTAAGCAATGAACTTGGAGGCGCCTTATCTTCTCAATCATTTTATTGTTAACCCACTCCTCCTCCGGAGGCGCATGGAACTCTATTGATCAGGAAATACTTTGTGAGTTCACAGTTTCCTATCCTGCTTTTATTGAAAGGTTGCGTTATTATCATTAGTTCTTTTTACTCATACATATTTAAGCGTTCAGCAGTCACACGTTGTACTCACTGAACATTGGAGTTTGAGCTACATCTTTTCATCTTAGCTTGAAATGTACTTTTCCACCGTAAGGTTTTCTTGCTATAAACCTCCTTGCCAATGCTGATTTGCATTTTTTACTACTGCTCTAGTGATCTCATACATCCCATACACAGTTATACTACTAATATTTTTCGTGTTTTACAATAAATCATTGTAAGTGCTTATGAAGAAAATGGCAAACAATATTGAGTATGTCTTAAAGTTTCTTTAAACATGGATATTATTTGTAAGCATCTTATGAAATGAAATGAACTTTTCTCTAAACAAAAAGAATATCAGATAAACATCACCGTAAGTACGTCATATCTATATAGTAAAGCAATTAAAGCTTGCTGCAACACACAACACTGTTATTCAGGCTTTAAAACAGTGGCTCCCTATTCTCTGAAGTGGAAGTGGATTGATCATTTTAAGCATTCTAGGATTCACTCTTCCAGAATTTAAAATGATGAATTATTGCGTACAACTTGATTGAATCCCTCGAATTTCGTCTCACGGGGTGAGTCTACGAGACCAAGCGATGGCTGACGTCGCGGTTGCTCCTCATCACTCTATGCACGTCAAAGATGTCCAATCAGCTGACTCAACTACTTGTAGGCGCCTATTGTATTGTTTATTGCTGAAACATACGTCGTTGCCGTAATCAATACAGCACCCAATTAAAATTAATTGGATGACCGTCTTTCCAGCACTATCAGCTTTATCTGATTTCAAATTTACAACGAACCCCTGTATTATTAGCTACTCTATATAATTATGGCGGCTATTGAACGAAAGTAACCCAGCACGGATTATACAGCGAATTATTGATTTCCTCAGTTTTGTCTGGTGGTAGGTAATTCTGCTGAAAAAGTTAACGAGCTTAAGAGGCTCGCGTTGATGGATTTTTCAGCGAGATCTGTCATATACTTTATGTTCACAGGAATGTTATTAGATTAATTACAAACTGGAGTTATGGTCATTAGCAAAAGTTTCCCAATAACAACAACATGCAAAACCAGGCTAAACGCTAATCCCAAAATCTACGAGCTATTTTTAAATCAAGTTTTCCCTTATATTTATGTTAATATCATGTAGCAGAACTTAATTTCGTACTCTCATTCGCTGCAGAATTTAATATCCTGAGTGAATCTGGAAGCTTCGCATTTCACTTCTATTTTTCGAACCCTTATTTAATGCGGATCAGAATCCAGGGTTGCCAACACATCCGTCACTTAGAGTGACAGTACTCTTTATTTTTCGTCCTACGGTTTCATGTCCACGTTCATTTATTGTCCAAGAGGGGCTATTAAGAGGATAAACGCAGAAGCAATTTCGGGCTAGAAATAATGATTAAGTGATAGAAAGGCGAAACGTCCCCCGCACATTCAAACCGTTTCAATCAGAAGCCGTTCTTGGTTTTCCTGTTAAAATCAAAGTATGTAAAGAAAAATCCAGAGCAGTAAATCCTTCGCCGCGATGTAAAATATGACCTGCGAAACGTCTAGATAACGACGAAACACAGGATATTTTGAGAAATTAAATCTTGCCCTGTTTACCTCGCATTTGATCCCAAAAGGGCTAATCTCGTTTATTTTAATTATCTTTCCTGTTTCCCTTTCGGCATCGTCCTTGCTAACACTATAAAACACCGACCGGAGCCTAGAAAAATCAACCGTCTTCCTGAAAACTTTTTTGTGGGACGCTTTAATAAAGTTCTAAACAAATCTTTCTTAATGCCGACGTTAGATGAGCTTACGGAATGTCGTTATCTAAGTTCCTTAATTTTCCTTTTAAAACGAATTTTTCGTGGTACCGTGTTTGAAATTTAAACCGTAAAACTTTGTTGATCCTGCTCTGATTAAATGTCAAGTCGTTGTGTTCGTTTCTTTTTGCCAGCAGTTAAGCACTACTTCAACACAACTCTCCGACTTAATCAAACACTGCTAATGACTGAACCAGACACTTCGTTCACAAGCAAATTGATATTCTCAGATTTTTAAATTGAGCACATCAGAACTTAATCCACAACGAGTGTATAAAGAGATTACATTCAAACAAAGTGATATAATCTATTTCTGCTTTTGGTATGTGTATTTATAGTTTTTCCGTAAAGATTAAAAATTATTATTAGAAACAAAACTATTGACGAGAGAACAAATGATAATTATATGTTTCTACATCTAAACTTGCATATTTTACTAAACTGTCTAACGAACTACCTCTAGGTGTGATAGGTCAAGGCCATCGATTATCTTCTCTAAATCTCAGTCACCTAGGGATTCACTTAGTCAGTGTGCTGGGTATATTCAAGTAACATTACTAAAATTATTTAATTATTATTATTATTATTCAATTATTATTATTATTATTATTCAATTATTACGTATTTAGAGAATTATATATCCAATTTTAAATGGCGCCCTTAGGCTGAAAAAAGAAGTTGAAAATCTACCAAGTGGATGATCCTCAACACCGAAACGTAAAAGAGTCAATTATTATTATTGTGTTTCTTAATCGGTGGTGCTTGATGTTTTATATTGTTTTCAATTAATTGTTTTATATGACAGACATTGTGTGGCAAATCTCCTGAAAACTGAAAAAATAAAATTCTTTTCCAGTATTCATTCTATCAATAAGAGAAGTCTGGTGGTTTCGTATCTGACATCGTGAACTTGTACATGATTGTATCAAAAGTTTCACTTCACCACGAAACTCAAGGAAAGGCCGAGACTAAATAAGTAGCTGAGCCATGAACTTTCTCAAATCTATGACTATTTACTGTACAATATGTTCAACAGGATTTCGTAAACTGTAGGAACTAAAAAAATCTGCTGAGTTAGACTTTCGATGTTCCCTATCCAAGTACTATTATTATCAACATTCAAATTCTATATGCACGTTTCATGTTGACTGCAAAGTGGTCACACTTAGTCTTTCAGTTTTCATTCCTTTGTATATACTAATAATAAAATAAGGCCACACTGTTCGGTTGTTGCTTTCTTTAACACAGCAAAGATAGGTGACTGATGATTCTTGTAGAAATCTGAATTTCAAGTATCAGTCACGCTATAGTAGATATTAATAATACGAAATCATCAGTTTCCAAGCTTTGATATATCCAATAATTATCACTGCAAAGCGATCTTCTGGATTGTAAATGTATGCCGGTCTCCATCCTCAGACATCAAGTAATTATGGCTTGGAAAATATACCCGTGTAGATGGTATTGAATAGCAATCGGTAAAATTAATAGTGGCTTTATTAATTAGTCTTGCTCTTTTCACACGAGTACAATTTTCTACAAACTTAGCTTAATAGCATATTGCGCAACTAGTTTAGAAAGGTGATGTTTTACAGAAGAAGTGTGACTGGTTTGAATACGAGCGTAAGCGAGTAGCTAAACAGATATATGAGTTTAGTAAAACCACTTTTCTAACGAGCTCCGTAAACTATTATATCGCATTTCATAGAGAAATGTGAAATATTAATTTTTTACATAAAAGTGACACTAAATGTCAAAACATAATCAAGCTGAGCAGAACTTGTTTTTTACGTACTGAAGCACAAGAAGTAGCTGTAGTTGATGTTATACGTTTGGTAGTAGTGAAGTATATTAGTGATAGCACTGTAAGTCTATGTCAAATTCGAGGTTAAAAGGTTAGGTTTTGCGTCAGTGTTGACACAGTGTGACGCAAAACCTAACCTGCTAACTTCAAATATAACAGACTAATAGTGACTACGTTGTAAAATACAACTTTAGTCAACGATTTTAAATGTAGAAATGTAATACATTAACATATTAAATTAGGCAAAATACTATTAGCAAACACTTGGTAACCTACTAATACTTATCGCCTAATTAATAAATATAAATACAAAAAAATGGATATACAAATGATTAGTAAACGACACAGTTCATTTACATGTTGTAGATGGTATTTTCTGGAGAGTGTTGTGTAATAAGTAGCACAGTACTCATGTTCACGAATAATTCTGACTTGCTATTGTGGCATATTATTCAACTAAATAAATGGATTGTTAAAGAATGCTAAATAAAATAAGATGAATGTATACCAAGATTAAGCAATTATACAGCTAAATTACTTAGATCATTATTTATCCTGTAAGTTAATTTAAAATTTTATAATTTTTCATTTAGATACAAAAATGTTGATAATATTATCCAAATTGGCCAGCTACATATTATAACACGGAAGATATGCACAGATTTCAAAATAGTACCTGAAGACTGCGTCTTTAAATAACATCAACCTCTTCATTATAATTTGATACTATATGGAAAAACAGTTATAGAGATAAAAATCCTCAAACATAAAATAAAATAGAGGGAATTAAAGGGAGAACAAAATACAAATTACCTGGAGAAGTGTATCGTGAACATACTTACTGTTACGACTACAAAATGGAATGAGAAAAAAATGAGAAACTCTGCTAACAGAAAAATTGAGTCAGCGATGAAGGTATTGAGAACGACAAGTGAAGAAAATAAAATACAGAATCTTCGCACCTATGGTTAAGCAACATACACACACTCGGCACTATGACGCTTGGAGAATCTTCTTGCACAAGTACCTTTCGCCTGTCTTTGTATTCTGTTAAAGCAGGCCAATTTTGTATTTTTAGTCGTTTTAGGTCACTTTAGGGTTATCAATAAAAGTTTGTCTCGCTGTCCTTGTTGTACGCATTTACCATAGATGTCCCATACATCTGATTTTTTGTGTCTTAACCAGTGGCGGATGTAGGATTTTTTATTTGGGGGGGCTCAAAACTATCACATAAAAGCAACGCAGAAAGTGTTTATTTTTCTTTAATGAAACTCCAACAAAAACATACGAAGAGTGGATATAATAAATTTAATACACACACAAATGGGACAATAACTAACACAGTGTAAAAAATATAAAATACAGTAGGTAGGTACTTCCATTCCCATTGTACGTGTGTCCCATCTAGTATCTAAAATAATAGAAAAATACGACGATTGGTGAAAACAATGCATGTTTACTACGTGTGTAAAAAAGCTTACCCTAATGGCTGTGGATAAAAGATGAATGCATCAACTGAACACGACGAACTCTGTCGGAAGTAAATTTGTTTATAATGCATTCGGTACAGACACTACGACTCTCTTCTCTCTCGATGTTCAACAGCGCGAGATCTGATAATCTTTCCTGTCCAATGGTACTGCGTAGATATGTTTTGATCCGCTTCAAAGTACTGAACGACCTTTCGCATGTCGCTGTAGTTACTGGAAGGACGACTGCTATTGTTAAAATTTTTCGTAATGTCGGAAACATTAACTCCGGAAGCACTTGGAAAAAGCAAAAGAAGTGATTTAGGTTTATCATTTAATTTTTCGACAAAGTGTTTGGCTTCATCTACCTCACTATCAGGATATTCAGTTTCATAGTAGTTACACAATGGTTGTAAAATATTTTTATCCAGAAAACATTTTGATGTTGGAACTAGAGCTGATATACTGTTCAGAATTCTGTTTGGAGAACCTTTTTTTAAGCTCATTTAGAATTCTATCGAGTAGAGGATAGTATATGTTTACTTTAAAGTAATCTTTTGTATTAAGGTTATCTTCGTTTTCACCATTAATGTAAATTTTCTCTGTGACGACGTAATTTTCATATCTTTTCGACATTTTTCGTTTTCTAGTGTTGCCGGAATGCTTTATTCCAATAGAAAGCGTATTTGACAACATTACTGTTTCTGTCCAAACATCACTAAATTTTTCAGCGCTTCTATATTCTTCCAAAGAAATTACAACAGATTCTAAACATAAATTTACTAAAGATAAATCTATGTCTTCTGACTGCAAAAAATTGTTAAAGTTTTCTGTGATTCCAAGAATCTTCTCAAACATTATCATATGAAATATTGTCGAGAATGATAAGAGAAATGTCCTTCAAACCTGCAGCTTGCACTCTGTATCAACTTCTATTTCACGGCTCGTACTTGACATGCCCGATGTGGAACTAAAAGCTTGCAGTTCATATGATTTTCCATCATATAAACGTTTTGGATGTTTACATAAGCATCATGAGCTTTTCCAGATTGAAAAAAAATGCATACCTACAAGCTTTCTAAAACATCAAAAAAGTCTTTTGCGCTTTGTATATTGCAGCAAACGTCAACTATAACAAGATTTAGCCTGTGTGCGTAACAATGAATATAAAGAGCAAATGGATGCCGGTTTCTAAATAACTTCTGAATACCATTAAGACTTCCACCATAGGCTAATAATTAGCCTATGCTTCCACTTATGACGGCAGCACCGTCATAACCCTGTCCACGCAAGTTACTTCCCTTTCCACAAAGCCAAATTCATCAAGTTTTAATTGAATTGCTTGATTCAGCCTTCTGCATTTAAAATTTCAACTTTTGAAAAAGCAAAAAACCTTTCATAAAGTTTTTCTTCGTGCAAATATCTAATACAAATGCCCATTTTGTTCGTGCTTAGCTACGTCTCGTGTATCATCGACTAAGATAGTGTAATATCGTGATTTTTTAGCTTGAGTAACAATTTT
Source organism: Agriotes lineatus (assembly GCA_940337035.1). NCBI lineage: Eukaryota > Metazoa > Arthropoda > Insecta > Coleoptera > Elateridae > Agriotes > Agriotes lineatus. The sequence goes on along the minus strand of OW679196.1, from coordinate 132,013,496 downwards.
ATTTCTATTATATTTGCAGAGATGTTAATAATATGATTGTGTGCATCGTGATTAATGTATAAAGCATTTCCAGGCATTTTTAACGCTAAATTCTGAAAGTTACCCGTTATCCAGCTGCTGGTTTATGTATCCTGCACTAAGTGTTTCTTTAAAGGATTACCAAACTGCTCATCGACTTAACATGATTTTTGGATTTATCATGTTCTCTTAACTTTTCTAGGGCATTACGCCATTATAAAGCATTTCCAGGCATTTTTAACGCTAAATTCTGAAAGTTACCCGTTATCCAGCTGCTGGTTTATGTATCCTGCACTAAGTGTTTCTTTAAAGGATTACCAAAACTGCATCGACTTAACATGATTTTTGGATTTATCATGTTCTCTTAACTTTTCTAGGGCATTACGCCAATGATAGAAACCAGTATCAATAAAAGTTTTATCAGCGGCATAAGTTAAGTTGTTATGAAAATGACAACAGGCAAAACAGTAGGCTTTATCAATTTCGACACAGTATTCTAACCAATTAAACTGCGAAAACCACGACAAACAAAACGATCGTTTCTTTATTTTGTTTTTACTTTTAGTTTTACTTCCAATCTTTCTTTGAGGATATTTTTCTAATAGTATTTGTTTGGGACCTACTTCCTTTTTTCCTAGCAATATATTTAAATCACTTTCCGCTTCTTGTATAACACTATTTATATCAATTTCTTTATGTAAGTAACTTTCTTTTGTACCGCACCGTTTAGATTTGAAATACGAACGTATATCCATGTTTTTTCAAATCTTTACACTACACTAACTAATCCCAGCATCACTCAACCACTTTGCATTACGTATTACTACTGCATATTACCTGGAAAGTCGGAAAGAATGCGAATAATCGCAATAAGCACGACAACAGTAGTACGCTTGAAATCTGCAGCTGCGGTATAGTACTTCGAATAATTGTCGACCCTTACCGGCCTTAACCCAGCGACTCAGGACTCAGTCCGAATCTGCTAACTCGTCAGGCCGTTACGGTAGGATCTCTGCTCTACCGCCAAAATATTGTCTGTCTGATTCACACAGATGCGTGCATCAAAACCTTTTTGATTATAATTGTAATTCAAGTCATAACTGTTCTATCTCATTCAAAGGTCGTGGTAAAGTCAAATTTGCATCTTGCCGTATTTGTTTGCCTCTGTTAATATTGGAAAGGAATTTGTAAGCTTCCCTTAATGGCTTTTAAGCGGATGGATACATTTTCTAATAGAACTTAAGCCGACTTAGCATATTTGGGAATCATGGGTTTATGGATTTCGTTCAATTGCCTCATTGAGAGAGCTTAGCATTAAGATTTTTAGAATAAGTATTTATTCCTACGTGCGACGCTCCGATTGGCTACGCAGGATCGCCTCAGCCAATAGTGTTTGAGCTTGCCCCTCCTTGATAAATTTGCGAGTTCGGCTCGTTGTAAATTCACAATCAGTTAGATACAGAATTTCGAGGAAGCAAGTTTAGCCATGCTTTGTGCTGGGTTGCGGTCGTTCTAACTCCCTGGTAAAGACGTTTCCAGGTTGTTTTGTGTTACGGTTACGCGCAATTCGCTATGTTCGCGTGGCCAATCCAAGCGTGTCACAACAGTTGAAGCTTTTGTAAAATACCATCGGTCCATCAGTGACGTTTGTAATCGTTGTTACTCAATATATTCGTGTTTGTTAAGTCTTGTTTCACTCCAACAACTAACTGAACCCAAGTCAAGGGTTATTAAGTGGCAGTTCCCGGCAATCCCATTGAACCAGAATTCGCAGTGGATTAATTGGGGGCCCCATTCGTGGAAGCCTCTTATCAAGTTAATCATACAAAAAACATTGTCATTAGTACTGAAACCGTTACCGTTACATGTTACATCCTAATTTCGTGGGAACTGGAAACAGTTTTCATTTTTATTTTATCATTTTTTAAGAACTGTATACTATATATTGTATAACTATTCAAAAATTTTGTAGGGGCTCAAATTATTTTTGCCGGGGCTCGAGCCCCGGCAAAACTGGCCTAGATCCGCCACTGGTCTTAACCCACCTTACTAAATCTTGTTAATTGTTCAGTAGTTTTCTCTTGTGGTTCGTTCGTGTTCTCTAAACATTTAGGCCATCAACAAAAACAGGCCCGTATATTATTCTCATACACTTTCTTTCACTTCATTTGGTTTAATTCCAGCTTTCACATCCGTAACTTATGACTGGTCTAATTGGCGATTTATATAACTTTATATTGCTTTTCGCAGAAACTTTCAGCGATTTCATAATATTTGGCAAACTATAAATAAACACCGGTTTCCAACATTTATAGGAGTTTTAATTTCTTTCTTGATGTCGTTACCATCTGTTGTCACTGGTCACTGGCTACCAGGTATTTTATCTCGCGTTTCACTTCAAAAATGTATATTTCATGTATTTACCTCTGTTTGATCTTGTTGCTTCCTCTTTTTGTCATCATGTCTTTTTATCTGTTGTCATATATTTGAAGACGTCATTTGTGGCTCATAGGTTGCATGTTACTTCATATTTCTTCTGTCTGCTTTCTTTCTTCTACTTCTTCTGGTTGTGCTAGCTGTTAGCTGCACTGATACCTATTGGTCCACTGTGATTTCCTTTCATACATACGTCAGTAGCAAAAGCAAGGATTTCTAAGTTGTAACCTTCTCGTGTAGATTATTCGTCCAGGATTGATATTTATTAATCGTATTACCTTTGCCAGTATTAAATTAACCAATAATGGCCAGAGCCTGTCTCCTTGTTTCATACCTCGTTTAAATTCAAATTCTTTGCAGATATTTTACGCATGAATTTTATTTCCTACATTGCTGCTTTTATTAAACGAATATACTTTCTGGGTATTCCAAGTTGACATGTTTCCCAAATTGCTTTATGATGTATGCTGTCGTAAGTTTTTCGATAATCTATATAAAGTTGAGTTATACGAATTTTAAATCCCAGAGCTTTTGAAGTATTTGTCGCAGTGTAAATATTTGGTCGACAGTTGATCTTCCTTGCCTAAACGCACATTTATGACATGTGGTTAAGCCATGTCTACGTATTTGAGGGACACTCTATATAATATCTAGTTTATACCGGATGATTGAATACTTTTATCCTCTTTAGGGCTATGGAACTGTTATTTACTTTTACTCATCACTGCTAACATAAATTTTATAGCCATCTGGAACATAGAAGTATTCGATCATTTGGCAGTAAATATTCATAACAGCAGCAAACAGGGTCCTTAAATTTACAAGTTTTTATAAAAGTGTTAGGTTACGCATAGATAAAGTTACATGAAAGTCAGCTACATATCAGTGATAAACGGAATGGTTGCATAACCTGGAGGAATACTCTCGAAATGAATAAAACATGGATATGCCAGCGTCACAGTATAATAAAAGATATTTTGAAAAATGTGAACATGGAGAAAGTGTTCCCTCTGAACGGAAAAAATACATTTATTCAACCTTACAGACGAATTTAAAATAATAATCAGTTCCCAAATAAACAGAAGAACAATCAACATTTAGAGCAATCGACTATAGACAATATATTCTGCTTAACTCAACTAACAGAAAATTGCTGCAGCAAGAGAAACTGCTGCAGGAGAGCCTCTTTTATGACAGAAAACAAGCTTCAACGGCTCCGCTAGCTCAGCGTGAGGAGTGGGTTTTACAGTGACATAGAAGAAAGCTCGCTCGCGATAGTCAAAACATTTGTATCTTCAAATAGATAGAAACAAACTTGTGTTTTTTTAAAAGTGCCACCTGGTTTTTATCAGACGGTGATGTACTGCGAAAAATTCCTACCAGAGGAGTTTTCCTCTCGGTGATGAGAATTGTGCGTAATCAGCGCCAGATGTGATTTGCCTTACGAGATTTCTGTAAGGCTTAGTTTACTGCAAGAAAACGTGCAACTTTAAAAATCATACAGTAAATGTAATAGTTCTGTTAAGATACAGTTCATAAAAATACATTTATACCAATCAAAGCCCAGATCCACAACAAATAATTGTTAAAACAGTCCCCAATAATTATACCTGTTTTTCGTGACGTTACGTTATGCAATGAGCAAAACCTTCACATGTGTTCGTCTAAAAACCAATTTTACAGGAGAAATCACTTTTGCTTAGCTGGCCCAAAGTGCTTGACCCGAATTTATGGCGAGTTGACATCGTTCTACTGCTTGAAGCCAGTCTGCAATTCCCCCCCCCCCCCCCCCCCGGTCCGTTTATAGAGGTTTCCTTTAGGACACGAATGCCAGAATGTCTAAAGCTGCGTGGGTTTGTGAAATAAATACTAGGACATCCGCCGTTCAAAGAAGATTGGCTATGACAGCAGGATGTTTGTCCAAGGCTGCGTGGGGATATAGATTGGCGGCGAAACAATACAAGGGCTCACCTAAATACACTCGATCGGATACCGATATGAAATTCTACGGCACTCAAACAGAGCATGATAGGAATTTCAGATTGGTAAGCTGCATTTTGGAAGATGGGTATATTCGACATAGGTCGTAATTTCCTACAATTGGCTCTGTAAGTCTTGCCCAAAAAGCTATATTCACAGAATAATTAACGATAACATATGGCCAAGTTTTTCCCCATGATCGTTGGATAACTACTGCTTTATTCTAATTCTGAATTAGCTCGAGAAGTAGTTCAATTTGATGAATTTCCCGGCTCCCGCTAGCGGCGACGTTGATATTTAATCCAACCTAACAAAACTTACATTCATCTTGTAGATCTCACAAAAGCATATGCATTGGATACCTGCTTAGCGTATTAGAGGGCTCCTTTTCCACCAATATAACAGCAATAAAGACAATAAAATCGCTATTCTAAAACACATGCAGTAGACTAAAGATTGGAAGATTAAAAGTAGCGAAAGGGCTATGACAAAAGTGCTACATGTTCCCAATGCTATTTGACGTACATCTAGATACTGCTCTAAGTAATTGGAAAAGGAAATGTGGAGACAGCATGCTATACAGGGTGTTTGTAGATCGCTAGACAGCTCGCAACTTCGTTAATAATCGAGATATCGAAAAGAACTTTCTTTTGTTTTAAATGCCAGTCATGGCCTCCTATTTTTACGTAGTGATACACAACATTGGTTTTTTTAAATAGAACACCCCGTGTATTTTTAAATACTGAAATTAGCACTAAAAGTGCTTTATGATAGCATTCTTAAATTTTAATTTTGCAACTTACTATTTTTCCAAATTAAAAAAAGAAATTTAGCCAAAGTAGGCCTTGAATTACGCAAAATCACACAATCGAACAAGAAATGCAAAACAAACTCCACTTGACTCTAAGAAATTTTTATGACCGAATTATAGCACCAAACGTACTAAAACAATTGAGAACTATGTTTTTTTTTAATGGAACCATATGAGTTTCAAAACTACAATGAAAGGGCTATCCAACGGTGTACCATATTCGCCATTTCGTTTAGAAGTAGCTTTTAAAAAATCAAAAACACGTAACACAAGTTAAAAATAAGTGTTATTGTTAATAAAACTCATATTATTCCATTAAGAAAAAAATAGTTTCTAATTGTTTTAGTACGTTTGGTGCTATAATTCAGTCATGAGAAATTTTTAGAGGCAAGTGGAGTTTGTTTTGCATTTCTTGTTCGATTGTTATATATATAAGTTTCTAAATTTAAATTTAAGAATGCTATCATAAAGCACCTTTAGCGCGAATTACGAATATCTAAAAATATACAGAGTGTTCCATTTAAAAAACCAAAGTTGTGTATCACTACGTAAAAATAGGAGGCTATGGCTTAAATTAGCTTATGTCAATTTGTAGATTGTATACTGGCATTCAAAGCAAAAATAGATATTTATGTATTTAGTGTGTAAAGAGAGCAATTTTGGTATGAGGATGCTAGTTTCGTGCCGAGCGGCAGCGAGGCGCGAAAATGCAACCAAATACCAAAATGGCTCTTTACAATCGAAATACATACAAAATTTTTTCTACGGTCCTAAATAAATGACAAAATTGTTGAATAATTGAAATTTCGATTCACACCATTTGATGAAGTCGTTGTACCGTCGTTCATAAAGGCCGCGCGATTTGCCCGGCAACAACTCATTGGTTGCTGTCTGGGCCGCTTCAAATACTTCAGGCGGGGTGCAATTACCTTCAGACTCCATCTTCAACTTCACAAAAACTCACAAACTCAATAAAACTGTTGCGTGATGATAGGCGCGCCGTGATGCAATTGTCAATAATTTTAGCCAGTTCCAGAAAAATTACGAATTACAATAATAATCGGGTTAGCCATGGCGATGCGTAAAGTAAAATGAAGTGACGCGATTATTTCATGAAGACATTGTTTACGTGGTTGCGATGCTAAAATGGTTACTAGGGAAAAAATGTGTGAATCGCTAACTTTACGCATTGATAGTGAGCTTTTAATAGTCAGTTTTAGAGGTGACCGTAGAAAAAAGTTTTTTTCGATATCTCTATTATTAACGAAGTTATGAGCTGTCTAGCGATCTACAAACACCCTGTATACCTAAAAAGTCTGCATTTCCGTGACCGGTGGTTCTTCGTCTCACACCTGCTTGCTCTTATTAAGTACTGTCCTTTAGAACCAGAATGCTATATGCTGTGCACTATACAGATTGCCAAGCAACAATTGTCTCAGACATCTAGAACTTCCAATACATGGTTAGAATACTAATTGATTAATACGCAATTTGGGCATAAACAATTACCTTCAAAAAGACTGAATGTGTAGTATATGCATAGAAGGTCTTACTAAAAATATTCAATTTATATAGGAACCAACATTGACTCAATTGGAGAGAGTGAAGGAATGAGTAACAGCAGAACACACAATGTCCGAAAACTGCTAACTGGTGCCTGAAATTCAATTTTTGGCAGGAAAAGCCTAACATTATAAAACAACGCGTATCTATAAATCCGTTTTAGAGAGCAGAATAAGATACGGCTGAGAAGTGTGGAAAATAATTAATTTCAATGGAGATAAAGTACGTCTGAAAAAAGTCAGAAACAAGATATAAGAGGTAATGAACTACGGCTTGAGGTCAATAAGTAGAATCGTAATAGAAGAAATCTGTAAAGGGCTTATTCAGAACATCCCTTGCAAGTCGGCGTTGTGAAACTAAATAATTTTTAGAATGAGAACAATAGGGGTAAAAATATCTTGTCGTTTTTAAAAACACTGAAACCAAATATAGAAATAATTGGTAATGCAAATTACATTAATTTTCAAATAAAAACACATTACCGGTGGTCGAATTCAAAGGGCAAGCGGCTGCGAAGGTATGACAGGATATTGAAGAGACATCGCCTGTTCTCTATATGCACCACGGAGCACTCCTCGCGCCCGTGCGCAGCGACTGTCTTAAATAGAATGCATTTTTTGTTGACCTTTTTTTCTGCTTTACAGCATTTCCCTGTATCTGTTGGGTCCCATTTTCATCAAGAGTAGAGCCTGAGTTTCCAAATTGTTACTTTTACTTATTTCTCAGTTAAAGCAACAGTACTCTAAATTTTACTTTATTGAGGTGCTCGTCCCTTATATATTAGTCGAAATTCTGAAATTCTCGGTTTCATGCCAGATAGATAGTGTGTAAGCAAAATATGGTTTTACTCCAACAAATAGGTTTGGAGCTATACTGCCAACAGACAGACAGACAGACGGAATTGATAAAAACGATTTTTCGTCATCTAGGGACCCTGAAACAATTAGTATATTACAGAGCAGTTAAAGAAATGAGAGATGAATAACTACCAAAAAATTTAATGGAATGGATACCGAAAGAAAAGTGAAGAAAAGAGCGCTCTAGGGTAGGATGGAAGACAGTTATAAATAAAGCAATATCGAAGATAAATCTACAAAAAGAAGAATGGAATAAAAAGAAACTGGCAACTGAGATTTTAGTGGCTACTTGAACTAATGTCCACAGAAAGCAAAAACTTCTAGTTTAAGTACGGGATTTTTAATACTAATTTTAAATTATTAATTTTTAAATCAGCCATAAGATGTTATTACGTCTAGATCGCTTTTCTACTATCTTCACAGCTCGGTATGTGCGCCGTCTATATTTTTTATTTCTGTGGTGCAGGTTTTCATACGTTCGAGCATTCACGGCACTCGAATGTTGTTGAACGCGTCTCTTTTTCCTGGAACGCCGTAATGGTGACTTGGTTGTAACATCTTTGAAATTGCCATGTGGCTTTCCGGCTTACAGAATATGGTAGTTTTGGTTCGTGATCCTCGCAGAAGTTGCGGATTGTTTTAGCCTAGGCAGTTCTGTGGAGGATTTGTTTCTCGTGCATAATTGGCGGATTTTATATGCGCTTTACTTGTCATTCAGCGGCACGTTGATATACTGTCATCTGGGCAACCAGTCCGGGGCTCCTCAAACTTATAGGTCCAGCATTGGAAGTGAAACGCCATCCCTTTGACCGAACCGTCGTCATTTGCCTGGTTCAAGCTGTTATCACCTGCATTCCAACCTTCGGAGGTGTGGCTTTCAGCTTATCTGAATCATCACATAGCGTGCAGAAGCGGTTCAAAGGCATATAATATCAGGTTTTGTCTTCTTATCTTTTAAGTAAAATTATACAAGATGCGATCAGTGAACGCGTGTTAGAGGCTCACCCGATTGCTACCAATTCTGACGTCGGCTGCTATTGTACAGTTCGCTTCATTAACTACGTACCTAAATAATTGATTTCCTAACCTAATAGGTTAATTGCGACAGCATTTAATTTTAAACTGTTGTGTATCATGTTTGTACCTTTGTTAGAACTGTTGTGTAAGCCGTTTATTTAAAATTTGTACTACTGATTAACTTTAGACCGGCAAAAATTATTTGAAGTTCGTACTAATGATTACACGCAATTTGTGTTATGGATTATCTGGTATTAGTACTAAATTCTACCGAATTAGAAACTATTATACTGTGCTATTAGCATTTTGGTGTTATTATTTGTTACTGCTACCTGTGCTTTTTCTTTCAGGAAATTATGTGCTACTAGAGTTTACGGGTTGCATGTCTGGATACACTTGTCGTTAACGCTCTCTGGCATGACAGTGATGACATTGTGCTTAATAGTTAATAATACTTGTTTTGAAACTTAATACTGCTCTAAAACGTTTTGATTCCTTTCTACAGACATTGCAGTTCCTTTGTCTAATAATATATTTTCTAGAATTAGTGTAGTTATAAAACTACCCCAATAAACCTTGGTGTAAATGTGCAGCTGGTGTGACAGTATCACCAGCGTGCATTCCGCGTCAACACTTTGAAGTGTATATGCTCATTCATGAAGTTTTTGTTTCTTACTATTTTGTGGGAGCAACTTTCAAATTTTCAGTTGGTAAGCATTGTAGTGCAATATGTAAGGATTATAATATTGATAAGCAGTATAAATTATTTTGTCCTGATTTAGAAAAATAAATTGATATTTGGAAATATTTTATTTGCGTCGCAAAAATAGTCTCCCATCTTTTTAGTAATAACGTACGTTTTATACAATTTATTCTTGTTTCGAGTATTTATAAACATATCTACTGAAGATATAATCGAATTGGTTTTGCTACTATGTTGATAATATTTTCGTTCAAACCCATCTTGATCGCATTTTAGCTGATATTTTTGGGACAGATGGCGGCTTTATGTGTTTATGATTGGGTAGTCATAAATTTTAAATAGAACGTTAGAGTTTCACTCGCAAGTGTTTATACTATTCAGTTCAAATTTCAAAAACTATTTTACTTTGTCCATTGAAGTAACTTGTTATTCGTTTTTTTTGTAAGCGATCAAATAGTAGCTACTAACTACACTAATAAAAAATATGCCAATGTAATTAAATTCGTTTTTAGAATTTTTACCAGGAAACTACTTCAAAAAAATTTACAAAAAATACATATTTTGTCTTCGATTGAAAAAAAAAATATAATAATTATAATAATGGTCTTTATTTTCCCAAAATTAAAAAAGCATATTTCTTAACAACTGTATTTAAATGAGCCGAAGTTCAGCCTCAGGTATACTGAAGCTGCTCTGCCGAAAAATGCAAGGTTTCGGTATGTTTACGTGGTTGCTAGATAACAAAAAGCAACAGTACGCAAATGTATTTGTTGCTAAAAGGAAAGAAATAACAGTAAAAATAGTATATTTTACAAGAGATCAAAGTACCGTTTTTTTCTTGAATTGTAAATTTTGATTTCATAAACGAAAGAAAACGTATTTCATCGCGGGTAGGAATTGCTATATGTTATTCAGTAATTTAGTAAGCATCTAACTAAATAACTCGACAATATTATGACGTGGTATACTGTTATACCAGTGAACAGTCACAACATATTTTGTCCTGAATGCTCACTGGTAGAACGGTTGAGCAGCATCTTTTCAAAAACTGAAAATAGATTTTTGATAAAAAACATTGTTTTTCGGTTTGCTGGCATCTCAAAGAACGCATACGAATTAAAATTTTGATGATTTTCCTGTAAACTAATTTTTCCCGTTAAAGGGTTAATTTTATTGGTAAAGATTCGTTTTGCAACCTTTTGGATTTTAATCATTTGTTAGTATTTAAAGAACTGCACGCCGTCTTCCTGATTAGCCGGCCGGGAACTGTATCCAGGTAGTCATAAAGTTTGTTTTGTTTTGAGAGAATTGGCCGGTGAATGTATTAATTCACCATAATCCATTTCTTCCTATTTCCTAATGCAAACTAACTGATTTCATTTATAATTCAATAAATTTTCAATTCATGAATTTGTCCTGCTATTTTATTGCCATTTCAGCAACACAGCCATAATTCAGTAAAAGGGCAAGCGAGCGGGGCTGCATTATTACCCGAAGCCTGTGCGTGTCTGTACGTTCGGATTATTTTTTGCGGAAACAAGCCCTTCCAGCGCCCACTTTCCCCGAGTAACCGAATGATTAAAAGGTCCACTATGTTAAAGCGAGCGCCCTTAGGCGCGATTTTAATCCACATACCCAACATGGTCTCCGAAACGTCCAGCGGAATGAATTCTTATGTCGGCCGGGATAAAACGGACCGAAATGAGCATATCCTGTATGCTTTTGAGGATTTTTATGGTTCGGTAACACTCGACAGTGTGGGTCCATTCAGGTCAAACGTTAGCAAATTTGAGTTGAAGTTCTAGGCCCCTCCAGGATGCTCCTTAAAGCAGCATAAAACAGAGAGGATATGTTTAGGCTGTTCTCTGGCGGAAATATTCTTTTCGTTCTCGGTAAATTAGAATAAGTTATGTGTTTTCCGCAATTTCTTATAGGTGCAGTGGATGGTCTCAAGCAGGATACATTTGCAAGGAACGAAGGTTGTGCCTATTACTTATTAAGATATAAAAGAACGTCTATATTTTCCGAGAAAATTCCAATTTTCCACCTAAACTAACTTGAAAATTATACATTTCATATTTGAAATATTGAAGCATATGTTTAAGGGCTGTCTGCTTGTCTTGTTGCGTTTTGAGTATAGTTACATAAGTAAAAGTATTTTAATTACATTTTCAACCCAATTTATGTAACATATCGTTTTATTTCTAAAGCTTGATCTCCCTTATAAAATAAGAGGCTAATTAGAAGTTTACTTTCGCAGATGATACCCTGGCGAACAGTAAACTAACAAATTTCTCTAGTACAGCTTATTGCCGTAATTACTTACAGAACTTCGGGCTTTTTCTCCGCTAACGATCTCATTTTTGCTAGCAGAAATACCTCACCGTCAGGCAGTTAATGTCAAAGTCATATCAAGTTCTTATTTTTCTTTCGCCGATGTGTATTCTTCCAAACTTTTTCGCTGATACTCGAAGATTTGGAAAAGTTTTGCTCTTATTCAAAAATGTGTTAACAACTTTATCCTTGATTATAATTTTCAGAAGTTAAGAAGGTGTTTACTAAAAAATATATACGTATTTAGAAGAGTTAGCAACCTTTTGTAGTTCATTTTGTATTTTCTACGGAATCCAATCAGGTTTCTATACGAACATAAGCCAATGCTGGATAAAATAAATAATAATATAAATCGCTTTTACCATAAATCGAGATTCGAAGTATCCCAAACATTTAATTTTAACTCAATGGCACTAAAACGGAGTTGTATGTATTAAAAAGACTTAAAAGTTGTTCATGTTCTAATGTAATTTGTTACTCGACATCCATTTGCCTTATTAGCGCAGGAAGTGCACTCTCTTTGAAGAAAACAAACCTTTGTCTGCTTCACTAGCAGTAAAGCTTCACTAGTAATTTATTAAAAAGTATATAAATTAGGATATAAAGAACGTTCTATAATTAGCTTAAGTGAAATTTGTTGCCCTCTTTACCCAACATGTCTTATAAAATTGTATGTCGACTGTGTGCTGTTAAATGCTGCTACCCTTGCGGTAAAATTAGTAGCACAGTAATTATAAATAAGGCAAGTAAATGCTAAAAATTTAAATTTATACTTAAAAGGGGCAATCTCTAAGGTGTGTATTGCATTTCTAATAACTATAATTTAAGATGCAACTTATGCCATCTGCAAATTGAATATTTGGTGTTTAACTTTAAACAACGTTATTCTCCGCCTTCGTTCTTTTTACTACTTTGAAAATAAATTTAAAATAAATGGATTTTCTACCATTATACAATGTATAACAGCTGCAAGGAGCGAGTGCTTTATTTCTTTAATCGATATGCAATAAATAGCAATAATCGTTTTTTTATAATAGTGCAATAAAGTATAGTCTTATGCAACGTTTTGAGTGCCTTTTAATAATGCACTTATTGCAATAATAGTTATTTATATATTAAGAATACAATCAATAGATTATAGCACGAGGGAATGGAGAAATCGCTATGCGAAGGAGAGAGCTATAATCGTGATTTGCACATGGCAAAACGTTTTATTTTATTTTATTCTCAAAATGAACAAAGTTCAATGACTTAGTATTTTGACTACAATCTACTGCTTCATCGTTGCTCGGGTTCTTAACTTTTGTTCTGCTATGATTTCTATGCAGATTGTTGTTGTTGCTATACCACATTGTTGGTGTTTGTTATACTGCTTAGCAACTTCATAGACCCTATACAGTGGCTATATACAAGACAGTGTGGCCATTAGGATGTCTTTGCCGCTATTGGTCGACGCGAATATCCGCCATTAACAGGCAATAGCATATTACAGCCCGAGATGGGAAGTGTTTTATTACTGTCAAAAGATTAGTTAGCTGATTGAGACGCGAAGCGTCGAAATTAGCTATTATCTCGAGACTAAGGAAACTTCCTGTCGAGGTTTGTATACTATTTTATTCGCAACCACTTTATTCTAAACAATAATGGGAATAATTATTATATTATGATACGACAGGTTGTGACGCGCATGAATTGATCAACGAGATTCTCAGTGTACCTACCTACTCAGCGGTCGGGAATGTACTTCCGCACTCACTTCCCGCACTTGAGCGGGAAGTGAGTGCGGGAAGTAGCGGGCTGAAATGTACGACTTCCCTCACTCAAATGAGGTCAGGAATGTTAACATTACATATATGGTTGCGAATAAAATATTTAGTTACTTCTAAGTTGTTCTTAAAGAGGTTGGTAGAGCCTGCTCATTTGGTTATGGAAAAAATAAAACCTTTCAAATCTGACAATTGTAAATTGTCAGTGTCAAATAATTCATTAGCGTCACATGCGGGTGAAATTTCATCATCTATTGCCCTGAAAAACTGATATTCTGCACAGTATTTAAATGTGACAATTTAGAATTGTGCTATTGTTGTAATAGCACAAGATGCGTTCGACTTGGAATGTATCATAAAGAGATTACATCAGTGCTACGATGAATGGGGCCTTAGCATTTAGAGAAAACGCAACTCGGAAGCACAATATGAAGTCTTAATAAATGAAGATGTCGCAGTAAGACAAGTAGAAAGGTTTAAATACCTCGATGCTACAATACAATCGATGAAAAAGGTTTGGGAATAGAACAGATCAAAACTCGAATAGTACAAAGTAAGAAGATAGTGGGATGCTTGAAATCAATTATTGACAATAATAGTATATCTAACAAAAAAAAAAATAGGTGAAGTAATGGTAGAGTCGGTGCTATGTTATGGCAGTGAGGTATGGACTGTAACAGCGGAAATGAAACTAAGACCAAGCACAGTTCAAACGAACGAAAAATCACAAAGGTATCGAGACGACATAGAGTGACGAACGAGGAAATAAGACGCAGAATGGAGGCACCAGAATCAGCTGTAGACTGAATTGAACGAAAATCGTTACAATGATTTGGCCATCTGAGGAGAATGGAGGAGACGACGTGGCCTATGAAGATCTTTAAATGGTCGTCGCCAGGTAAGAAAAAAAGAGGTAGACCACGCAAAACGTGAAATGAGGGTATTCGGAGAGCCATGGAGGAGAGGAACCTGGAAGAACACCAAGACAGGACTGGGAGGTTTTGAGACAGGAAACTGCCATAACTGAAACCGGTTGTAAACTTCATGCAACACCTTAAAGCACCACGAACGAACGCCAATGAAAAATGTCAATGTCCAAACAACACTGCATATGTAAGTAACATCAACTAGTTAAAATAACTAGCGCCAAAATAATGACCACTCAAAAACGTTCGATTATTTTTAAAGGCTCAAATTTGCCTAAAAATGGCGACCAACAATCGTATGGCCACACTGTTTTGTATATAGTCACTGTAGGCCCTATAGCTATGAAAGCCATCTTACGCCCGCTGTCGAGAACCAATAACCAAGATTACAATTTCAAAAAGAACTAAAAATATATTATTATGTATATGGCTATAGAAAGCTAGCCTTTTATTAATGCAATGCCCTTTCTAATTAAATAATAATTCCTTTTTAAAATCAAGTTCTCTTATCTCAGGTGGTTCGCCAAATCAAGATCTCTATTAATTGAATTTTAATATTACAGTTAATGACATTTTCTGTCAAACCGATTTTCAAAACTCGTCAAGCCAGGTATTGACAATTGCATTTTTACATTAATCAATTCATTAAATTAAATATTGCTTCGTATTATTGTATTTCACTGATTGATCTTTATTCAAAATGTTTTAATATTAATTACTAACAAACCTTGTCACTTATTCAGCTTAACTCGCACAATTCCATACACCAGTGCCTCCTGCTTCCAAAAGATCCCAATGTTGTCCTCGTTTGACACCTACGGCCTACACCTGTCAACCAACTCCAATACCCTGCTGATTCTGGCTGCAATCCCTCTATCAAACGTCAGCTTCAACTCCAACCAAACCTGGTAAGTTTCAGGTTTATAACTGCAACAGCTCTTATCTTGTTTCTTTCTTAGATATCCTTCGGTACTCTGCAATCTCCTCTGAAGTGGTCTAATTCTGGTAGCACCATCACAAATCTCGTTCTAGTTGAATTACTTTATTACGATGCAACCACCAATGTCCAATATGAACATGTAATTATGCTACAAGTTAGTCAATAAATTCAATTCTATCCAATTTTGTCGTTCTCTAGTTCCTTTAATGTAATTGGCAGCACTTAACAATCCCTTCACCGATTGTGATTATTTTATAATATTAATATTTCGGCTCCATCTTTAATACTTCGTAGATTTATTTATAGCATTTATATTTGTATGTAAACCAAACAACTATACAAATTATGCACCAATTTCCATTTTTATTTAGTCAAAATCACATTTCAAAATATGTTATACATCTTTCTTCGAGTTTATTTATATAACTACCCTTAAACAAAAACTTGTTCTTGTTGGATACAATTCTTACTGCACTCTACCATATTTTAAATTATCATTATAACACATTTGTTAATCGTTACCTTGGCTTGTATTTTATAAAAATTTTCTGTAACTATTAAATTAGTATATTCAATTAATATCAAAATCTCCTCTCTCATTGTCTCAATTAAATTTATTAATAATCTTTAAAATTTAACACCCATCAAGATTTAATTATATCAATCTTCCAACCTTATTCGTTTTAAATATTTCTTTATTGAAATTGATTATACTGCCTCATGTATCATAAAAATATATTGCGCTCCACCAGGAATTTATTAAATATGATTTAATTTTTGTATAGTTTGTGTGCAAAAAGTGCCACTTTATTGCACTCTGCATTTCGCCAGGAATTTATTAAACATTTTTATATTTTTTCATCATTATTTATCACTATTCTAGAAGAAATGTTGTATACAACACGTGCAAAAGTGTTATTGCACTTACCGTGTTTTCCAGCGACACCGACAGATCAAGTTGGACAATTTTCACGTCGCGTACAATAATTACCCACTTTTTGCACTTGTATAAATAACGATTATTGGCCAAATTATATAGTTTTGCTTTCCATGTAATTTTTTGAACACGTGGTATAAGAATTATAGTTTGAATAAAACCAACTCGGTGGGGCTTATAATAAGCAAGTTCTCGACTCGATTCCGTTGATACGTGAAATTTGTACGCAATTTACAGAATGGGCATTGAACCAGGCGGCCCTTCTACAGTGAGATA
Source organism: Agriotes lineatus (assembly GCA_940337035.1). Taxonomy (NCBI): domain Eukaryota; kingdom Metazoa; phylum Arthropoda; class Insecta; order Coleoptera; family Elateridae; genus Agriotes; species Agriotes lineatus. Next base: position 131,996,932 of record OW679196.1, on the reverse strand, counting down.
CAATTAACGTCGTGTTTCTGTGAAGACTAGTCCATGACGTAGAGTAAGAAAACTACACAAAAGATAAGCACACTCATGACTTGGGGGCAACATAACAAGCTCACAATGAGGTGGCCTATTATTGTGACAGTTTCAACTTAGAGGGGTAAAGCTTATAGAGAGAGAGGGAGAGAGATATTTTTTCTTGTTATAAGTTGTGTTTGCTTTTCAACGATTACAGAAGGAACGGGATATGTCACCAAACCTTAGTGGCAGATTTCAGCGACTATAAACCTTTATTCCTCACAGTTAGTTTCGTGAATTTAAAAGTGAATGGTGTGCGTTAAAAGATGAACCTCGACTTAACAGACCTACCGATAGGTATTTGTGCTGAAAAAGTTAATGCTACCGAAAAGCTGCCGAATGATTCAACAAAACCTAGGCATTGGACCATTTGTTGTAGAATACATTTCTGGGTGTAAAGAAGCTGTCAAGTTGGTGATTTTCGCATTTATTGACCTTCTAACAGACACGTGCGGTCTCAGATACTGCATATGAATCCACTTTTGATTTGTCTCAAAACTGGAATGGAAACTCCCTCTTTATCTATGTTCACAGCAATTGGTGCATCCCATTTGACAGTGTAGGTTTAAGTGGTGTTGCGCTTGCAAATAATTTTTTGTATTATTAAAATATCTGATACCAGGTACTTTTATACTCAAAAGCATTTTTTTGGTCATAAAAGTACTAGTAGTACTTACTTCGGTATGGTTTCTTACGAAAAAAAAGAATATCATCAAACGGTTACTTGATCCTTCATTGGCAATAAGGGTTTTCTTTAAATCCGGTAGAAAGTTTGTCAATGACAAAACTGTTAATATAATTATAAGATGCACTAATGCATATATAGAATTCCGCTTGCTGAACATTTTACCTGTAGCAGAGATGCCCTCCCAATTAACAGTGTAGAAATACCCCTCTTGTTGGGATTACTATAAAGGGTAATTTTTTAGCTTACCAACACTTTGAGAGATGAAAGCTCATGTAATTTAAAGAAAAAAAGTTTAGATAAACAAATGCCCTCTATCGATTAGTTTCGGAATTAGAAGTTTTTATTTATACATCCAATATCAACTAGTAGTTTAGAAATTAGACAACTTCAAGGTTTTTGCTTTAAATAATTAAAAAATATATAACGCAATAACAAAACTACATAACTAATTATAACAAATGCTCAAAATTCCCCCTCCAGCTTGAATACATGTTTTACAACGACGCACCAAGGAGGTTTTAACTCGAATATTGAAGTCTGGACGTTCTCTGATTTCATTAGCAACGTTATGTATTCTAGCTAACAACTGTTGTCGTGTGGTTATTTCCTCTTCGTACACCAGTTGTTTGATGTGTCCTCAGACATAGGAACCCAATGAATTCAAGTCTGGAGGCCCGCGGTAATCATACAACTGGACGGCCATTGCCTATCCAGTTGTTTCCAAAATACTGGTTTGACCACTCGGTTACTATACTTCCTGCATCTGGCGGAGCACCATCGTGCTGGTACCACATATTGCGAATACGATTAAATGCTATACGTTCAAGTATACCAATCTGTGTATTTTTCAAGAACTGTGTGTAACTATCTGCATTCAAACGATAATTCAGTACATGCATGCCTACAAAATTATTGTTCTACCCCAAACATTAATACTAAATCTTTGTTGAAAATTCCGTGTTCTTGTCGTATGCGGATTTTGTAAGGTCAAAATATGGTTACTGTGAAAACTATTTCTACCGTCTCTTGTGAAACATGATTTATCCAACCATAAAATTTTCAAAATGAAGTATTATCTTATTGATATTGCTCTAGTAACCATTGACAAAATGCCAGTCGCTGAGAAGCATCTGCGGGCTGCAGTGCTTAAACACTCTACCAATGGTACGGATGGAGAACTTCGGTATTTAATATGCGGCATACGAAATGTTGCCTTCTATTTAATTGTCTTGCTATTCGTCGTGTGCCGTTAGAAGGATTATATTGCAATGGTACATAAAGGCTGATATTTATGTAAGTCAATGTTAAAGATTAATTTAAATGAAGTCGTTAGATCAATATAATCAGATTGGGAAAATTTATAAAATAATTGCCTGTTTAATTGAAAGTCATTAATAGAATTTAAATAACATGCAAACTAAGATGAAACGTATAGCATTTGAGTATTCTGAGATGGTTTTATAAGGAATAAGATAAATACAAGATCATGTAGAATGTGACAAATATAAATTCTATTGAAAGAAAATAATAAAGTAGGTAGCAGTCAGATAAGCTAAAGTTACAGATGGCAGAAATAATTGTAACTTAGCATAGAAATAACATTTTGTTATGATTATAACAACATGTAATTTGGTATTTTTGGTCAAAATAAAATAGAAATTTAGCCCTGTTTATTTAAAATGCGTTTCTATTAGATAAAAGGGTTATACTAAAATCTACGAGGTGAAAGCAAATGAAATATTAAAAGAAGAATGTTTATAATAGTTACTCAAGAGAAGTTGGAATATGGTTTAAATAGACACTAACAAGAATAAGAAGCAAGAATAATAAGAATTGGATGTAATTGAGTTAATTTTAATACTAAAATTTATAAGAAGTTACGTTAGTTCGAGAGTCACTGATTGCAGGAGTTCTTGTGGGATTGCTGAAGACGTAAGGACCAATTGACAGACATTGACGGAGGAACTACTGGATGTCGGAGAGTCTGTTGGCTGCTGACTGCATGAAAGGATGGAGTAGGAGCTAAGGAATGAGAAGATTAATTTATATTCATATATGGAAGCATACTTACCGTGAAGACGTTAGAAAAAGGGAAGCTGTAGGAGTGACAGAGGCGTAGGTGTATGAAAGGAACCATTTCTACCTCATCCTAAGGTTTTGCAAGGTGGTGGCTGATTGTTTGTGGACAGTGCGTCGTGGCTGAACTGTGTGGGAATCCTAGTAGGAGATGTAAGGAAGAGTGTCGTCTTAAGGTGATTTGGAGTTGTTAAAAGTGAAAACAATCCAGGTGAGTTTATAATTAGTTATATTAAAGCAATCTGAAACTATAATTAAATACTTATCATATAATATTGCGTCACTAAGAGTTGGAAAGGATTTATATTTGTCATATTTGATTGAAAGTGTCGTAGAGCACTGTTTGAAGTAAAAGGTGACAGCGCATGTCATTAATTAATTTAAATTCATAATCAAAAATAAAATAATAACTAAGAAGCAACTAGATTAATGAACTATCCCTGATAAGAGTCTCAAAGCGATACCGGCATTATTATTAAAATAGAATTTTAAAGTTTCAATTAAATAAATCAATTTATAAGAATATCATTTGAGCTGTCACTACAATATATATAGCTATATTGTTATGATACACTATGTGTTAATTTTGACTAAATTTGGAATCTATAAAAAAAATTGGGATATTAATATTGAGACACATTTAAAAGGTAAAAGGTGTTTGAAAAAAGTTTATTGAATAAATCAAATTCTTAACGAAATGATAACTATTGAACATTTGCAGGTGTTTTGAATCTAGAAAGGAAAGATAAAAAGTAGTATCATAATGACAAATGCAGATTCTGATAGGAATGTAATTTAAAGAAGGTAAGGGTCAAATAATATTATAATATAGAAGGCATTAAAAATGAAATAGAGGGTAGTTAGGTATTTTGTTCCAATAATAAGAAAAAAACAATTTATAAAACATGTCATTTTTCAATTTTGGTCTAATAAAAAATATAGAAATTTTACCCTATCTTGAATGTATTAGTTTGAAAAAGTTAAAATGAGTAATTAATAAATCTACGGGGTTAAGATACAAGTGAAATATCAAGAGAAAAGTGTGAGAAATGAAGTTTAAGTTACAGAAGAGAATTGGTAGATGAAAAAATTAAATAGATACAAGAAGAGTTATTAAGAAGTGAATAATTTTAAAGATTTGGATTGAAACAGTTTATTTGGAAGAATACAATTCACAAGGAATTACATTAGTTTGAGTGTTGCTGAATACTGAGTTCTTGGATAGATTCTGAAGGCAAGAGGATCCATTCAAGGGGGATAGCACAGACAGCACCACATCTGAGGTATTCTATTGGCTACTGACGACAGAGGTTTGTGAGTCTTGGAGCTACGGAAGAGGTGTGAGGAGAGGAGTTCATCTGTTACAGCTAACTTACCAGAGAACTGTTTGAGCGAGGTCTATTCTGGAAGGTGACAGGTACGCGAGCAAAGTAAGGAGCAGTATGTCCTGTTAGCTGCTGGGAGTTGAAGAGTTGACAGCTGTTGGTCAGTAGGGGTTGACTATTAGTGTTCGTGAGCAGGGCATTACAGCAGGATTAAGAAAGGGACCAAGCTGTTGACTTCAGAAGGATTGCTGTATTAGATGTCGTATAATAGCGATACAAGATGGTAGTAATTTTGTTCTACCAACGCTAAAGAAAATAAAAGACAAAATTATTAGCAATTACTTACTGTATGATATAAAGTTAATTGTGTACAGTTAGAATTGAGCATTTGTCATATTTGATTTGAGATTAACTGTTGACATTTAATTTGACATAATATGTGACAATTAATTTCAATACACAGTTGAAAAATATTTGCAAATCAAATTTACATAACAAAGCAACTAGATAATCGAACCCAAAGCCCTGAAAGAGTCTCAAGTGTTATCATTTTTGTAATTTAAAGCTTTTGAATATCTAAAAGGCACAATTCAATTTAAAATAGAGTAGCCAGTGCATATTTAAATAGGCGCCGTAACGTAGAACCTTAACAATATATATCAATTACGGTTTCTTCGTCTGCTACATTAATTTCATGTGATCGAATAGCTCTTGCTGGGGCAGGATTTCCTGTTTCTCATAATATTCGAAAAGATTCTGTGAATACTGTGTGGTGTGAAAGATGTCGCGATATTCTCGTATTGCCTTTTACAGCGTTTTCATTGCAAAAACCACAAACAAGAATAATACAAGCGTACCCAGCAGTACTATAATTATACATTATTATTGCAAATTATTAGTAGGAAATACGATACTGACGACAAACGTCAAAGTACCTCCTTGATTTTGTTTTACAGTTTTATTCGTTTGATTTCTTAGAGTTAGAATTGCAAAACTATTTTCCCCCAAAAATCATGTCTTTAATGAAAAACGTTGAAGTCTTTCTTAACTAATCCATATAGGACATATGTTTAGATGAACTTTTTTCTTAAAATTACTCGAGCGTTCTTCTCTCAAAGTTTTTTGGCGGGAATTTACAATACTAATCGCTTAAATTTTGGAGATTTACGGAAAACAAATATAGACGTTTAAGATTTGACGAAAAAGACACTGGCTGTGAACGAAGTTCCACAGATAGGCTAACTGATATCCTCCTTATTTTCGATCCTTTAACAGCAATAAATTGCTAGAATGCCTTCGATGTTCTAAATACGAAACTAAATACCAAGACATTATTATACGGTTTAGATGGAAGTCCAGCGTATATAAATTAATCTAAATCCAGAGCTACAAAATATTGTTATGTATAGGGCATTCAGTAAACACAAAAACATATACATTTTTTTAAACATTTTTAAACGTTTTTGTCAAAACTGACGCAAAACCTAACCTAATAACCTCGAATTTGACATAATTGTTGTTCAGTCATAATGAAAACTCCCTAGGGAAATTTTTGTCTTATTTAGTCTCTAGGGAGTAAATGTTTTACTTCTGTTACAATTTTGATGCTATATAAACCGACTTCTGCTCCCGATCGTGGAAAAAATAATTTTTTATACAAATGCTTATACCGGGTGTTTCAGAATAACTGTTCCTAATTCTCAGAATTGAGAGAGGGCATGTTATTCAACACTTTTTAATAATAAAATAGTGTTCGGAAATATTTCCGTTTCGAGATAATACGACATTAAGGAATTGAGTCTTTCAACATGATGGTGCACCAGCGCATTTCGGTTTAAATATTCGAGATTATTTAAATGCACAATTTCGAAACCGATGGATTGGGAGACAAGGTCCTATTCTTTGGCCTGCACGTTCGCCATATATGACTCCAATTGATTTTTGTATTTGGGGTCATATTAAATCACTCGTCTATGCGACACCTGTGGACACAGCAGAGGAGTTAGTGGCTCCAATTATTCTTGCTTTTGATGACATTCGTGATCGTCCGCAGATATTTCGAAGAATTCGTTGGTCAATCACACATCGTTATACCTTGTGTGTCGACAATGGCGGCCATAATTTTGAACAATTCTTATAATTTTTGTGTAATGCCATTTTTTAAATATTAATAAAAATTGCAAGTGCTGGAAATCAATAAAATCGTTACTTTTCACATTGAGATTATTTCAAGTACTCAATTCGTTAATGTCGTATTATCTCGAAACGGAAGTATTTCCGAACACTATTTTATTATTAAAAAGTGTTGAATTACATGTCCTCTCTCAATTCTGAGAATTAGGAACAGTTATTCTGAAACACCCTGTATATTGTATTTTGTTTAAATCTTTGAATTGTTAGTATAGTAAATGTAATTATGTTATTTTAGTGTAAACACTAAACTAAGTTTATAATGGCGAAATGGAAGAACGGTTCGCCGAATTATCACCGTTTGTGTATCGTTTTTTCTTTATTGCACAATAAATATCTTTATTATTATTATTATTATTATTATTATATAGATTGAACACCTTTGTATACATTAAACGGCTCTGTTTCACAGATGCTAATTTGTACGAATGCCTCATTAATTTTATAAATATTCTGGATGAATAATGCCAGATGTTCTGGAATTCTCGTTTTTTAAAAACGCTTTACAGCGAGCACCAGTTTACCGATAAAAAGCTTTTTGATAGTCTAAAATGCACATTAATTACCCGTATGAATTCTTTTATAACATTCAATAAAACGTTATTAGACATTAGTAGCTTTTTCTTGTTTTTCCAATTCTCTAATTTTTTTAGTAACATCGTCGTCATATCGCAGCAGTCTATTTGAATTTTAATTCCATTCTGTTTAAGCATTCTATAATCTTTAAATGCTTGTTATACGGTGTACGTGACAATGCACATTTTTGTTTTACACTTTGTTTTAATTTTCGCTCTTTTCTCGCTTTTATCATGTTGTACAATGGCTGTTGACCTTTATAGATGCTGCATATTATATTTGGTGGCAATTGTTTATTTTTTCTATTTAACATTGTATAATGTCTTTTCTAGATCTGTAAATGCTATATATGAATACTGCTTTGTACTACCTCATCATATTTTATTATCATTGGCTGCTTCGTCAAACGCTTTCATGATTGTATCGCCAGTTTGTTAATTGTTATACTCTTGGTCTTGGTTATTCTATCTCTTTGGGATCGTGTCGATTCTTGATTACTATTACTCCATTTGTATTTTTATTTCTATGTGGGAGATATTCGAGCATTAAGCAAGCTGTTAACGTTCCTATAGGATTTCTCTATTCAACCTCCATTTATGCAGTTTTTATTTCTATAGTTGTTTTGTTCTTTTAGCTACCCTATTTATTCTATTTCTGAGTTCTTGTTTTTGTTGTCCTTCGTCGTTAACGGAGTTTGTCAGCTTTCATTTTTCATTGATCAATTTTCTTAATTCGTTTGTTATCCGTGGTTTTCTACTTGCTTTGTTCAAGAACGTTTTCCGTCGTGATTATACCTTGCTTCGGTGTGTTCCATCCACTTTCAATATAATCGCTGTCATTGTCTTCTCTTAAAACGTTTTCTTCCACAGTTACACCATGATAATGCAACGACCGCCAAAATGTTAAATTTCGTACACTAATTTGGAATATACAGTCCACGTATTACCCATAACGATTTGTTTTTGTTACCAAAAATTAAAGAAAGCATACGTAGAGAGAGATTTCCTCACGCGGCGGTTTTCCGCTTGTTACAAAGTAGTTTCAAATATGGCTAAGGAGCAGTATTTTGAAAAGTAATAAAGTTATTGTCCATATTTTCCTTATGCTAAGCAATTAACAGAACACCACTCGCATGCGTGTTAATATCCAGTTGATTGTTACATTCCTATCTCTAAAATAGTTTCATAAATTAAGCATAGTTTTTGCTTTTGAGAGATATCTTCCACCATTCCACTACACACAAACAAAACCAAATTTCACCTATTGTCTAACCCACTCGCTCCATGCTATATTTCAGCAATTATCTCAAAATGAACATCTATACAATGAGGATCCAATGCAATGCCAGCTCCTGGAGCTGTATAGACAGAATACAATTTTCCACCTAACAGAATTAGCGAGAGCTTTTGATGGGCGACTGACATGTGAATAGTTATAAGTTATGTGCAGGTATAATGGGTAAAGCGATTACAATTTGCTTTCAAGTTCATAATTCATAACGATGGAATTGCCGAGACAAACTACATAAATGCGGCAAGTTAAGATAATCCTATGTGTAGTGTATCCCGGCAACAAAGCCAGACATTCTGATTAAAAAGCATTGTGCATGATTAATAGACCGAAGGGCATAAGATCGCGTCTTGTAAACCGAGCATCATCTGTGAAATTTTTTAACCTCAGAATTTGTGGCCATCCATCATTATCGAACTTGGATGAGATTCCTACAATTTGAATATCCTTCGATATGTAAAAATGTCCAATATAACACAAAAGGTAGTTTGAAGGTTTGAACTGCTATATAGCATCAAATTTTTGTTGTTTAATGGGTATTTCACCACTCTGCACAATTAAAATTATAAAAAATTTAATGTTTCGTTTTAACTCCAACTATCACAAAATCATAAGCACAAGCGCTGTAAAAAAGCTCTGCGACAGAGCTAAAATTGTTTGCTCTAGCAATGAAATTTGCAAAAAAAAAAGAGAATCCATTTAGTATAAATGTTTTTAGATAATGGTTATCCAGAGATGTTCGAATTGCACTTTTTTAAAATTTTGCCAGAACTATAATTAGTCGTACTAAAAATGGTAATATTATGTTTGAGGGTAAAAAACAACATGATTTAGCAAGATTATTATTTAAAAGAGATTATTGTTTCGAAGGAATTACAACAATTGTTGGACGGATGTGAATTTTCAACTTCACTCCTTATAATCCAAATAATCTAAGGGATTATTGCTATAGTTTCTGTCTAAATTCCTTAACATTTTCTTCAACCCCACTTCGAATATTGATATAACTAAGTTTAAAAAGATCACGTAAAAAACTATTTAAAAAAACACACCCGTATTTGACCAGTATCAACTTGTCAGAAGATAAGTGAACTACTTTAAATCACTTAATTTATTTTCCACAAGCTTTATATATTTTGACATGTTATCTTTATCTTGGATGGTTGATTGACCACTGTAGGGTAGGTTAGTGTATTCTGTGACACGAACAGTTACCGACACTGTCTTAGTATCGGTCTGTAGGAAGGCTGTAACGGATTACTTTTGTTATAAAATAAGCATCTCTTCGTATTTTCTTCAAATTGATTAAATCATTGTGTTTTCTTCCCTTGGTTTCATAGAGTTGCTTATTTTCAGGGTGGGATTTCTTTTTATTCTATATTGGAGTAGATAGATCTCTTTTTTTTACTTATATGTTTTTGGGTTTCGTGTTTTGTTCTTCTAATTGGAGGTGGAGATTGGGGTAGATAATTGTGGAGATCTTGTCTTCTGTCAACGGTCTTTTATATCTAGCAGTAGGCTATCATTGGTGGCATTTTCTATGGTTTATTTATCTTCTACCTAAATTTGGGTTGCTGTTTTATAGTGCTTATAAGCCCGAACGTCCCATCCTTTATTTTTACATAATATTTGCAAGCTTGAATATTATTCCGTATGTTGGGTGGCCTACGCTTATACTTCAATTTTAAAATTTTTGCGGCAACTTGAGCCTATGATTTTGTTAACTTTCGATTTATAATCGGTATTTTCTGCTCCCGCATTGGAAGATTGATTCTCGTGCGGTAGCATGCATTTTTTAGAGGTTCTCCTGGCGCACGCTTGGCGAGCACATTCATCCTCTAATATTGTACAGAATCAGAGAAACATGTATAGATTTGTAATTCGCAGTAATCTGACTGGTTAGTACAAGATCTCACGGAATTTAAACAATAACTAACCTATTGGCCGCATATGTCTCAGATGCAGAACCGCTTTGTTCCATTTGCACGTTGTTTGACGTGTTGCTGTATTTATTTCGGGCCTTCCCGTTAACTACGAGCTATATTCAAGTAATTTTTCCAGTTACCTTTAGCGATGCTTAGTAGTTGTTGAAGTAGCATTCGAATGGTTTTAATAAGTTTTTCATGAATCAAATTATAATTAACTCTCCGAAGTACTTATGGAGCTGTTCTCAAAACCTCTCACCTACACAAGTGCACTTAACACTCTGGGGAAAACCTCTGAAACTGCATTGCACCCAATCTATTTCACCAGCTTACAGACCCCTTAGCTAGTTCGTATGAGAGGTGATCCTTCAGTATTCTGTCAACTGTGGCCAGCGTGTGGTACAGGTTAGGGATATTTGTACTACTATATTTGCCTTTAATTAATCACGAAGGCTTGTGACTTGCGATTAGCAAAATTGCACTGTCTTTAATTTCTTTTAATGGGGTTACTTTCATGACAGTAGCAGCTTTAAACTCATCGAGTTCAACGTTGTAAAATTGCAAACGGATTTTATGTAACAGTAAACTAAACTGTGCGCGTAAATGTTAGGATTTTTTGCACTTTTATTTATTTATTGATTACGTATATACGTTGAGGCATTCCCTTGTACACGAATTTATGGGCTTTTAGGTTCTAATTAATGGTTTTGAAAATGAGCTCACCTTAATTTAAAGATCTATGTTTCGCTTAATCGCTTCCCAGCGTTCTTAAATAATTATATCTTTTTATACTTACCATAAACCTTCGTGCACTATTCAAGCGCATAGTCTTTTATAATTATTGTATTTATTGAGTATTTGTACTGTATAAGCGTGTTTATTAGTTTTAAAATGTCATGTACGTTAGAGTTTGCATTTTCACCTATAAGGTTTTTGGAATAGACACCCTCTGCTTAGGGATCAGCTGGAACATTTAAGGTAAAAAATGTTATGCAGGGGGCGGGGGGTAGTTTAGGGAAGCAGAGGCTAAAGGATGAGAAACTACAATGATTTTCAAAAGCCTCCAAAGGAGCAGCTGCAGCACTGCTTCATACAATAAAAATACTGCAGGGTAACTAAGGTAACTAGGGTAACTAAGTCGAGGATGATAACATCGACGTAGGTGGAAATTAAAACACATATTTACGAATTTTTTGTATAAACTTTTTGTCCATACCTGGTAAGTATGCATCAGAAGCGAAAGTTATACAGGTGTTTATAGACTTTCGTTCTTTGCAACTTTGTATTATAGTGCTGGAAATTACATTTGACGGATCAAGGGCTTGCTTTTTAGAAAGTTCTCCTACTACCAACAAACCAATTCTTACTATTAATACATGGTGTTATGGAAATGAGTGCAAATATTTTAAGCAGTCATGGAGCTCACGAAAAAGAACAACTTTTCTATTTATCGTTTTTCATTGAATCGCATATTTTCTCAATCATTTATCTCCCCTAAATTTGACGAGCCGCTTGGTAAGCAAATCTAAGTTAAAGGGGAACGACACAAGTATATTAAAACTGCAAAGTTCTTGCACAAAAAAAACACGTAGTCAGTAGCTTACATACCTCAATTGATAAAATACATTGGTGGCCAGATGTGAACTAAAGGTTTTATCAGCACCTATGCAGTTTTTTGTTGGTTTGCATATCAACGAAATGTTTTTTGTGTTTTGTGCCATTAAATTAAAATATAATTCCATAGGCGGGTGTGCATTTTTAGAGTAAAATTATTTTGAATTTTAACTCAGTTTTGAGGGAGTTTTCGAAAAAATGATAAATGGAGCAGTTGTTCAGTTTAGTGAGTTCTATTACGGGTTAAAATATTTGCACTCATTTCCATAACACCCTGTATTTCTCGGTTTGTCGAAATTTTTAGGGAAGGCATACATAACATTTATTGGAACTGCTACTTTTCAAAAATATATCTTCAGTTTCTATTACGTTATGTATTGACAAACAGGTATATCAATCCTGCTGAGCTTTAAAAACTTTTGCTTGATAACTTCCGGAAATTTTTAAGATACTGACCGTCTTAGTAACGAAATTGTACGGGAATATTCTTTAATGCATAGTGGATGGTGATTATGTTCACCACAATAAACCATATCAAATATTAATAAACTGAATGTTTAAGAAATCTATTTCACATAGCAACGTATTCAACCTAATACAAAAAGTTACGATTGATTTTAACTGCTATTTTGTTAACTTCTCATATTTATTTTGGTACTCAGTCAACAGCCACTAGTCCAATTATAAACGTCGCTGTACGTTTTATGGGGACTTCCAACCCCACTAACGACTGTCATGATGTTATTATGACATCCGGGACTAACTATTTCCGTGACAACCGTATCACGAGGCGTCGAGAGAAGCAACCATGGAACTCTCATCCAAGTTCTGACCAGAAAGAACGTTGCTTAACTCTGCTGATCGACGTGGACGCTTGTTCAAGCTACACCACCCGGGACCTTACTACATTACCTATACTTAAATTTCGAATAGTTATTCATGGTATCAAAATCAACCGATTTAACGATACTTATCTATATTACTTAATTTGATCTGTTAACGCTGGTGAACACAACTTCGATTATCAATATCGCTAAATTCTGTTGAAATTAAGCTCCTTTAGATGTAACTAGGTTTGGTTAAAACAGTTTGTTTTGACCACTGAACCCGTGTTTTGAAGTTTGTGTATATGGTTTTGAGACACTCTGTTATAGGCTAAAATTGATTTACTACCTGCACCAGGTTTGAAGGCTATACGCTGCTAGGTAGTAGGCTGGGCGTGGGTTTAAATTGGTCATACTTCACCCTCTAAGATCAACCAATGGAATCGGCAAAATGCATAGTTACGAATGTGCCAACATAGCAACTGTGATAATCATATACCTTCCTGGCTAATAAGTGACAGTCAAATGGCTGCACAAACATCACGTTATCTGCCAACAGTACAATTGTCATAACAACCATATTAACTGTACTTTTAATATTTATAAATAAACTATTCACACGTTTTTTATTAACTCGTGATATAATCTAGCCGAATGCAACTCGTGTCTTCTTGATTATCAAAACATTTCTGTGTCCACTCGATATATTGTTTTATTGTTGAAACAATATATCTCGTGTAATCAGAAATGATTTTTTAATAATCAAGAACCCAGTAGTTGCATTATATATGACAGTAGATACGATAAAAAATTCCGTTTTAGTAAACACACAAAGATACATAACCTTCTCGGCGGCCAGTTGCCAAGACTGGGAACCCTCATCAAATTACCCTTAACTGGCACGCATGACGTCACACGCAATTATAGACTACAGAAAATAGTATTTATATCCTGATAACATATCAGCCACGGCTTCAAATAACTATTAGTACCCTCAAACAGACATACTCTCAAAATATAAGTCGATGAAGTTGTGGGTTTTTAAAATATTCCAAACATCTACAGCTTCAATATTGTATACATAAAAAGGGAAAGCATATATTTTTACAGTCAAAAATTATTTTCATCTAGTATGGCTATGGAATAGTTCCTAATTTATGAATTCAACTATAAGTCACTTAAAAACCAAATGTCAGGTTTGACATTCCAGTATAAACATAGTAGCATTCATAAATTATAAACTATTCCATAGCCATACTAGATGAAAATAATTGCGTATCATACTATATTTAAAAATAAAGTATAATACACATGCAATATTATTTCACATAGATTTGAATGCAGTAGAAATTAACGGTACGAAAGAAAGGCTGGGCCGTGGTTGATAAAATGATTTCTGGCGGCCGCAGGGCGAAAAGAATCGAAACCGTTATTGACGAAGAAATAGGTTGAGGACAGTCGAATTGGGTAAGCCCCCCTGGGTGCTGATACGGAAATAAAATTGGAATGAAATTATGAAAGACGGAACCCAATAGAGTGTTTGCCGAATCCGCTAAGAAGTCGGATATTATCTTCTACGATACATCAACGCAACGTGAACAGAACTTCAAGTAACTGTATGCCTGGCAGCAACCGTAGTTTTATACTAAGACCGTAAAATGCTTCCAAAAAGGCAAATCACATCGCACTTACTGAAAACTGCCACTACACCTCACTCTATGCTCGTTTTCTGGTGTCTTTCTCGCGTTGTTCGCGTAGCAATAAGTTCATACCCCCTGCGTTAGCCCAAAACCAGTGGTGGGCTCCATAAATTTCGGAAACACTTAACAACCCCGTGTAATAATATTAAGAACACCCATGATATAAGCCTACAAAATACTGTTAACTAACAGAGTGACTTAAATGGACAGTCATGGCAATAAAACTGCAAATTAGACAAAGCGGCGCTTACATCGTAGGAAGAGTACATATCTTAGCTATAACACCTGGATGAAGCTGTATAAACATAAAATGTGAAGAAGGTTACTTATTTTTCCGAGATTTTAAGGACCTGTTGGGATATAAAGATAAAATTCTTTAGCATGTGTATATTTATCTTCATTTAAATTGCGCTTACATCTTACTTTCACTACCTTAGCTAATAAACAGTAATATTTCTATGTCTGTTGCGTTAAATGGAGCAATTAATTTTAACTGCATGTTCACGCTTCCTTTATTACTGCAATTTATTTTGATAAGCCTTTCGTTTAGTCGTTTTTGCAGCAACAAAGATTGTCAATATATTTTCCATAAATATTCATTATGAGGAATCTGACGGAAGTTATATTATTACAGCTGCTTCTTAAAACGACGTAACATCAAAGATTATTGAAGTATTATTTTTTAATTTGTTTGTATACTGAAACGATTAAGGCCTTCAACTGTGCCAGCTACAAATTAAGAAATATTTGTTCCGCTGGGCTTCAGGTTTCAGAGATACCCCGCATCGAATTCAGTAAATACTCCAAAAACAACACGCAGTTCTAGTTCCCAAAATAGTCGTTTACGTTGAAATTGTGCCTTCTACCAGATACATTGTTACGTTATTTTAAGCTCTCATCTGGATATTTGATCGTGAGGTTGCAGTTTGGCTATATACTTGTTTACACTCCACAAACGTTTGTTTTACGCATACAATCTTGTATATCTGAAGTCTACATTGTAAGTGTATCAAGTATTGAAAGACGTAGGTATTAGGAAGAGAGAATAAGATTTATAGGATTTTAACTTTTATGATACAGCCAACTACATCATTTTCTTTTTCTAATAATCTGCCATCCCGCTTAGATATTTTTCTTTCTCTTATGTCTGCTAACAGATCATTATTATCATTTGATTTCATGCGAACTTTCGGTGGCCTAAACTGTGTGAACATTTCATTTTTCCTTTTGGTTTGAGTCAATGTTTACCAATCATAACTCATTTTGGAAAAATTGCAACAACTTATTTCACTATCTTCAAAACTACAAAAGATAACGGCCATAAATTATACAATACACTTGGCTCCTACTCTTTGTTTTCAATTTACTCTAACGGATCTAACTGTAAGTAATAAAATATTGACACTGAAGCGTCAGGTAGCCTATAGAGTATAGTCATACCCGAATTATCTCAAAAGCTAAACAACAAACATTTTTTGTTTTGAGTAATGCCATTTTCGCCATCTTGGCGAGTAGAATTATCTCAAACAACGGTTTACTATTGCACTTAATTCCAACAATAGTAAAAAGGAAAACGGTCAAAGAGTAACTTATAAATCCGTATGTACTTGACGAAAGGAACGAGCTATGATATCTACTCACCATATTTACATGCGAACAGGGATTTGTAATGATATACATCTGGAAGTCACTTATGGACGTGACTACATCATGTAAACAACAGATATAGAAAAAAATACATCTCAGTGAAAGCGTACTCCGACTATAGTTTACCTCAGTGTTCCTGTTTACAACTCCATCAACATCCCTCATGAATGGCTTAAATCCACCCATCGCAGAATATTTTATAAACTGTTACCTAACTCTGACTATAAAATAAGGAGTAGCAAAGGCTACCGGATTCTCAGCCGGAGCTGGTCGTGGGTCGAACAAAAAACTTAAAGCGTAAGCTGAAACGATGAGTAAATTATGGGCGCCAAGTAGCAGCTGACCCAGCACTTTGCTAATCATCAAATAAGACACTACGGAAGGTGCTACTAAGCGATCCTGAAAATTAGAGATAGCGACAAGGACACACAAATCAAATTCGCAGGCATAAGTAACGAGTATATATAATTTAATAAAATATTAACAATGCTCGGTAGTATATCACAACAACAACAGATATCACAAACCAGATTTCATATACTAAGATAGTAAAGTTTATCACAGATTGAACTCACCAGTTTAAATAAATACAGTAGTCGAAGATCGTAGCAATTCGCATGTATGACCAAACGCGTCTCAAATTTAAGCGGTAGTTAAGCTATTGTTTTGTTTGTCAAGTTGAAATCAACGCTAAACCCTCAGTTGCAAAAATACATAACTGTACTAGTAATCAAATGTACACAAATCCCATTATTACCCAAGATCTTGGTTTATAGGGGCGCAAAATTACCCGAAACACGCTAATTAAATCTCGCCCTAAAGGGGCGTAATTGCTTAAACAACGATCGGACTGATTTAGCTAATTTCTTGCAAAATGGGGCCGCACTAAGCCAAGTTCAACTGAACTGACAGATCTCTCCACTGAGATCGAGTCTAAAATAAGGCGTATGCAAGAATTGCTTCACAAAATTTACATAAGGGAAACCTTATCGTCCCTATGCATCTACATTAGACACAGCCTGAACTTTAATGGAGGCTTGAAATGTCAAAGTTACGAACATTAAGATGTTATACAACAAGATAGGTTTACTTTAAACTGCAGGTGAGTTATCACAACATTAAAGTAAGTAAATTTAATCAATTATCAAAATCTGGCCGTAGCCCAAACAATAATTAAACACATTAAAATGAGGCCTACAAAACACAGGTTAAGTTGGTCGAGCTAAAAACTGCACAAGAACGCTGAATAAGTTGCAAAGACAGACCTTGATTGCACCAGGTGACGAACGTGCTAAATCGGAGGCCTACTGCACGATGTCGAGGAAGCCAGGTGATCCAACGGGCCAGTAAATCTGCTAGCCTGTTTTAGGGACTGGAAATATCCCAAACTCACAGCCAGCCGATTGCAGCAACTGCCTGGAGAAAGTGCTCTTCAAGAGGGGCCAAATCCATCAACCAAACGCCTCGAAAAGTTCTGCGCTACCAAGCTCGCAGCACACCAACAGAGATGCGTTAGTTCATACTAAAGGACTGCTTCCTAATCTGAGTGCGTTCACCGCCCGTACCAAAGGGGAATTGAGTGCGTTCACCGCCCGTACCAAAGGGGAGCTAAAAGGGACAACATTCCGCCTTAGAAATATAACCAGTAATTGTCAAAATAGCATACCGTCAGGTGTTCTGCTCCGAATCGCCCAAGTAATTACATGTGCTTGTCAGATGAATTCCGGACAAAAGTCCGTGCTTGAAATGTATCACAACAAAAACGTCGGGGACATCTCCCGGACAAAATTCACACCAAGATATACATTTTCATGCTAGGATGAGCGTGACAAAAGCGAATTACAAATATTCGTGCATCGATTAACCAAAGATGCTTTTCACCACATCCATCTTCTGACAAGTCAAAATGGCTAATGATAATTTGACAGCTAGGCCCAGAATTCCAAATTTGCAGAAAAATCGCTTCTGCAACCAACATAGCACGCGTACAACGTGAGGCCTAACCTGCAGTGACTTTCCTTGAGGAAATGGGTAACTGAAATTAGGTTATTTAAAGTAAGTTAGATCTAGGATTAGTCCGATATAGGGTAAATAGTTAGAGCGAAATGTGCAAAGTGCCTTGAATTAGGCAAGGATAAGGCAAATCGTTAAATTAATACGAAAAGTGACTTTTGGCCCATAACAAAACCTTGTATAGAAGAAATTTTATCAACACAGAAATTTAGTTAGTAAATATCATGTCTTACTCAACATCTAGGTGTAGGCACATAAATTTAAAAAAAGCATCGAACATTTCTTGCAACCGTCTTCAAATACATTACTTTTCATATCAAAAGCTGTCATTGGAATTGAAGTTTTCTTTATTGATACGAATATAAGAAGGCATATGTTGCTCGGAAACACTTTTAATTCTTAAGTTTAAAAGTACTTTTACGTCCGATGAACTATAAGTCAGTTCTACTTTGTCGCCTATAGAAGCAGACACGCGATTAACTGTAGACATAACATTCACAACACAACACAGGTGCGAAGCTCCGTCGCTGCAGGCTGCCGCACAGAAGTATAATAGCCTCTCGCTCCAGTTCTAGAGCTTCCACATGGGTGAACAGCGGGGGCGCGGAGGTACCGTGTCTTTTATTCGTTACTAAGTATTTAACGTAAAATTAACGTAAAACGTGAATCAAGCCTTAGATATTTTCACCCACATTCACAGCCCAATTTTCAAATATTACTCACGACAGGACTCGCCAGGTCCCAGCGTGACCAGACTGTTTTCACGTCACTCGCCCATCCCTACTAAGTAATATTTCGTGTGACCATTTTTTTCCTAATAGCAAAAAAATCTAAAGGTAAATGGTGCAAAAACTATATATCCGTTACTAAAAGTACTACATCAAGGTTCATCTGCTGAAAGAACTTAGAGAAGTATACCAAAAACAGGCTTGAATATTGCCTTGATGAAACACCATGTAGTGAAGATTTAGATAAAGAACGGGAACATTTAAAAACAGCTATATGAAAAGCAGCTTCGAAATCCCTTAGATATCGATATCGGGGAACCACAGGGAAATGTTTTAAAATGCCGAAACAATAAAATAAAACATGGCTCAATCTAACTATCAAAAATATTTAAAATGGCTTCAGTATAAAATACAAGAACATAAAGAAGAATACAGCAGAAATTAAATGTACCTGTACCCAAGCCAACTAAGACAGTTGTGATAAACGTATCTCAGAAATAGTAAACGATATAAGCGGGAGACAGGAGTTTGCGTACAAAATGGTAAAACAATTAAATATAAACGAAAAATATAATGCTAAATTGAACAACATCCGCTCTCAGAAGTGGTTAGGGTATTACAGTAACCTACGAACCAAATATGTACAAATAGCGAACGATGATAGTTTCCACCTCAAAGAAACAGATGATGCTAGCATAAATCAGGTAGAACCTGAAGAATTAGAAGAATCACTAAGCAGATATCTGAGATTAATGAGTAAATGTTGGAATAACTAACCGATACCTAACGACTGGAAATCGCAACTATAACATCTATATTTAAAAAATGCAAAGGATCGAATTATGAAAATTATAAAAAAATATTATTACTAAACACCGTCTATAAAGTATATTCCAAGGTAGTTACAAAAAGGCTGAACAGAATAAAGCAGAAACTGTATTGCTGCGAAAAATGTATTTACCAAAAGACAAATTATAGAGAAACATATTGCTTCAAAGCAAATTTCTAATGACGTTGCTGGTAGCTGATGACCAGATTCATTTTGCTGATAGTAAGCATACACCCCAGAAAGGCGCTCATACAGCAGACTATAACCTAAACATGTCACCAGCCAAAAAAGAAAGTTTACAGGAAATGAGCCAGTTTGTTCGAAAATAATAATACAAGATCAACCTATAGAACAAGCAAACGAATTGAATTTTCCATCTTACCCAATATCCTACTTCGAAGGGATGGAAATTTTTAGAAAAATAAAGAACTTTAATTATATAAACAGCACTATATATAGATTCTATAAAGGATTATCGATACCAACTAGCATATACTAAAGTGAAGTCTGGATAATTGCAACAGAAAGCCAGCAAAAAATACATGAATCAGAAATTATGTTTTTAAAAAGAGCAGCAGGCTATACACAAGACTAGACTTAAAGAGAAACGAGGACATACGAAAAGAGCTAGGTGTACGTAATATAAACGAAACAATCGGTTAACACAGAAGCAAATAGGGACAACACGTTGAAAGAATGGAGGCACAAAGACTACCCAAGCAAATATGGCTACACAGAGCAAAAGGAATAAGATCTATAGAGCGCCCACGAAAACAGTGAAAATATCGATCAGAAAAGGGGTCATAACAGGTATAAGCCTAATACTTGAAGCAAGAAGAAGAATATGCTGCTTGAGAGTTTATATGCGATAATTATACAACACGGCGCCGGCGGTTGGAAAACCCAAATTGCAACAAGGCGTTTGGGATGTTCCTTCATAGGGGGTCAAACTGTAACAAGGCGTCTGCTACGTTTTCTCTTTGACCCTCTGTTATTGCCAGTTAGCTCAGTAGCAATGAGCCATGGTTAAGTAAAGCCCCGGTTGAACTTAATTAGAGATTGACCTGTACCGATGCTAGACTGAAATAATTAACTTCAAAAATGTTTTTGTATTGAAAGCCAATTTGTTTACACACAAACAAACAAATTTTTTTTTTATTTTCATGCAAACGAGAACGCTAACTAATAAGCCTAAATACTAATCCACGAAGCAAATAGCTGCTTCTAGTCTTTACTTATTTTAACCATAAAGCCAATCTACTCACAAAAAGCTGTTTCTACCACACATTTATTTTAATTATGATTAAACGGCCTCTCTGGCGCGTTTTGCTACTAGTTCACTGCGTAGACGCCACAGCACGGAGACTGCGCACAATAATGTAAAATCACTCGACGGTTGCTTCAACAACGCCTTTGTGCTGGCAACTCAATATAAATCTGCGCAGGCGCCGACTCTGCTCCGGATGTAGCGGCAGTTGAAAAATTACCTAATTTAGTCTGCTTCGCCCACCTTGAGCGATGATTTCCGAATACTGATTGCGCAATACCTATACTTGGCTCTCACAGCTCTCAACGGCGATGTTTTCGTTATCGTGTCACTCGACGACGCGGCCGCTTCATTTATTGTCTTCCTAGGTTGCTAAATTTCAGTGTCTACACGATTTTCTTTGTGCCGGCTGCTATTTCACCGCTTATAGGTTCCAAAAGAATCGTAGAAACCTCGCTATCAACTGGAACACCTTAGGAAACTTGGTCGCCCCGCGGTGACTTATGTTCACAAAGCGAAGCCACTTCACATGACCAGCGCTAGAGAGATGCTCTGTTAAGTTCACAGCTTAGACTGCGCTCTGGGCTAAATTCCTTCGTTTCCGGCACTATATAAGCGGCCACCGCAAGCATTTTAAAGCGAATATCCACAAAACTCATAGACGCGCGTTTAAATTCTCACTCATGTCGCTAAAATTTGTTCTTAGCTTTATGAGCAAACAGTAAAACATGCAGGCAAGCCAGGTCGACTTTCCGTTTTATAAAATTCTAAAACAAACTTAATATTCTATATGTATGTGCATATACTGTAATAAAAAAATTGTTGAATGCGAGGAACATAATCTTTAGCTTCTCTGACTTATATGAATGAAATTATGTAGCTATAGCTGGTATATATTTCGTATGAGCATACATTACAAGATATTAAAGGATATCAGAAGGTATGAATTCAAACTAATGTTATATATTTCATTGTATGTTTTCAAGCCATTCGATTTATACCAATTTGCAGGCAAATGTGTTATTAGTTTAAAGTTAAGTGTAAGCATCGAACCATTACCATTAGATTGCCTAAATACATACCAAAATTAATCAAGACAAGCGCGCGGGATAGTATTGTAGGAATTTTTAATAAAGTTCGACATTCTATAAAAGGCGAAACTCGCTAGCATAGATGGGACAGCGATTGAAAGAATTTTTAATATGAAATATGTTCTATAATTTGATTTATGCAGACCAAATTTATGTCTGGTTCGAATTTTCTTAAGACTGTGTAACTTTTCGATACCGTTTTAATGTAGATAATTTTAAATAATTACAATCCTGTGTCTATGTATTAAGTAATGGACATTAAAATAGAACGGTAAAAATGATTAAAGGCGATTGCATGCATCGTTTAGATCAGTGATTCCCAAAGTGGGCGATATCGCCCCTTGGGGGGGCGATAGTAGCCTCGGGTGCATTTGGAGGGCGGTGAATAAAAATAAGGGGGCGGTGAAAGCTTAAAGAAGGAAGAGAAGATAAGAAGATTTAGAAAAACCATTCGTACATATTTCATTTGTTGTGTAACATAGTGTAACATTTATTTCCAAATAAACACACAAAATGCAAGTGACAGATTTATTTATTCCATGAAGACTATTTACCATTATTAAATGTCCTTATTCTTCTTCAAACCATTTATTACTTTATTTATTCAGTTTGTTTATTCTCAGTTTCTTTAATTTTACATTATCACGCCCTTTAATACACCATCCAGAAAGTAAATACCATTATAATAAAGGGCTTTTATTATTCAAATTTGCTTTTAGTCAAAATAAAAGTTACAAACTCAGAAAAGATTTGTTTATTTTAAAAATATCATTGTCTCTAGCAATAATAATTTATACATAATTTCTATATGGTATATTTTATTATAACATTTCATAATTGACTTTTTTAGATACCTAATCATTTGAGTTTGGCTTTCACTTTAGTTATTCCGATTGTCAGTTAATACCTACAGATTAAAATCTAAGCTCTAATGTTACCAAACAGCTATCCCAACTATATCAACTTATATGCTCGAATCTTTTTAATAAACTTTTCGTAATGTAACAGTAACTGTATCTAATGTATCATTCATTAAACAATTCTCAAATATTTATGTTGCACTTTTAATGTATAAATCCTTCCTTGTACTTTTTAATTGCTAATTAATTTAATCTTTCAAAATAATCTCCTACCTAGAAGTACTCTTATAGATAATTATCAGTCTCAAGAAGCTACCACTGCAATACCTTACTGTTTGTTCGCTTAAAGAATGTAGATTTCCAGGGGGCGCTGAGCAATTTTTTTTTCTGAAAAGGGGGCGGTAGGCCAAATAAGTTTGGGAACCACTGGTTTAGATTAACTAAATCTACATTTTGTGTACTGCTTACCAAAACTACAGATTAAGTGAAGGAAACTAAACAATTTCTTTTGTTAGGAGACTTGCTGTTCTATGATTAGGTTATATAAAAACAGTTTAATAAACTAACCTTCGTATTTTGCAACATGTTAACTCATTCCCTATAATAACATAGTCAATCGCAGTTGACATTCATACGAAAACCTTTTCATAAAGAAGTTAAACATTGTTTTACTGTAAAAACTAAAATTTGGATATTCAAAAAAATAAATCAAAGTTAGCATTTATACAAGAAGATATTAACGCTGTCGAGCAATAATGCCACTTGTTATATCTAGCATCCGCAAATTGTCTTTTTTGTTTTCAAGTCAGCAATAGTAAAAATCCGCTTGGTTCAATAATCTGAAAGGTGACATCTCCAGCAGTGACAGGGGTGTCGGGGTTAGTTCCAAAGCGAAAAATACAAATTACCACCTTTACCGGAGTTCCTCGGGCGGCGTCTACACAGAAGCTTAAAATTTATATTTTATTTAATAAAAACCGCATTACCTCCTATCGCACTACTGAAAGAGATCGCGCGTGATTCCGCAGCTTCATTTCTTACTTTTCAATAAAGAATTGTCTGAGAGGTTCTTCATATACCTGGGACAGATTTAATATTAAAAACATACATCAGGGAGATGAATTTTTACCGAAATACACCGAAATACTGCCGAACCCACCAGCTTATGACTGTTGACATATAAAATGGTTTGCATATTGCGATATCAATATTTCTCCGGATTTATGAAATTTCGAGCAAGGTGCTTCTTATAGCTACAACCGGGGTTTGCTAACGGAAGGGTTTTCGCAGAGTAGCTTTATGCTTTCCACTTGTTTTTCACTTACAGACAGATACGGATTTGCCTACCTCAAAGTATTTTTTCATTTAAAACGAACACATTCAGGCCCCTAATGTCGGGGTCAGCATTATTACAAATCACAACACACCATCCCCAAGTTTCCATACGAAATGCTTGCAACTCATGAGCCCAGCTTGGGCTTTTAGATTTACTCTAGGCTTCATTAATTTTGGTGAATGGAAATCTATTTCTGTTGCAGGAGTAAAGTAGCCGCCGCCTTGCTCAACAAGCACCTACAGATCAATGGCATCTCAACTGGACTAACGTCTTTGAGACAGTCTTCCCTGGATGTCACGGAAGTCACCAAAGCCGATCCAGGATCAAGCAGCAAAATGAAAAGAGAGCGCAAAGCGGCAAGGACGTTAGGAATAATCGTGTCCGCTTTCTTGGCATGTTGGCTTCCTTTCTTTCTTTGGTGAGTGATGCTTTTTAAAATGTGACATTAAACCTGCTATTGGGCGTGGCCTCCTTTATTTGCCATGCGCCCAATAGCTATGAAAAGCCTGCAAGAAATTACTTACATTAAAATAATAAACTAAATAATTGTAATCTACCTTCTTGCTTTTAATTGCATATGTAGAATTGGTAGGGTAAGGCTGACCCTTTCTGTGACAAGCAAATTTCTCTAAAAAGTAAACTACGTCGAGAACAAATAAGCTTTCATCACTGTAGCTACGTTAATCTGCTACATACGTTTCGCATTATCTCGGAGATGAGCAAAGCTCGCTACACTTAGCCTTTGTTGATTTGAACAGGCTTTTGATTCTATTTCTAGAGAGGTCATGTGGCAAGCTCTGAACCAGTATAGCATTCCATTTAAAATACTTAACATCATACAAGAAATGTACACAGATTGTGAATGCCAAGTAAAGCTGACACTGAAATGAGGCAACGATGTATTCTCCCACCAACTCTGTTCCTACTTGCTTTCGACATCATGGGGAAAGTGATCCTTGAAAACTTGAATGTCTAACATTTACGGCAATTATGTTTATAATATTGACATATCATAACCTGTGAATGGTTGGCCTGTTCAGAGTTGCCGACCACTTCGTCGTCGGCTCAGGGTTCTATGATCATTCAATTAACTTTAAAAACTTTAAAAAATAGGCGTCGAAGCCGTAACTTCAACTCACACAATAAATACAGCTAAAAAGTTCCATTTGGTTTGCTTAAAAAATTAATAAACTAATAATACATAAACACATAATTGAATTCCTAGATCCAGGCAATAATTAACTGAAAAATGTAGAGGCATTAATTCAAATAGTGGGATAATACAAAATGTTTCACTGTCAGTAAGTAAGCATTCTACAGGATTCATATAATTATCAAATAAATGTATCTACCATGTATACAAGCACCTTCATAAGTCATTGATTATAGGCCGTATAAATTTACTCCAAAAATACCAAGTGCGACAACAAAAATAATTGATTGCAAACAGCTCGTTGCTTTTACAAAAATTAAATACAATGTTACTAGTTGGTGATTATTTCCTAATTTGCTTACACTGGCTTTTAAGAGTTATTTCTAAATTCGCACACGTGCCTTTAGCGATACCACATTTTGAACAAAGAAGTAGGTCGGATTCTGCACTCTGATCCTTAAGCACGGTTGAAATTGACACCTGATTGGTGACATAGCACATGCCCTCTATGTCGGATAGTATACATACCGAGTTTCAATAATGACTTGATGAAGAATATATTTTCGAGAATTCGCCTCATTCAACTTTACGTTTGTAATTTGGTCGAAATATTATCTTCAGAGATTTATTCCAGTCAACTTTTCCGGGTTAGTCTCTCTCAGGACTACCGAAGATGACAGCTTAGCTGTCGAAATACGTATTTAGCGGTTGTTAAATATTTGTGTGATTAGGGATTTTTAACTAATTGTGTAAGGTTCAAACCACATGCTCCAGCAGTGTTATAGTGTAGCAGAATTAACAATTTTCCAAAGATTGCGGTAAATATCAGTAAAACAAATTAATGAAGAAAATTTATAATGTGTGTAAGGTAGTTAGCTAGATCGAAAAACGACCTTCTACATGATAATGTAGTAATTGTTGCAAATTAATGCTTTACTGGAATATAATTTTGAAGGGTTGTAGGTCAAATAAATCAGCAGCCATTTAATTACAATAATAGCATATATGAAGACCTTCAAAAAAGTTGTTAAAATATTAAATTTAGAATGGGTACAATCTCTTAATGAAAAAACGTATGCACTCATTCAGAAATATACTTACTGATACTACTTATATATCAATAAGCACAAAATCCGTACAATTACACGATAAGCCGTCTTTCCTGAAACGGTGGAAAAAAGGTTACCACAAATTCAATTATTACTATCAACACAACTTCTTTTTGCAGTGATCTTATAATTAATCAAATATTTGTTTTCAGCTCACCTACTACACTATATGAGTAAAAAAAAAACCAGAAACCCATTTTAGAGGTATTCAACTGGAAAATCACCATATCACAGCAATACACATTAAAAATGTAATAAAAATTTAACATTTGATAAAAATCATTAGATGCGCTTTTAAAAAAATCGAAAAAAATTAAAAATCACATACTCTCGGTTATGCGATTTTTTTTCAAAAACTTGCTATCGCATTTAGATAGTACACAAAACTTATATATGAAGTTTCAACTACATACCTCTTATGATTTTTGGGATATTCTGTCCACACACAGTCACACAGACAGACCAACGAACAAAAATATATTTTTTTGTTCAGGTGACTCTAAAACGTGAAGATCTGTTGAAAACTCAATTTCGAATTTTTGGGGTAGATAAAATACTTCCTTTATTGTAAAACAAAGTAAAAAATCTGGTGTGATACACGCATACAACTTTCTTTTACAGTGATCTTATAATTAGGAAAAAATAGATTTTTTTATTTTTAAACATATGTCAAAATATTTCAAAAATTACAAATTCTACAGAAACCGTACAAAATAGAGCGTTAGTTCAAAACCCAAATACTTCTTGTATCGTAGAATGAAGTAAAAGGAGTTATAGGAATACACGGACTATCAAGTAGAATAGCATATCTAATTCTCCACATTAACAAAAGATATAAGATTAAGAGCATTCAGGTCTTGGCTTAGTACATATGACAATGGAACTGTAGAACAGTTTTACGGTTTAGAGCAAGACACAACACACTTCAATGTAAGCAGGCAAAAAGAAGAGGCACATGCAACATGTATGCGCATTTACGGAGTAGGCGATAGTAACGAAAGTATTGACTAACTTTTTGCTGCAAATCAACAATATGTCATGAACGGTTTCTATAAGAAAAAATCACAGAGTATAATCGACAAGAGGATCGACATGGCTTTAATTATTAAAAAACTAAAATATGCATAGGTACATAGACACGGAAAGGTAAAAAGAGCAAACTGGGACTGACCAATATAGGGATAAAAAGAGAGGAAATGTACTTCCTTGTTCTTGATCATTTAACAGGCACGTAACTCATGTCTAGTTGGTAAATTTAGTAGGTGGGTAGTCACATCAAAAATGAGATGTAGCGTAGAGGTTTAACTGGCACCGAACATCAGCAAATTGCTGATGAAATGAGTGACACAGGATATGACGACAACGATAATGACTCAGTGGCAGATCCACACCTAAAATCAACTTTAACAGTAATTATGAGAAGCTAATCTGACGGTTAGTTGAAAATAATGTTTGACGTGCATTATAATGGAAAATTTTGTTTATCTCAGGGAATGCAAACGAAGTTCCTTCAAATGAAAACTAGCTCCTCCGAATCATTTTTTGATGAAAAGGGGGGCAATGGAGTGTTTATTTCCTCAAATTATTCATCGACAACGACTCATATCTTTTCCGTAACAAATAGGTATATGAAACGAAAAATAACAAAAGACATTTTCTGGCTCAGAGGAAGAATGCAGATCCATCAAAATTTGTATATGTGTTTTGATGTGGATAAAATTAGATGAAACTCCTGCATTTAAGGCCCATTTTGGTAAAGATCTGTTATACAGCTCTTTTTGGTAAACATATAAATTACGAATATGAAGTTTTTGATGTGAACAACAGACTGTATAAAATACAACACATACAAACTATTTTATTTATAAATTTCAGAAAGCGTAGACACTTAACAAAAATATTTGCATAAACAAAGCTATGATTTAATTCAGAGGACCGTTGTGCTTCCGTAAGAATATCCTAGGAAATAATATAAATATGGGATCTAATGTTAAAGTCCTCTGGATTGAAGAGGAACTGGCAACTGTTATACTAGCCTTGGCTCATGAACTTCTACAAAAATACTCATCTACTACGAGCACTCAAAAAACCAATGATCATCTTATTGTTGGAAAGTGGAAAAATAAGAGTGCACTTTCTAACAGAATATATTCTAAAAATAGATACTTATAGACACTAAAAAGGGAGTCACAAAAACATTAAACAATTGTGGATTCCAATAATATGTCAAGATGTCTCTACCCTGTAAGCTTTATTCGTCTACAATTCGTAGTCGAAATCAATAAGTGTAACCGAATCCACGAAAAAAGTTGCTATATAAATTTTTGGAGTTAAAGCACGGCTAACTAATTGAGCACACAAAAGAAGAAATAGAAACAATGGCACAAACAGTACACCTCCTGTAAAAACATTATGTAAAGCATCCGCCTTTTAATTTTTATTACGTAGTATATAGGTAGTTGGCAGAATTTTGTCTGTTTTTGAAAATTCATAGGAATTAGCAGCTTGTGATGTTGACACGTTCTTGAGATCAACAAAAAAGTAAAAAGTTGACCAATATTTATTTCGACACCATGGTGTTTTATTCAGTTGTTTTAAATTATACAAATTACATTTTAAAAACAGCTTTGTAGAATAAGCGAACTATTAATTTTTCTCAATATTACTTATCAGACGTTTTGTCTGGAACATTTAATAGTTGAAAAAGTCATTGTACTATTTATTTCAGCATTATAAAATGATTTATCAATATTATTTCCCATGGACATCTGACATCTATTATTAGAATTTTGTAAAATAAGTGTATTAAAATATTTACTAGGTTTATTTGTAGGGAAAGGTTTTGTATTGAATTGGAATAAAACATTAGGCAATTGAGATAGATACTTTTACCTGTAATAGATGAAATTAACAGTATTTCATTTAGATAACTTATGTTATTTATATTTACCTGAGATTAGTAGATTGTAACTATATTCCAAGTAATTTTGTTAGGATGATAGTATGTTAAATCCTGCCAGCGTAGCTCAATGGTTAGAGCATCGGACTGCGGTGCGGAAGTCTGGAGTTCAAAACCCAGATCGATGCCTGGCGGGCGCCTACCCAGTCGCTTTAAATAGTTGGGGACCTGCGTTCGAAAGAACAAACGGTAATAATGCGGTTGTCTAATGCGTGATGCTCACCACATCACCACGTGCATGAATTTGACACGCGACAACCGGGTGTGAGAGCGCGGATACGGAAGCTCTGACCTTCCGCCTTGCAGGCCAATCTCCTTCATGGGGTGTTAGTGCCTCGCCATTATTACTATGTTAAATCCTACAATTTGTAATAGTTTATTAAATAATTACTTATAAATATTCAAATTGAGCAGTTACCTTACTATAATGTGATGTTAAAGCAATGTTGTTTCTCATATGGCAAAATTATAGTATCGATATTATAATTTTCAGTTTTGCGACTAACTCTTATTAAAATTTTGCTTGTGTTGTTAATGTAGATTTTATCCCGTAAATAGAAAGTTTGAGTAACATTAAAAATATTTAATTTCCTAGTATGTACCTTCTCATAGTTCTGATACGGTTGTGATATTATAATTGTAATTTATACTTAAAATGTTTAGTTATCATTTATCGAGCTTTTGTCATTGTAAAAGGCCATTAGAGACGTTGTTAAGATGGAGCATTATAACGCATGCTTACAATCTGCTTTCATAGGTTCAAATTCTAAATTAATATAATTTATTTAGCAAAACACTTTTATTCCTTTCAAGTATAATATTAAAAATTAATTATTTATTTTAATTTAGATTTGTGTTGTTTGTAATAATGTATAATAAATGAGGTCAAGTTTTCTGTCAGTTCTGTAATTAATTGCTTTTGGACTTTGCTTTTTATTATTAAATTCATTTCCTAAACAGTTGCCTTGAAGATTTGCAGTTTTATTAGAATTTCTAGTTTTAATTGTATGTATTCTTTTTTTTATTGTACTATTAATGAAGGATAGTCATTTAATAATGTTTCTATTTTTTTATATATTAAGGATGATATAGGTTTGATGATAAAATAATTGCTCTGCCGACAAATTATTAATTAAACTCTTTTTGTATTTAATTGTAGTACTAGAATGAAAATTTAAATATCTATCCCATTTTATTTGTTTTCTATACCAATCTGTAATTATTTTTCCATTTACGTTTCTATGTAATGTAAAGTCTAGAAAACTTATTGATTTTAAGTTATTCTCTCTTCTATAGTAAATTTTAATCTTGAGTGTATGTTATTGAATGTATTAAAAATTAATTCGATATCTCTAGTGTCAGCAGCAATAATCATCGACATATTTTTGATAAAATTAAATATTTTTTAAGATTATTTAAAAAATTGACTTCTATTTGCAATTGTGCTGAATTGCAACATCAAATTTTTGTTTATATATTCGTTTATTATATTGAAAATAATTTGTGTCTAATATGTATTTGATTGCTGCTATAAATTTATTTTGGGAATTTGTGTAAAATTTTTAATTTTGTTCCAATATGTCTCTATTGTTTCTATGGCTAAATTAATTGAAATGTTAGTGTATAATGATACTACGTCGAGTAAAACGGGAACGTGATTTTTAGGAAATTTAATTTTATCAATTTTTGTTTTAAAAGTACAAGAATCTTTCACACTGTGTTTGTTCATTTGTTTCTGTTAGTTGCATTAAAATGTTTGAAAAATTATTAGAAGTTTAGGACTGATGTAAGAAGCAGCTATCGGTGTAAGGGGTAATTCTGTTTATGTAGTTTAGGAAGGCCATGGATTTTAGAAGCCAGGCCATTGTGATATATAAGACTTTTACATGTAGAATCATGATCACAGTTTGAATCAAGCCATCTTTTTAACATGTTATTACTAGATATTTTTATACTTTTTGTAGGATCTTTTTTCTCCTTTATATATGTGTTTAAATCGTTTAAATTATTTAACATTTTATCATTATAATCGTCAATTACATTTGCGTTTAATATGCTTTTGTTATTAAAATATGTTTGTTAGTTTTCAAAAAGGTTTTTGTTTTTTAATATTATTTAGCAAATTTTTATTAAATTTAGATTATTTTATCATCAAACATATCACTCTCAAAATTTCAAAAAGAAATAAAACAATGCTGTTAAAAATATTATTATCCTTTACCTTTCATTAATAGCACAATAAAAAACAGAATAAATACGTTTAAAACTAGAAATTCTAATAAAACCATAAATATTCAACCCAACTGTTTAAAAAATGAATTTTATAATAATTTCAATAACACATCTAAATATATAACTCTTCCATTCATTCCAAAGTTATCTACACTTTTACAAAAATATCTTAGGAAATTTAACTTGCAAATTGCTTTTAAGAATAGTAATACCATTGGATAGTCGTTTTTTAATCATCTTAAAGATAAGACTCAAATTCAAGATGAATTAAATATCGTCTATCAAATTGACTGCAATAATTGTGATGGAAAATATATTAGTCAAACTAAATAAAAATAGGTAAATGAATAAATCAATATAAAAACTGAAATAAGATCACCAAGAAAACCTAATACTGCCTTAGCAGAACATGCGGTAGAAATTTTTTTATAATTTCAATTTTGCATCGACCAAAATACTTCAAAGGGAAAGAAATTTACAAAGGAGACTTATTTATGAGATGGCAGAAATGAATAAAATCAATTAATTACACAACTGACATAGTTTAAAAACTTAACATTAGTTGTCATAACTTATTATAAACAACACAAATCTAAATTTAAAATAAATAGTTATTTTTTAATATTATACATAAAAGGAATAAAAATGTTTTGCTAAATAAATTATATTTGAAATTATGGAAGCAGAATGTGCACATGCGTTAAACTGCTCCCTCTTAACAACGTCTGTCATGGCCTTTTACAATCAAAGAAGCTCCATAAATGATAACTAAAAATTGTAAGTATAAATTACAATCATAATATCACAACTGTATCAGAACTATGAGAAGGTAAATACAACCAAATTGAATACGTTTAATATTACTCAAATATTCTATTTACAGGATAAAATCTTCCTTAACAACACAAGCTAAAATTTAACAAAAGTTTTCCAAAATGGAGAATCAACGTTAGACGTAAAACTGAAAATTATACTCGTAATATCAATACGACAATTTTGCCATAAAAGAAACAACATTGCTTCAACATCATATTATAGTAAGGTAGCTACGCAATTTGAATATTTTAAAGCAAAAATTTTATAAACTACTACAAATTGTAGAATTTAACATAGCATCTTTAAAATTAAAAACAAAGTTATTTGGAATATAGTCACCATCTACTAATTACCTATAAAATCTCACGTAATTATAAATAACATAAGTTATCTAAATGAAATACTGTTAATTCTATGTATTACAGGTAGAGGTATCTATCTCAATGGTCTAATATTTAAAATTCCAATTCACTAAAAAACATTTCCCCACAAATCAACCTGGTAAATATTGCTACTAAAATGCTAAATTTTACGAAGATTTTAATACACTTACTTTACAGAATTCAAAATAATATAAATGTCAATGGAAAATAATATCGATAAATCATTGCGTGACGCTGAAATAAATAATACAGTGACATTTTTTAACTATTAAATATTACAGACAAATCGTCTAACAGGTAAAGATTGAGAAAAGTTAATAGCTTTTTCTACAAAGTTATTTTTAATATATAATATTTTTTCTTCAAACGGCAGTAAAATATGGCATTATACTGCTGGATTGATGATACTAAACTGTCACTTTATTGCCAAGCAGCAGATAATATTATCTGCCGCTGACGAGATCAAGTAATTTTTTTCGAATTTTGTTCACAAAGTTGTAAATAATTTGTTATAAAAACGTTTGAAGAAAATAGTATATTACGTTTTAGGAGCAAAAGTTATATTTTATGTGGCGAGGCTGGACGGGTTATCTGCCGAGCTTGCGAGCCGAAATAAGAGACTTTAAAGAAAAGTGATGCAAATGCAAATCACTACTGTAGCATACGAAACATATATTGTAAACTGTTATCAAACTGCCATAACCTTTTTTAATATTAAAAAATATGGGGCCCTTTACTGCTTATTCATACAACTGCAGAGCTGTGTTACAGCCTCGCCACATAAAATATAACTTTTGCTCCTAATAACATAATATGCTATTATTGTCTTTTTTAATTATAGATTTTAATATGTCATTACTAGCTGCTAATTACTTATGAAATTTCAAAAGTAAATTTAATTTTTATATTTGAAATGCTGTTAATTCACATAAACGTTGTTACGTTTATATAGCGTAACGCTTTTCAGCCTCTTTAGATCGCCACGCCTACTTTATGGGTTTTGGACAACCCTATCTGAACGTTGTAGTTCTGGAATCGTAAACTGGTTTTGGGGGTCCTTGAAGTGCGGAGCTCGAAAGATCGATCCATTGTTATGTATTTGTGGGCCAATTCTTCGCGTTGCCGCTGCACCTATAGCTATATCTTTTTATTTTTGTCTTGTACTGCGCCAGCCTGCCCTGATATCTCCTTCTACTTGCATTTTTCAAGCTGTTCGCACCCAGAAAATTTGCAGTCGCCCTGGAGGCTGCTTATTAGTTTGAACAAAATTGGCGTCTTTTTTTGTTGTTTATTCGCATACCGCTAATTCATACAGGTCGTACTTGTCGAAGATTATTGAGTTTGGTTTTGCTCAACGCGTTAAGCTCGCTTGAATTTCAAAATGGGGAGCTTTTCGTTTTTAGTTTTTGGGAGTCAAACTTGACACCATTGGGGTCTGTTAGCTAGTATTCGCTACAGAATTAACACTTCTTACTGAGTTTGTCTGTCCTTGGTTTTCCAAGAATACCCAGCCCCACTTCGGTTTCTTGAAAATTGCAATTGCCCCCTGCATTGCTCTTCGTCAACGTCGCCTTGCGGTTCTGGGAGTATCAACACACGATATCGTGTCGAACAAGGTGAAACAAAATTGCATATTTTATTCTCCTTGCTCTGTAGACTTGAAGCTACCGGTTTTGGCATCATCTTCGATTTAGCCGGAAACCACAAGTACTTTTACTGGAACACTGAAACCCTACGTGTGTGGTGACATGCTATACGTTGCTTGCCTGTAGCATCACCGTAAAGCTGTAGTTAGCATAGTTTGTTTGCTTTCTTGCATCAACATTGTAAATTGGCATGCTGTGATTTGCTTGCTTGCGAACTGGTATCTTAGTAGCGCAGATTGCCCTTGTTTGATTGCTCTTCTGGTCCAATAAAAAATATATCAGCATGTTTATGATCAAAGAGCAACTGTGTGAAAACCAGATTTCTTGAGTAGCTTGCTATTTCTGGCTGTAAATTTTGAAAAATAAATATAAAGTAAAAAATCTGGTGTGATACACGCACACAACTTCTTTTTACAGTGATCTTATTATTATCCAAAAATTAGATTTTAAATTTTTAAACATTTGTCAAAAATTTTCAAAAATTACAAATTCTACAAAAACGGTACAAAATAGAGCGTTAGTTGAGGAGATAAATTTTCTCTATAATTTTAATCTGAATTCAAAAATGTAATAATATACTGGGTGTTCCATTCAAAATAGGAGTTAATAAAAAAAATTTAAAAAAAACAAAAGAAACCTATGTTAGAAGTATTTAACTGGAAAATTACGTATCTCACATCAATACACATTAAAAATTTAATAAAAATATGGAGTTTGAAAAAAATCGTTAGAGCCGTTTTTGAAAAAATCGAAAAAAAAGCTGAAAAATTACAAGAGTAAATACCTACTTCCGGTTATGCTATTTTCTTCAAAAGCTTGCTGTCGCATCTACATAGTACATAAAACTTATATATGAAGTTTCAGCGCCATACCTCTTTTCGTTTTGGATATATTCTGTTCGCAGACAGACACACAGACACACAGACAGACAGACACACAGACAGTCCAATAAAAAAAAAATGTTTTTTTGGGTTCAGGGGACTCTAAAACGTGAAGATCTGTTGAAAACTCAATTTCGAATTTTTGGGGTGAATCCAATACTTCCTTTATTGTAAAAGGAAGTAACAATAATTGAAATGTATAACTTTGAGAACTTGTTTTCATTCTAGTTGTTTTCAACAAGTGTAACACAGCTCTGCAGTTGTATGAATAAGCAGTAAAGGGCCCCATATTTTTTAATATTAAAAAAGGTTATGGCAGTTTGATAACAGTTTACAATATATGTTTCGTATGCTACAGTAGTGATTTGCATTTGCATCACTTTTCTTTAAAGTCTCTTATTTCGGCTCGCAAGCTCGGCAGATAACCCGTCCAGCCTCGCCACATAAAATATAACTTTTGCTCCTAAAACGTAATATACTATTTTCTTCAAACGTTTTTATAACAAATTATTTACAACTTTGTGAACAAAATTCGAAAAAAATTAGATCTCGTCAGCGGCAGATAATATTATCTGCTGCTTGGCAATAAAGTGACAGTTTAGTATCATCAATCCAGCAGTATAATGCCATATTTTACTGCCGTTTGAAGAAAAAATATTATATATTAAAAATAACTTTGTAGAAAAAGCTATTAACTTTTCTCAATCTTTACCTGTTAGACGATTTGTCTGTAATATTTAATAGTTAAAAAATGTCACTGTATTATTTATTTCAGCGTCACGCAATGATTTATCGATATTATTTTCCATTGACATTTATATTATTTTGAATTCTGTAAAGTAAGTGTATTAAAATCTTCGTAAAATTTAGCATTTTAGTAGCAATATTTACCAGGTTGATTTGTGGGGAAATGTTTTTTAGTGAATTGGAATTTTAAATATTAGACCATTGAGATAGATACCTCTACCTGTAATACATAGAATTAACAGTATTTCATTTAGATAACTTATGTTATTTATAATTACGTGAGATTTTATAGGTAATTAGTAGATGGTGACTATATTCCAAATAACTTTGTTTTTAATTTTAAAGATGCTATGTTAAATTCTACAATTTGTAGTAGTTTATAAAATTTTTGCTTTAAAATATTCAAATTGCGTAGCTACCTTACTATAATATGATGTTGAAGCAATGTTGTTTCTTTTATGGCAGAATTGTCGTATTGATATTACGAGTATAATTTTCAGTTTTACGTCTAACGTTGATTCTCCATTTTGGAAAACTTTTGTTAAATTTTAGCTTGTGTTGTTAAGGAAGATTTTATTCTGTAAATAGAATATTTGAGTAATATTAAACGTATTCAATTTGGTTGTATTTACCTTCTCATAGTTCTGATACAGTTGTGATATTATGATTGTAATTTATACTTACAATTTTTAGTTATCATTTATGGAGCTTCTTTGATTGTAAAAGGCCATGACAGACGTTGTTAAGAGGGAGCAGTTTAACGCATGTGCACATTCTGCTTCCATAATTTCAAATATAATTTATTTAGCAAAACATTTTTATTCCTTTTATGTATAATATTAAAAAATAACTATTTATTTTAAATTTAGATTTGTGTTGTTTATAATAAGTTATGACAACTAATGTTAAGTTTTTAAACTATGTCAGTTGTGTAATTAATTGATTTTATTCATTTCTGCCATCTCATAAATAAGTCTCCTTTGTAAATTTCAACTTCCAGTTCGAAATTGTAGTTTTATAATCTCACTTCACTTTTAGCACATGGGCTAAAAGTAAACAGCTGATCTCTTTAACCACAGTAAACTATAAAACACCAAATCACGAAATATCAGGCAATAACGGATCGTGTTATATCTATTACGTTGAGATTAAGCCTAAAATGTAAGCTACAAATCTTATATATATTTCTAAAAGTCCTGACTGACTCACTGACTCATCAACGCCCAGCCCAAACCCTTGGACCTAGAAAGCTGAAATTTTGCACAGAGGTTCCCTTTATGATGTATACAAGGAATAAGAAAGGATATTTCGAAGTTCAACCCCTAAAGGGGTAAAATGGGGGTTCCAATTTTGTATGGAAAAATAATATTAAATAGACATTTCGACTTGAAACTTCGTAGGAGTACTCCTAAAAACAAATAATCAAACACGTATTTCGTGATTTTCCGAAAATCAACCCCTTAGGGGGTGAAATGGGGTAAGTAAGCCTGAAAATCGATATGGGTGTCGTTATTGAGGTTTTTTGGGACGTTGATTGCGAAAATTACATTTATTTTTAAGTCCAAGACGGTGAACATGACATAAGGGAAGAAACGGGACGGGACTAGACTGGACGGAACGGGACGGACTGGACGGGACGGGAAGGGACGGAACGGGACGGGACGGGACGGGGCAAAGCGGAACGGGGCGGGGCGGGACGGGTCGGGGCGGGGCGGGACGGACGGGACGGAAAGGGAAGGAAAAGGATGGGATGGAAGGGGAGGGGATGGGATGGAAGGGGAGGGGCGGGACGGGACTGGACGGGAGGGAAAGGGACGGGACGGGACGGGAAGGGTCGAGACGGGGCGGGGCGGGGCGAAACGGGATGATACGGAAAGGAAAGGGAAGGAATGGGATGGAAGGGGAAGGGACGGGACGGGACGGGAAGGGCGGGACGAAAAGGAACGAGACGGGACGGGACGGAAAGGGAAGGGAAGGGAAGGAATGGGATGGAAGGGGAGAGGACGGGACGGGACGAGACGGGACGGGACGGGACGGGACGGGACGGGACGGGACGGAATGGGACGGTACGGAGACGGGGACGGAGAAAGGGACGGGAACGGGGATAGGATGGGATGGGATGACAGAAAATAATTAGTCATTATTTAATACACAAATAACGAACCGAAGTCGCGGGTAAAAGCTAGTAATACATATATACGCACCAACGAGTACCTCGGATGATGAGGAGGCAGAACAGCTATATGAAGATATATCAATGGCAAGAAAATCGGAAAACGCAAATTTCGTTATAGTTACAGGTGATTGTAATGCGAAAATCGGACACCCCAATCAAGGAGATCCTGAAAACATAGGCAAGTTTGAATTGGGTGAGAGAAATAATCGAGGAGAAATGCTACTAGATTTCCTCACAAAAGAAAACCTTTACTGCTTAAACACGTTCTTTCAGAAACCAAAGCAAAGAAAATGGACGTGGAGAAGTCCCGGCGGAGTAACTAAAAACGAAATTGAGTACGTGATCTCAAATGAAGGATATATATGCAGGGACGTTTCAGTTCTAAATAAATTCAACACAGGTAGTGACCATAGACTTGTAAGGGCCCAGTTCAATATCGATATTCAAAAAGTAAGAAGCAAACTTTTTAGACATTTCCGATTTCCAACCAACCAAGAGCTGAAATTAAATAAAGATCACTACCAAAGTGAACTGAAAAAGAGATTAGAACCGACCAACCACGCGACAAATTTAAATCTTAACCAATTGGGGCAACAGATAACAACACGTATTCAGACAAGCACGAAGAAAATATGTTCTAGAAAAAATAAACCCACGGATGGTAAACTAACCCCTCCAACATTAGCACTAATAGAGCAAAGAAGAATTACAAAAAGAGATTCAGATGAGTATAAGGAACTGAATAAAACCATTAAAAAAGAAATACGAAAAGATATAAGGAACCACAATACTCAGCTGATACAAAATACAATTGAAAGAAACGCTAGCATGAAGATACTGAGATCGAAACTATCAAGAGGAAAAACAAAAATAATAAAACTAAAAAATAAAAGAGAAAGAATAGTAACGAGCAGAGAACAAATTACAAAAGAGATAGAAGATTTTTATACCGCACTCTATTCGTCTACAGTACCAAGTCTAGGAACAAGAATTCAAATAGTCAACTCAGGATCAGAGGAAATCCCCGAAGTCACATGCGAAGAAATTAGAAAAGCCATGAAACAAATTAAAAACGGCAAGTGTCCGGGGGAAGACTGTATCACCACAGAAATGTTAAAATTTGGCAAAATGCAGAAGTAGTTTTAATCTTTAAAAAAGGAGATATCAGCAATATTGAAAACTACAGGCCCATCAGTTTATTGTCCCATCCGTATAAGTTATTCACGAAAATCATAACCAACCGTCTAACTCCTAAATTCGATTTCTATCAACCCGTAGAACAGGCCGGCTTTCGAAGTGGTTTTAGCACGATTGACCACCTGCAAACAATTAGAAGTCTTATAGAAAAAACAACGGAGTACAATATTAAAATTCATTTCGCTTTTATTGACTTTCAAAAAGCATTTGATACAGTTGAGATTTGGCATATCTTAAAATCTATGAACAGTGCCCGAATTGACTCCAGATATACTTCAGTCATTGAAAACATCTACAAGAATGCTCGTTTACACGTAAAAATAGATGAAACAAATAAAACAAATGAGATCAAAGTGGAAAGAGGCGTACGTCAAGGAGATACTATATCACCTAAACTGTTTACTCTAGCCCTTGAGGATGTTTTTAAAAAGCTTTCTTGGGAAGATAAAGGTAGTAAAATCGACGGAATATACCTAAACCATCTTCGGTTTGCAGACGATATCGTGCTAATATCAGAAGACATAGACGAGATCAGATCGATGCTACAAGAACTTAACAATGAGGCAAAACAGATGGGATTACAACTGAATTACACAAAAACAAAAATAATGAGCTTGGACAATACACAGATATCTGTAGACAACCAAAATATAGAAAATGTCGCTGATTACACCTACCTAGGACACACTGTAACACTCCGAAAGGAAAATAAATATGAAGAAATTACAAGACGAGTAAGACTTTCATGGGCAGCATTCGGTAAATTGTCACACATACTCAGGAACAACACCATTCCTATCAATTTGAAAC
Organism: Agriotes lineatus; assembly: GCA_940337035.1. Lineage (NCBI taxonomy): Eukaryota > Metazoa > Arthropoda > Insecta > Coleoptera > Elateridae > Agriotes > Agriotes lineatus. Next base: position 131,956,781 of record OW679196.1, on the reverse strand, counting down.
GTAGGGTCTTCGATGCATGCATTTTACCGATAGCTACGTATGGACTCGAAATAGTTGCCCTAACGATGAGAAATGCCACTAAATTAAGAGTGATGCAGAGGGCTATGGAAAGAGCAATGCTCGGTGTCTCGTTAAGGGACAGAACCAAGAACGAGGACATTAGAAGGCGAACACAAATAACCGACATAATCGAGAGAGTAGCCGAACTGAAATGGCAATGGGCGGGACATATTGTAAGACACAAAGATGACCGCTGGACGACAAAAGTCGCATATTGGCGTCCAAGAGAAACCAAGAGGAGCAGAGGCAGACCACATCTACGATGGGTAGATGATATAAAACAAATTGCTGGTAACAGTTGGCACCAGAAGGCTCAGGATAGGTATGAATGGAGGATATTGGGAAAGGCCTATGTTCAGGAGTGGACGAAGAGAGGCTGAAAAAAAAGAAGAAGCAGAAGAAGAAACTATAAAACGTCACTTTTAGTGAAACAAGCTAGCGCTAAAAGGCTTACTTTTAGTGGTGGTCGTAGATAAAGTATTTTAGAATAACAACTTAAGAAAAATTTAAGACTAGATCATTTAAATCAGAAAAAAATCTAGTAAAAATTATATTTAACAAACAAACAAGACCTAGGCTAGTATTTAGTAGCAATTTTAATCACAATATTTCTTACGTTAAAACTAAACGTTCACAGCAATATACCTCTATAATTGATATTGCTTAAAAAAAAAACTTTAAAACAATTTAAAATTAAACCCAATCCGGAAAAGTCAAACATTTCAATTCAACGAAAAAGTATTTGTTAAAACAATTGCAAAAGTAAAGACGAAATTTAAAATTAAATCTGGCTTAACAAAAATTAAATTTAAAACACGCTAACTAAAAGGCAATAATTATTTTTTTTCTATAGCACATGTTAAAGTGTGCTTTTATCAACTCAAAACAAAAGGTCAAGTTTTACTTTAACAGCAAGGGTAGATAAAGTAGCACTTTAACATCAAGGGTAGATAAAGTAATTTAATTTTCTAATTTTTGTTTAAATTAAATATGACAGCTGGGCATTATCGTAGCAACCCAATCTAGCTACTGACATTTTGAAATGTGATTGACTGTCCTTATTTTCTTTTAAAATGGTTAAAGTTCTTGCTATAGAAAAAAATATTGTATTATACACGACGATAAAGTTATTTCTATCCACTCTTGAATCATTAACGTCTCGACTTCGTCTCGACGTTAAACGATTCACTCGTAGATAAAATTTAACTTTATCGTCTTGTATAATAAATTACTATTTTTCTATAGCACATATTAAAGTGTGATTTTATCAATTCAAAACAAAAGATCAAGTTTTACTTTAACAGCAAGGGTAGATAAAGTAGCACTTTAGCATCAAGGATAGATAAAGTAATTTAATTTTCTAACTTTTGTTTAAATTGAATATGACCCAATCTAGCTACTGACATTTCGAAATGTGATTGACTGTGCTATAGAAAAAAATATTGTATTATACACGACGCTAAAGTTATTTCTATCCACTCTTGAATCATTAACGTCTCGACTTCGTCTCGACGTTAAACGATTCACTCCTGGATAAAATTTAACTTTATCTTCTTGTATAATAAATTACTATTTTCAGGCTTACTACTTCATCGTCTGTATTTTGATTATATATTTAATTATACGTGGCGATATAATATTGTACATATTTTAAAATACAATCCAGAGCTATATTCTTTAAATTTAGGTAATTTAGTTCTTAAACAAAGCAAATAAACGCTTATTAGAAATATATATTATACCCCTATTCTTATTAACTATGACGCACTTAGGAATAATTTAATGAAAAACATACAGTTAGTTGATAATAAGAGTGATGTTATTGGATATAAAAAATTTAAGAAAATTGTTATCAATCATAATCATTTACTTATAATATTAAAACAATACATAGAAAAATCCGATAAGCTTCTTGTTTCGTCCCATTAGTAATATTTGTAGTTTTTAAGTTTTGCACTAGTTTTAAGTTGGTACCATGTAGCGGAAGGGTGGCAACTTGCTGTCCGCCATCCTGCAAAATGGGCATTCTTGTCCTGGCGTTAGCGGTGGTTACACGTATCAAAAATAAAGTAAGTTTAGCATTTTTTATCGTTTATTTGTGTGGTGCCAGGCGAGAGGCAACAGCTACCAGCTCGTGGTAGTAAAAATCAATCAAGGTCCTTCGAGAACAAAAACCAACGAAGAAGTTAGAAGAACAGACCATCGCGCGAGGCTCTGGGGTGCAGTTAAGCTGCTATCAACATCGCGGCCCTGTAATTAGAGCCGTAATTCATCGTGGTGGCCCTGCATTTCGGATGCCCCAACATTTTGGTCCATGCGAGCCTAGATACGAACCGGAAGCCGCCATACAGCCATTGAACGGAGGAAAGTAAGTCTGTTCCTTTTTTCCATATTTATCCTACCAATTGAAACCAATCATACTCGATTTGCACGTGGATTCAAATTTTAACGTATATTTATTGTAGAATAGTATAGTATTTTGTATCTATCGTAAAAACGAACATAGTAGAATTTTTATCGCACGTGTTGCATTAAAATTTAGTCAAGTTAACGATTAATTTATACACGATGACCGAATTATAGCATTTAAACAAAATTAGGGGGCAAATAAAGGCCCAGCTTACACGTTTTAAAACATTTATAGAAAGTTCTAATGCAATTGACAACGTTGAACAAGTAGAGGTTCGATTAGAGAAAATTCAACAACTTTGGGATGAATTTAACGATGTTCAAACAAAAATTGATTTATTAGAAGACGAAAGCGGTGACGCGGAACGTGAATCATTTGAAAGTGCATATTTTTCTGCTGTTGCTAAGGCAAAAACCGTAACCAAGCGAAGGGAAAGTTTAAGTACACCGGCCGGGCAAGGGTCATTAGTGACTAACACCTCAACAAATTCCAGTAAGAATGTTAATTTGCCTGCTTTAACCCTCCCAACGTTTCATGGCGGATTTAACGAGTGGACCGCGTTTTCTGATTCGTTCAAAGCGTTAATTCATAATAATTCGGATTTATCGGACATTCAAAAATACCACTACCTTCATTCGTGCTTAAAGAACACAGCTGCTGAAGTACTACAATCGCTGGAGGTATCGTCAAGTAATTATGAAATAGCTTGGCAATTACTGCAAAAACGCTTTGAAAATAAACGTTTAATAATTTACAATCACGTTAAATCGTTGGTGGAATTGCCACCAGTTTCCCGTGACTCGAGCTCGTCCATTCGTTATTTAGTTGATAATATGCTTAAGCATTTAAGAACATTAAAAAACTTAAACGAGCCTGTAGATTCGTGGGATACAATAGTTATTTATCTTATGTCAACCAAATTAGACAGCGCAACCAGACAAGAGTGGGAATTAAAATTAGATACCGATGAACTCCCCACTTTACTGCAATTTGAAACATTTTTAACGAAACGATCGCAGGCACTAGAATCAGTAGCGTCAAACAAGTTAACGAAGATTCATTTCAAACCATCCACTGCTATATCAAACAATATTCCGAAAAATAATTTTTACCGACCAAAGGAACACCGTGTATCCTATTTAACGACTAGCAACAAACCATTTTGCCAGCTTTGCAATAAACAGTCGCATTATATATACAATTGTTTCATTTTTAAAAGGTTGCCGACTCAAGTTAAATTAAACGAAGTCAAAAAACATAAATTATGTATTAATTGTTTACGATCAACACATTTTATTAAAGACTGCTTAGCGAGCGGTTGTAAACATTGCAATGGCAAACACAATACCCTTTTACATTTAGGCAACACAAGTTCTTTTGAGGAAGCGGAATCCAGTGGAACTGGACAAATATCGGTGGAAAATAATCAAAACGTACAGCAAACACATATGCAAAATAATCCAGTTCAACCGACTGAACAAAGACAAGCCGCAGAAAATCCATTAGTTTCATTCTACTCATTTAGAAATCGACCAACGCAAGTTCTTTTATCGACCGCGATCGTACATGTTTTTGATAAACAGGGACAACAACACAAATGTCGAATTCTTCTCGACTCCGGGTCCCAATCCAATTTTATGAGCAAGGAATTCAGCGATAGGTTACAGTTAGATCGCTTTAAAATAAATCTACCTGTGGGGGGAATTAATAGCACCATTACAAACATTGCATTCAGGACAAACGCTACAATCAAATCAATGTTTAATGAATTTCAGGTAAAATTGTCATTCTTAAGTTTGCCACAAATAACCGCAAGTTTGCCTTTGGAGCCTATTGACCTTAGTCAAATTAAAATTCCTGATAACATTGCGTTGGCAGATGATACCTTTTACCTACCAGGAAAAATTGACATTCTGTTAGGTGCAAACATATTTTGGGACTTGTTGCACACCGAACGAATTAAATTAGGTAATCAAGGGGCAATATTACAGAAAACAAAGCTAGGATGGATTATTTCCGGAACGGTAGCACAACCCTCTATTACTAAAACGATGTGTCATTTCGCTTATAATGAAATATCCGAGCAATTAGAAAGATTTTGGACGCTGGAAGATTGCAATAATAAAATACCGTGTAAATTAGAAGAGCAGGAATGTGAAAATCATTTTATTCGAACGCATAAGCGCGATTTCAATAACAGATTTATAGTTAGTTTGCAGCTGAAGGGGGATGTAGCAACATTAGGACATTCCAGGGAAGTAGCCCTTAAGCAATTGTATTCAATAGAAAGGAAATTTCAACGGCAGCCCGAATTAAAATCTCAGTATCAACAATTCATGGAAGAGTATGAAGGTTTAGGGCATATGGCTGAAGTAAAAAATATCGAAAACGATCATGTCACGTATTATTTGCCTCATCATGCGGTAGTAAAACAATCCAGCACCACCACAAAACTTAGGGTTGTCTTTAATGGTTCCTCAAATACGTCTTCAGGGGTTGCACTAAATGATTTATTAATGATAGGTCCCACAATTCAGCAAGACATTTTTTCGATTTTGCTTAGGTTTAGGAAACATACTTACGTTATTACCGCGGATATAGAGAAAATGTATCGCCAGATATGGATTAACGAATCGCAACGTGATTTACAGCGAATAGTTTGGCGAGATTCGCCTGAGCAACCCGTCAAAACATTTAATTTAAATACGGTAACATATGGCACCACAACGGCACCGTTTTTAGCAATCCGTTGTTTGTTTCAATTAGCGAATGAAAACGAATTTAAATTTCCAGCAACTAGTAACGTCATACGACAAGACTTTTATGTCGATAACCTTTTATCAGGAGCAAATACTTTAGATGAGTTAATGACACGTAAACACGAGCTCACAGAAATCTTAGGTGCAGCAGGATTTAAACTTAGGAAGTGGATGGCGAATGATCCTTCCCTATTACAATCTAACTGCAATGTAGACCCGACTGTCATCGGCGACAGTGTAAAAACATTAGGCTTGCTATGGTGTCCTAACAAGGACGAATTCCAATTTAAAGCTAATTTAGAATTAAATAGTCAAGGTGCTACTAAACGAACCATTCTTTCAACTATCTCTCAAATATTTGATCCTTTGGGATTAGCGGGTCCTGTTATAATTAGGGCAAAGGTAATTCTGCAACAGTTATGGAAAACAAAAACGGGATGGGATGAAGTATTACCGGCGGAATTACGTATAGAATGGGAAAATTACAAAACCCAGTTGGCCTATTTAAGCGATATTACGGTACCAAGACACGCTTTAGTTATAAATAACATTAAGGTAGAACTACACGCATTTTGTGATGCGTCTCAAACTGCATATGGCGCATGTGTGTATAGTCGATCAATCGATAAAGAAAAGAATGTGGTAGTAACATTACTATGCGCAAAATCGAAGGTAGCACCACTAAAACAGGTGTCACTACCACGTCTCGAACTCTGTGGGGCGTTACTGTTATCTAGGCTCTGTAGAAACGTTATTAATGCCTTAAATATTTCAATTACCGATGTATATTGTTGGAGCGATTCGACGATTACATTAGCTTGGATAGGTGGTCAACCAGCGCAATGGAAAACGTTTGTAGCGAATCGGGTCACGGAAATTCAAGAATTAACCAACAATTTTAAATGGAAACATGTAAGGTCTGAGCATAACCCCGCGGATGTAATATCGCGCGGATTAGATCCAAAAAACCTTTCGCAGTGTAAACTGTGGTGGAATGGCCCGACATGGTTGGCAGAAGATTCAGAAGGGTGGCCCAAACAACAAATTAATTATAACAAACATCTGGAATTGCCAGAAAGGAAAAATCAAACACTCGCATTTTATGTTGCAAGTAGTCTTAATATTTTTGACAAATTTTCATCTTTGTGTAAACTCAAACGAGTAGTTGCGTATTGTGTTCGATTCAAACATAATTGTTTAAATTCAGAACGTAGATATGGCCCGTTATCAGTTGACGAACTAAATATAGCAATGACACGTCTAGTGCAGATAGTGCAAAATCATGAATTTTACCAAGAAATAGCGTCACTTACGAAAAAACTTCCTTTAAATAAAAATAGTAGGTTACTCGCTTTAAATCCTTTTCTGGACTTATTCGTGTAGGAGGAAGATTAAAATATTCCAATTTAACATACGATCAAAAATTTCCATTAGTTTTACCAAGTAAACATCGACTAACGGAATTAATCATTCGCGAAGAGCATTACAAACATTTGCACGCTGGTACGCAGTATTTGTTGTCTTCCATTAGGTCACGATATTGGCCACTATCCGCCAAAAATGTAATTCGCAAAATCTTACGAAAATGCATAGTTTGTTTTCGTTCTAGACCACTTCATGTGGAGCAATTGATGGGAAATTTACCCAACGTAAGGATAACGCCAGCGAGACCATTTCAAAATACGGGGGTTGATTATGCCGGTTCATTCACAATCAAATTATCTCGGAACAAAACAACGAAATCATATTTATGTCTTTTTATTTGTTTAGCAACTAAGGCTGTGCACCTAGAGCTAGTTAGCGATCTAACCACTCAGCAATTCTTAAACGCTTTCAAACGATTCATGTCGCGTAGGGGTAAATGTTCAACAATTTATTCAGATAACGCCACAAACTTTGTTGGTGCGAAAAATGAACTAAGCTCACTGGTTCAACTGTTGTCCAGCGAAGAATACCAAACAAAATTACTCCAATATTTTACTAACGAATCTATCAAATGGAATTTCATACCACCTCACTCGCCTCATCATGGGGGTTTGTGGGAATCAGCGATTAAATCGGTCAAAACACACTTGTATAAAGTAATCGGCAAGGTACCATTAACGTTCGAGGAATTGTACACGATATTCACGCAAATCGAGGCATGTTTGAATTCCCGTCCTCTCGTTCCTTTGTCAACAGATCCTACAGACTTTACGGCCCTCTGCCCTGGGCATTTCCTCATTGGCGAAGCATTGACGGCGTTACCTCAACCAAACGTAATGGACGTCCCGGCAAACCGCTTAACGCGGTATCAGCATCTAACCCAAATGGTGCAGCATTTCTGGTCACGGTGGTCCCAGGAATACCTAACACAACTTCAGCATCGGACTAAGTGGAGAACCTTGCAGCCCAATCGGTTAGAACCAGGAACCATGGTTGTCCTGAAGGATCAACAGCTACCACCACTCAAGTGGCAGCTAGGGAGAGTAATTGAGTGTTTTCCAGGACGGGACGGATTAGTGAGGGTAGTGAGTGTAAAGACAATTCATGGGGTGTGTAAAAGACCAATAACGAAATTGTGTGTATTGCCTATAGAAACAGAACATTCGACAACGTAATTGGACATTATTAGTTAGGTGTATATATACAGGGTGTTTCATTAATAATTGGAAATATTTTAACTGTAGAATTCTGGGCTTAAAATATTAATATTTAACCCAAATCACTTAGATAAAATGTGGCTTGTTACTGAGATATAGGGTGTTTTATTTAAAAATTTAAAAATGATTTTTCCCCATTACTTTAAAACTATTTGACGTATCCGTATCATATTTGGCAGGAAGTTTAGACACCGTAAACCATGCTAAATTATGTTAAATAAACGTTTCTGGCTACTACCAGAGGCGTACCACAGGGGCAAGTGGGTGGTTGACCCTTCCCAAATTCTACGCCACTGGCGGAATTGCCATTTTAACACAATTTTTCGATTTTCCAATACTTTCTATGTAAATAACATACTCTTCCTTCGTCACGATAACGTCATTATTTTTCGAGATATTTGAAGTTAAACATAAAGCTGAACAGTTATTTTGATTTTAATGTGTATTAATTATGTCGGTGTTTTTTGTCATAAGATTGCATTTATTACGCAAATGAAACTTTAATCCGTATTAACAAAAAAACATAATGTTATTTATTGAAATTTCTTGAAACTAATACATAGATGCATTCAACATAAAAAAAATGTATCCATGTATTCGTTTCAATAAATTTCAATAAATAACATTATATTTTTTTGTTAATACGGATTAAAGTTTCATTTGCGTAATAAATGCAATCTTATGACATAAAACACCGACATAATTAATACACATTAAAATCAAAATAACTGTTCCGCTTTGTTTAAATTTAAATATCTCGAAAAATAATGACGTTATCGTGACGAAGAAAGAGTATGTTATTTACATAGAAAGTATTGGAGAGTCGAAAAATTGTGCTAAAATGGCAATTCCGCCAGTGGCGTAGAATTTGGGAAGGGTCAACCACTCACTTGCCCCTGTGGTACGCCTCTGGTAGTAGTCAGAAACGTTTATTTAAACAATTTAGCATGGTTTACAGTGTCTAAACTTCCTGCCAAATATGATACGGATGCGTCAAATAGTTTTAAAGTAATGGGGAAAAATCATTTTTAAATTTTTAAATGGAACACCCTATATCTCAGTAACGAGCCACATTTTATCTAAGTGATTTGGGTTAAATATTAATATTTTGAGCCCAGGATTCTACAGTTAAAATATTTCCAATTATTAATGAAACACCCTGTATATATAGTAGTAGGTAAAGTAGCCAAACATTATTAGTTTAAATGTATATAGTTTTGAAAGATCACAACCTTTCAAGGTGGGCGGGATGTTTCGTCCCATTAGTAATATTTGTAGTTTTTAAGTTTTGCACTAGTTTTAAGTTGGTACCATGTAGCGGAAGGGTGGCAACTTGCTGTCCGCCATCCTGCAAAATGGGCATTCTTGTCCTGGCGTTAGCGGTGGCTACACGTATCAAAAATAAAGTAAGTTTAGCATTTTTTATCGTTTATTTGTGTGGTGCCAGGCGAGAGGCAACAGCTACCAGCTCGTGGTAGTAAAAATCAATCAAGGTCCTTCGAGAACAAAAACCAACGAAGAAGTTAGAAGAACAGACCATCGCGCGAGGCTCTGGGGTGCAGTTAAGCTGCTATCAACATCGCGGCCCTGTAATTAGAGCCGTAATTCATCGTGGTGGCCCTGCATTTCGGATGCCCCAACACTTCTGAATCAATTATTTCCCGATATTAAGCATAAAAGAGGACTTTTTGACGCATTAGCATCCGCTTTCAAATTTTTAACTGGCAACCTCGACGCCAACGATGGAGTTAGATACGAATCAATGATTACTAAATTACAAGAAATTGACAAAGTTCATAATGATATTATATTATAACAAACCAAAATTTTAAATGACACAATGTCGGTAATACACGATATAGAAAAAAGTCAAGTATTATTAGACAGAAATATAAATAGAATAATTTTGCAAAATGAGGAATTAGGTAAAAATCTTGCCACTTACTCTTTAAAAATGGTTTTAATGGAAGCAGTTCAATCTTTACAATTACGTATTAATACCTGTTTGGAATTAGAAAACGCATTAACTTTTGCTTAAAATCAACAAATGCACATGTCACTAATTGACAATGATGATTTAATTGAAATCGTAACGAAATTTCTGTACATCAAATGATACGATTAATACCATTTCCAATTTTTATTAAAAACTACCAATTCCGTATGATCATTCCTACTTATAATACTTTATTATGTTAAAAACGGTATTCCTGCCTAAATCAGTCATTGCAAACTTTTAACCCTAGACACCTATTTTTGTAGCCAAAATAATTATTTTGAAATTCCCAACCATAAATTGTGCGAAACGCAACTACCATCATTTAATAATAATAAAACATGTACCCAATGTTTATTCAATTTAACAAAAATCAAAATATCGCAAATAAATTCTGCGACATGGCTGATATCTTCTCTCTCTGAAGCAATATACGTTAAGGCCCTGAACACACGGGATTCCGTTTCCCAGATTCGGTATGCGGGATACAGAATCTGAGTCTGTTCAGACACGGCGACTGAATCTCAGACGCGGGCCTTCAGTCACTTACAGTGCCGTGCTGTTATGGACCTAGCATTGCTGTTCTTTGTTTCTGTCGAATTAGTCTAGAAGTGCTGTATTTAAAATTAGGGATTGGGCTCTACTAAGCTAATAAATTTTTCATTGTCAAATAATGTACATTCTATGATCGTTGTGTAGTAATGAACGCCTTGCTTATTCGATTTAAATAGAAGTTGCAGAAAATCTGCTACGCCTATGATATGATATCATATGTTCTGGCTGGCAAAAGTAGGCGAGTCCAGGCCGTGGTACACGTGGACTCATATCCTCTATATGCTCCAATTGTAAATCGGTATCCGAGATACAGAATTTGTAGCCGGCGGCCGAAATGGAGAGATAAGGAAAATCGGCCGCCGGCGACACATTCTGTATCTCGGATACCGATTTACCATTGGAGCATATAGAGGATATGAGTCCACGTGTACCACGGCCTGGACTCGCCCACTTTTTCCAGCTAGAACATATGATATCATGTCATAGGCGTAGCAGATTTTCTTCAACTTCTATTTAAATCGAATAAGCAAGGCGTTCATTACTACACAACGATCATAGAATGTACATTATTTGACAATGAAAAATTTATTAGCTTAGTAGAGCCCAATCCCTGATTTTAAATACAGCACTTCTAGACTAATTCGACAGAAAAAGAACAGCAATGCTAGGTCCATAACAGCACGGCACTGCAAGTGACTGAAGGCCCGCGTCTGAGATTCAGTCGCCGTGTCCGAACAGACTCAGATTCTGTATCCCGCATTCCGAATCTGGGAAACGGAATCCCGTGTGTTCAGGGCCTTTACGTAATAAACAGAAGTTTAGAAAAAAATCTCTGGTTCTAATCTTTTGCATTTAAGTTCGGACTGTGTTGTTTTAATAAATCAAGAACATATATTATTTACTACTGAAGGCACTTCGAACATAATTGGTAATTTTAAAATTTCAAATATTAACCGATTAATAATTCCTGAATCAGATCATATAAACATTTCGAAAATTGACTTAATTCCTGTCGATACTCAAAAATTAGTTGAAGACAGAATTTAGCTTAATAAATATGAAGATTTATTAGAACCTGTAAATTATGATAATTTCAATAATTTAAGTGTGTCTGCAATTATATTTACACTATTAACTGTTCTTGTAATAATTATTTTTATATTATATATGTACTATAATAAAAACACAATGAAAGTTAAACTTATTAGATTTTTAAATAAAGATTTTGAGTCACAAAACGTAAATGCATAAGTTTAATTTTCTTTTTACCTTTGTAAAATTCAACAAGGCAAATTTAGTTTTTCCTCGTTGAATTCTCTTTTCGGCGGACGAGTTACATTGTATGGAACAGATCCTACTATTATCTAGAAATGCTTATCTTGCAACCTTGAAGAATGGAATCATCTATTGTTTAAAGTGCTGACTTTGTAACCTTGTATGCATCTGCATCCGGTCTCGAGGTATACTTTGAAGACAAGCTTATCTTAGCTGATTAGAAATACTATATAAGCTAGTGCATGATATTTTACCTTCAGCTTCTTAGAGTACACGTTAGATATAAGAAATTGTCTGTCTGTATATTTGAGCTCCAAGGAGCAGCATTGCCGTTGTAAAATAAAAGTGTTTTTTAAAAAGCCGTTTCGACGGTCTTTTTATTTAACTAGCAAGTGCGTGTGCATACAAGGTTACAGAGTCAGCGCTTTAAACAATAGCTTCCTTGCTCTTCAAGGTTGCAAGGTAAGCATTCTAAGACAATAAGGATATCTGTTGCATACAATGTAACTTGCTTCGCACTCGTTTGTAACTTACACACACGTACTATATTGTTGATGCTCTTATCCCACTTGTATAGTAAATAACTATTATTTTAGTTTAAAAATCAACAAAAATCGCTTTTCAGTTTCACAGTACACGAGAAAAATTGGTCCATTATAACCTTAATGACTGTATTTACTTTTCATTGTAAAGAAGTAGTTTGAGTAATTTATAGCAATCCAAACAACTTCTTTGTGGCGTTCAATTATTGATGCTGTTTCTTTTGGTATTTCGCAACACTAATAAATTTGAGATATACGAACGTTTTGGAAAAATAGAGCAGCTTGAAATGAAAGCAGCTCGATCTAAATTTCTTAATAAGCTCCAGTAGATTGTCTAAATTTAATTTATAGAGCAATCTTAAATTTCTAACCCTTCTCTCACGATTGTTTATTATTTTTTGCGCAATATGAAAATTACAAAAATGCAAATCCACAGCATACTATCAACGTACCCTATATAAATTAGTACAAAACAACAACGAGCACCTCGTAAAGGTTAAGATACCCATATAGAATATAGCAAAGCTGTTATCCCAAACCGTCTCCTTGTGAAAAAAGGTAACACCAGTCTAGGGAATTCATGTCAGCAAAAATGCTACAGCATAAGTTCTGACAGCGGTTACCTCAGGTTACCACATAAATTCTAGGTATACGAATTAAATGCGCGACAACAGAAAACATTTTCAAGAAAATACACTTCTGTGCTCGTAAATCCCCGCGGCTTCACAGGACAATATCTTGCAGGAACTACGCTGCATTGCATTATTGTTGTATGCCAAACCCGCTTGGTCGCTGAAATTCAATAACTTTAGAGTACACAAAACGCGACACGAACCCTAAAGATTTATTCAAATTTAATTAAAAATTAATGTGTTTTGGTTAAAATATTCAAAAAGTGCAAAATTGACTATCAGCTTTAGTTAATAAAAACTAAAGTAACTACAGTATAAGAAGACAGTAGGTAAACATTTCCTACGTAGAGTGCATAAATATTAGCTAATTTTCCGTAGACCTTTTCATGTAAATCCTCTCAGAAGTCAAAAATGCGAGTGGGAATATTCGCGTACCTACCGCAATTTCGGTTCGTGATATCCAGTCGGAGCTAAGGAACTCGAAGAGATTACTAGAAATTTAAATGGTAATGCCATAAAATTACATCCGCCTCGAGTATGCAAGATTTGTCGAGTTCCGATATTATACACATGCCTATCGTGCAAGCAAATTGAATTTCAAGCACAGAAGAAAATTTAGGGAAGAGATCCCAGGACTAAATAACCACGGCCTCAGGCAAATCCGTCTCTGAGAATACCAACAAAATTGGAACGATGGCTTTGCTACACCCCTTTATTTTTCTGGTTTCCGAAAAAGAAAATTCTCGTCTTTGCTAGTAACTACGTTTGGCTGCGGTGTCTGCAAAATAGATTCTCAATTGCTACTTTAAAAATTGATGCTCAGACAACATCGAGCGCACTGCTTTTGACAGATTTAGCGGGAAAGCTAATCGCAATAAATCTAACCAATTTACATTCTAACATAAGAATTAGCTATTTATAAAGATTAATTGTATTTTCCATCTGTTTAGAAAAATAATCAACTTTTAATATTCTGCAAGATTAAGATGCATTTTACCGCATGGATAAATCATGAATTATATTTTCAATTGCTTCAGAATGCAAATACTATAAATATGTCTGCAGCGATATTAATTAAATTCCAGTATGGCATTGCGATTTTCGTAATTTGTATGTTTAAAATACATCTAGACTATTAATATACTTCCGAGATTGCACCACGTCAACAAACGAGATGTGATGACAGATATTTAGAAGGTGCCTGGGCGACGCGGTAAAGATTGGACAGCAGCTGTTTAAAAGTTTTCTACGAGCAATTAGCGTCAATTTACAGGCGATGAACGAAAGGTTTGTCCATTTCTTTATCGGCGATAAACGTTGCTTTGCAGGCTAATTTAGCAACGAGCAACGATACAAGGAGTTTCTTTGAATGTATTCGACCATGGCGGCATACGTATAATAATGCATGAAACTCAAAACGAGATGGAATTCGGAATTTTAAATTGTTAAGCTGCGTTTCAGCAAGCTGAATATTCAACAATTGTTACATCCGCTTCTATTAAAGTGTAGGACATATCTTCATACTTATGTTCATATTTTTCTCTGGCTCCTCAATCTGATAAGGAAAATGGGCTTTGTTTATCTACCTTGCAATCTTCTCAAATTGTTTGTAATTTTTATATATTTTGACCTCATTTATTCTCCATTGTAAACCATCTTTTCATGCAAATACGGATGTGTTCTTCTTACTTTTCCATCGTTTTTTGTTTAATGCCTTAATTGATTCTGTTTATAGTTTCGTTCTTTCAATTTTTTCAAGAGTTCTTTTTTGAAGCGCTTTGAAATTTCCATTTTATAAGTAAATCTTACTATTTCTTTGTATATTTTTATCTCACTTCTATGTTTTTCTGCCTTCTCGATTCCTAAAGTTTCTCACTACATTGGAACTAGCCAATTACTAACTCTGCATACTTCTTTTTCCGATAAGTTTTCTCTATTCTGAGGTGACCTCTATTCTTAATTTTCTTCTCGCACTAAACACCTACCTTTTGATAACTTTCTTCATGTTTCGTATCTTATATAGTTAATTTTATTTTACTTCTAGATATTTCAGTGCGTCTTAGCTCTCTATGTATACCACTTTTGCAGTTTGATATCGTGTTTGTAGCTTTCACGGTTACTCGAATTATTCTTGTTAACATAGAATTTCTCTGGCTTGTGAACTCGAGCAAGAATCCATGCGATGGCAATGGCACTGTTCGGCTTTCACTCTGGTGATGCAAGTTGCAAGGTCTTGCCAAACGTTAGTGAATATGGGTGCACAAACAGCAACAAGGCCAAATCTGCCTAAGTATCCTCGTTCTCAAGATACTTCAACAACACGGGCCACCAAAGAGCATGGCCATCGCGTGGATTCTTGCTCGATTTCACAAGGTGCAAGGTACATTAAGTCAGAGAGTGCTAGGTGTTTATCTACAAATACTACGCGGTCCAAGCCGAAATTCTATGTTAACAAGAATAGTTTTATATCGTTCACGTTTTCCCTTATCCTATTGATAGGATTTTCAGTGCCCACCTAGCAGTTTTTCCTAACTTACGTTACACAAACTGTTGTATTGCATCTTAAAATCCCGCAGCATTTGAGTTCTTAATATTCTTGAATCGATATGTCTCTCTGTATTCGTTACTACATCGCCTATGCTCTCCAGGAATGTATTTTTTATATTTCCCACCTCTAATAACTCTTCCAGTGCTACATTTCGCGAGACTTAAACATTTAATAACATAATCGTGTGTTCTGCCTGTCCGAATGTCTGTGTGTCATGTTTTCATCGTCACCGATAAGACGCAGTTTATCCGCGATCGGTTCTGTCGTCACCGTGCTCTTCAAAATGTATCGATAAGCAATTTGTTAAGTCATTTTGCTATTTCAGATGCTTAATTGCATTTCACGCCGTTAGTTAGGTCATTTTGGTATTTTGAATAGCCGCCTAAGCTTAGAGCAGCGCGCCCGTATGCTAAGCCCTTTTAGCTCTTTATTTGGCTCCATCGCCTAATTCCAGAATCACGATTTCGCACATAGTTAGCCTAAAAAGCAGTATTTGTCGTCGGTTGGAGCTCTCCTCTGATGGCGTTTTTCTGAATTCCGAATAGCACGCGGTGGTGGCGTGATACCAGCGTGGCCCGCATTGGTTTGTTTCATTTAGCACGCTGTGGCGGCGTGATACCAGCGTGGCCCGCATTGGTTGGTTTCATTTTATCGCCTTGCGATTCGCTGTGGTTTAGTCACGTGGGGGACGCGGCCAAGGTGACCTTTTGCCAACGCTTCCCTCGGGCATTCAGCCGAGAGCCGTCGTTAAAACAAGAGGTCGGATAGTGTATGTGAGTTCGTGCGGCGCTCCCGCCATTATGGCGGGGGCGTCAGTCGTTTTCCCGTCGGGTGCTGCTTCAGCAGTTATGTTGCGGGCGTTTTCGCCTTGAAGGGAGTCTTCCAGAGCCCGTGGCAGAGAGCGCTTGTGTGTGGTGGTGGTGATTCGAAATTTGTCGAGTGATCTTCGGCGTAACGTGGGTGTTTTGGAGCCCAGTTCCTGCTTCTATTAGTGAGGGGTCGTGCCCCCTTCATCTCGACCTACGAGGATTTGGTTCAGCAGAACGAGTGAGGCCCCCATCATTTTCGTCGTCCCGTTGTACGCGTCTTGACGCGTCTCCCGTCGCCATTGAGGCGGTTATGCATTCACCCCCTTTCGCCGTTGTAACACCGAAGGTACCTACCACCTACGATTGCAGCTCGTCGCAACTCAGCTGTACCAGGCTCCCTCGCCGCCCACGCATTAAGGTATGTGCCTTTAACCTGATTACCGCTGTGAACGCGAGTGTTACTCATTACTACTCATTACTACGCTAGTGTATTCATTCAGACTGCAGACAGTTCAGGCCGTGAAGGCTAATGTAAATCGTCGCTGCCCTTGCATAAGGCAATGTGTATCTTTGTACCTATTCATTACTACGCTAGTGTATTCATTCAGACTGCAGACAGTTCAGGCCGTGAAGGCTAATGTAAATCGTCGCTGCCCTTGCATAAGGCAATGTGTATCTTTGTACCTATTATTGCTGTTCACTAATGTTCAACATCTGTCGTTAAGTTTAGAGCGCGCGTGCCAGCTGGTGCCCTTAATTATAGAGTAAGGTTAGATACAGGGCGACGCATTCTGCTACCCCATTGTAACTTGAAGTGAAATATATGATTGGTTAGTTAAGGGAACTATTGTTTGTTTCGGTTTGTGCATGTTCTGTTACAGATAGACGCCCCTTTATGGTACGAATTATTGTACGACGGAACGAGGAAGCTGTGAGCGTGCAGGTGAGTGGGACAGCTGCGTAGTCGTGGTCGGATGGACACCTAATCACAATCCTTGCTTAAGGCAATCCCGAAGTTGTTGTTTGACCTTGCAACTCTTGAATAATCTTATTGGCGGAGTATTTTTGCATGCTTCGCTCCCGTCTAACCGTCCAGGCCCGGTTAGCCGGGTTACGACAGGCTTGGTGGCGCCCTCCTAATTTCGACATACCCTGTATATATTATGCCACAACGCGCTTGCCCAGAACGTATCGTGTGACTCACGCCCGACTCCCTGAGCGTTCCAGCCGTGGCCTATTAGCCTATTTCGAACCGATCTCAGGGCAAGTGTGTCATGTTTTCAGGACTGATTCCGTGGTGCGATGCTCACCTTGGGTGGGTGTCGTAAAGTCCTTTTTATACCGTAACAGGCTAATTTTGTCGCTCAACGCGGGGCTTTTCAGGCCTTTCTGGCTTTGCTTCGTTTAGCCTCGTTGTGTCATTGATATTGTTGTCACAAATGTTTTTTTTTTACGTCATTTCGAAGTGGTATGGACTGGTAAACCGTTTTTTTTCTTAGTAGCGTATTTTACCGAGCTTCTTTTCTTGTTTTCTATTTGTCTTTTCTTGTTTTCTTCTGTTTTCTATATGTCTTTTCTTGTCTTTTCCTGTTTTTAGTTTATTTTCATTAGTTTTCTTGACCGTGTATATGTTTTTTCTTAGTTGTCATTTGTCTTTACGTTTCTTTTCTTGTTTTCTATATGTTTTTTCTTGTTTTTTCTTATTTTCTATTTGTAGTTTTGTGTTTTCTTGTTGTTTATCGCCTTTTTGAGTTTTCTTTTTGTGTTTTTCCATGTCTTTTCATATTTCGAGTATCTTTTTCGTCATTTTTACCGTCGTTTCTTGTTTTTCTTAGCCAGTTCATACTACCGAGATCTTTTGTTGCATTTAGTGCAGATTTTATCCCGTATTAGTCGGATTTTGTACCAGATGTTGTTGAGTGAAGGTACCGACCTTGTTTTTTTTTTAAGTCTTTTCGAAGGCTTAGTGGGAGTTTCGATTCCCTGTCGTTTACATTGTTTAGCCTTGGGCTAAGTTGACACTTTTGTTGCACCGAACTGACGTTTATCGATTTTGACGTTCACGTTAGCGAGGTTTATCGATTTTGACGTTGATGATTACCGATTTTGACAATTTTTTTTTCTCTATCGTTTGGTGTTGTACCGAGTTGATTTTTTGGTAAACAGGTTGGAATTCATTTTCACCTTCACTACCGTGTCTTGGTTTGTTGATAAGTTTTGGTGTGCTGTTGGTGTGCTTGGGGAGATTCGCTCGTGCGGTTATTACGTCCCTCAGGCCATCTTCTTAGTTGGTTTGGTGTAGTTATTTTCGTTTGGCCTTTATCTCATTCTCATTATTATCACGTACCGCCCAACTTTGTTTACCGACTTCTTCGTGGACACCCCTAACAGTCATAGTAGTGTTTTGTACACTTTCCGTTAGCATTTAACGAGCTTTTGCCGCTGGTCGGAATGCTTCGTACTTGTTGACGTTTTGTTGTCATTTACCGTACCCTTTTTGACTGATGACGTCATGTTGTCAAGTATCGTGTTCTTTGTGAACAGTTTCGTTGAAGCTTTTGAGCTTTGTGTGACACCAGGGCCCGGTTGTTCGCATGAGGTTTCTTAAGTGTGAAGTGTTTGAGTATTTAAAGGTTTTTGACTTTTTTTTTTGTAGTGATGCCCTGTTGTTTTCGTGGCCTAGCGCTCTTTTACCGTACCGTTGGCCGTCGCCATTTTCAACCACCTGTGTGGGATTACATAAAGAGAGCGTGTTTCTGGTCATTTTGTTTCGTGCGGACCCTGTCGTAGTAGGTAGTCCCTTTGGGCCGCATGGATTTCTGAAAAGGATTTATTGGGCATGCGTCATCGAACGCCTACACCCTTGGAGACTTGGTTCTTCGTGATTTTCTTTTGGTGTTCGGTGTTGGAGTCATTTTCGAGCTCGCGCTTTGCGGTTTAATAGTCGATTTGGCTCTGGCATCGGCATTGATTGAGGATTTCGGTGGACTGAGTTTTTCCTATTACTGATTATGACTATTTTTGACAGTTTCTGTCACAACTATTTTCCTTTTTTTTTGGTGGTTCATCCTCTTCTCTTGGGTACTCATACCAGTTGTGGGATCCACACAATGCGCCGATCTCGTGACGCGCAGCGTGCCCTCTTCGGGTAACCCTTGGGTGGGACTTTGGACTTCCATTTCTATACCCCCCCCCCCTCCCTGTGTTCTTTTGGAACGGTTGGTCGGAAGTGTCCACAGGTGTAAGACCCATATTTTACCCGATTTTGACCCAAACAATTTACGTATTTTCTACTGGCGTATCCAGTTTTTCTTCTCCCTCTTCTCTCTTCCCTCCTGTCGTACCCTATCTGGTGGCCGGTGTGCGTAATTCCTTTGGGGGTACAGCTATCGTATCAGCGTTTCCGGCCGTTTGAGTTCTCGTGGCGCCGCAGCCAAAATGCCTCGTTGTTTTATAAGAGACTTCGGGGAACTCTCTTTCAAGTAAGGGGAGTGTTAAGTCATTTTGCTATTTCAGATGCTTAATTGCATTTCACGCCGTTAGTTAGGTCATTTTGGTATTTTGAATAGCCGCCTAAGCTTAGAGCAGCGCGCCCGTATGCTAAGCCCTTTTAGCTCTTTATTTGGCTCCATCGCCTAATTCCAGAATCACGATTTCGCACATAGTTAGCCTAAAAAGCAGTATTTGTCGTCGGTTGGAGCTCTCCTCTGATGGCGTTTTTCTGAATTCCGAATAGCACGCGGTGGTGGCGTGATACCAGCGTGGCCCGCATTGGTTTGTTTCATTTAGCACGCTGTGGCGGCGTGATACCAGCGTGGCCCGCATTGGTTGGTTTCATTTTATCGCCTTGCGATTCGCTGTGGTTTAGTCACGTGGGGGACGCGGCCAAGGTGACCTTTTGCCAACGCTTCCCTCGGGCATTCAGCCGAGAGCCGTCGTTAAAACAAGAGGTCGGATAGTGTATGTGAGTTCGTGCGGCGCTCCCGCCATTATGGCGGGGGCGTCAGTCGTTTTCCCGTCGGGTGCTGCTTCAGCAGTTATGTTGCGGGCGTTTTCGCCTTGAAGGGAGTCTTCCAGAGCCCGTGGCAGAGAGCGCTTGTGTGTGGTGGTGGTGATTCGAAATTTGTCGAGTGATCTTCGGCGTAACGTGGGTGTTTTGGAGCCCAGTTCCTGCTTCTATTAGTGAGGGGTCGTGCCCCCTTCATCTCGACCTACGAGGATTTGGTTCAGCAGAACGAGTGAGGCCCCCATCATTTTCGTCGTCCCGTTGTACGCGTCTTGACGCGTCTCCCGTCGCCATTGAGGCGGTTATGCATTCACCCCCTTTCGCCGTTGTAACACCGAAGGTACCTACCACCTACGATTGCAGCTCGTCGCAACTCAGCTGTACCAGGCTCCCTCGCCGCCCACGCATTAAGGTATGTGCCTTTAACCTGATTACCGCTGTGAACGCGAGTGTTACTCATTACTACTCATTACTACGCTAGTGTATTCATTCAGACTGCAGACAGTTCAGGCCGTGAAGGCTAATGTAAATCGTCGCTGCCCTTGCATAAGGCAATGTGTATCTTTGTACCTATTCATTACTACGCTAGTGTATTCATTCAGACTGCAGACAGTTCAGGCCGTGAAGGCTAATGTAAATCGTCGCTGCCCTTGCATAAGGCAATGTGTATCTTTGTACCTATTATTGCTGTTCACTAATGTTCAACATCTGTCGTTAAGCTTAGAGCGCGCGTGCCAGCTGGTGCCCTTAATTATAGAGTAAGGTTAGATACAGGGCGACGCATTCTGCTACCCCATTGTAACTTGAAGTGAAATATATGATTGGTTAGTTAAGGGAACTATTGTTTGTTTCGGTTTGTGCATGTTCTGTTACAGATAGACGCCCCTTTATTGTACAAATTATTGTACGACGGAACGAGGAAGCTGTGAGCGTGCAGGTGAGTGGGACAGCTGCGTAGTCGTGGTCGGATGGACACCTAATCACAATCCTTGCTTAAGGCAATCCCGAAGTTGTTGTTTGACCTTGCAACTCTTGAATAATCTTATTGGCGGAGTATTTTTGCATGCTTCGCTCCCGTCTAACCGTCCAGGCCCGGTTAGCCGGGTTACGACAGGCTTGGTGGCGCCCTCCTAATTTCGACATACCCTGTATATATTATGCCACAACGCGCTTGCCCAGAACGTATCGTGTGACTCACGCCCGACTCCCTGAGCGTTCCAGCCGTGGCCTATTAGCCTATTTCGAACCGATCTCAGGGCAAGTGTGTCATGTTTTCAGGACTGATTCCGTGGTGCGATGCTCACCTTGGGTGGGTGTCGTAAAGTCCTTTTTATACCGTAACAAATTAAGCGGTTTTTATCCGAGCGAATAGTGCGTCAACTAGCAATCTAATTTTGCTTGGAAGCGCAGGTTTCAATCCCACTAATTGCTGTATTTTTTTAAATTTGCGAATTAATACAATTCTCTTTATTGTTTCCGTATTATTAGAGGCTTTAAGTTATTTTTACCGCTTTTGTATATAATTTTGAAGGTTGTTTAATTGTTATTCGATCTAGCAAAAGTAATCTTGTAATGCAGTTTCTTTAGTAAAGACGTTAAAATATTCTATTCTACATCTTATTTTCACAATTTAATTTTAAAAATGCAACGTATTATAATTAATATAAAGCTCATAATCTAGTTTAATATAATGGCTGGTGTATTAGTGAATAATTACAAACTCGAAGTGACACCGTAAAGCCAAACATAAAGGGGGTTGATAAACCACCAAGATAGGCATAATATGACCAGATAATAACTTAAGACAAAGATCCAAGCAGGATTTAGATTTATCCGATGAATTTAGACTTACTAGTCTTACAGGATGATGCAGGACTAGGAACGGAACAGCATAAACAGCAATGTTTAACCTAAAAAAAACTCTCAGGTACGTATACAACGTGGCCTAGGCAAATGCTTTCGGGACCTCGGTCACTCTAAGACAGCTTTAACTGTATTTCTAAAAAAATGTCAAATATATACGAAATAGGCTATGTTATAGTTCTGAAATTTTATCAGATTACAAAATAACACCTAGAGGTTATATTTCCATCAAAAAGGTTGCGATAATGGTGACAAATAGATGAGCACAAATCTTGCTGCTAGATTTTAGAAAAATCCATATTTTGTGTATTTTGAATTTTACATACTGCCCTGGCAATAAGATGAAAATTAATTTAAAAAACATGCATTGATACCAACAATTAACAATTCATATCTAGAATGAATGAACTGTAGTAAACAACTTCTTGTTGTTTAGAAATGTTACTCGCTTTACTCTACTTCCTAAATGTTTGTTGTCTTGTCTATATTTTATCACATAATAGTAAACTATTTAAGCTTCATTGAAACGTGTATATTTGGGGCGAAACACCATTAAAAGCAGTATATTTTTATGATAGCGTTAATTTGATGAGGCTGCACCGTGCAGCGAAATACGTGGCCCCTCTTATTAAATAATTTGGAATACTACCTGGTGCTCATTTCAACTAGGAATCTATGCTTTATCTAATAGCTATTAAGCCCTTTTAACTAACCAAACCTTTCTGTGCTAAAACTTTGTATGTTGCTCGTTATATAACACTTTTATTACTATTTATGTAATATCTTGAACCTAAGTTGTTAATCTAAATTCTGAGTTCGTCTGGAATATAACGAATCCGGTGTTATCTGTATCGGTAATAATAATTTGAAGGTAAACTGTTTTTACTTCCTTTTACCGTAAAGGAAGTATTGGATTCACCCCAAAAATTCGAAATTGAGTTTTCAACAGATCTTCACGTTTTAGAGTCCTCTGATCCCAAAAAACATATTTTTTTTCATTGGTCTGTGTGTGTGTCTGTCTGTCTGTCTGTCTGTCTGTCTGTGTGTCTGTCTGTCTGTGTGTCTGTGAACAGAATATCTCAAAAACGAAAAGAGGTATGGCGTTGAAACTTCATATATAAGTTTTGTGTACTATGTAGATGAGACAGCAAGCTTTTTAAAAAAATCGCATAACCGGAAGTAGGTGTTTACTCTTGTGATTTTTTAGTTTTTTTCGATTTTTCAAAAACGGCTCTAACGATTTTTTTCAGACTTTACATTTTTATTACATTTTTAATGTGCATTAACGTGAGATAGGTGATTTTCCAGTTGAATACTTCTAAAGTGGGTTTCTTTTGTTTTTTTTTCTATTTTTTTTATTAACTCCTATTTTAAATAGAACACCCGGTATATTATTACATTTTTGAATTCTGCTTAAGATTTTAGAGAAAATTTGTCTCTTCAACTAACGCTCTATTTTGTACCGTTTTTGTAGAATTCGTAATTTTTGAAAATTTTTGACAAATGCTTAAAAATTAAAAATTAAATATTTAACTAATTATAAGATCACTGTAAAAGGAAGTTGTGTGAGTGTATCACACCAGATTTTTTTTTTGAATGTTGGAAGTAGTTTTTGTGGAAGCCGAAAGGATCTGAACCTATTCCTAGCTCACGCCACAAATCTATCGAAGATATCTGAGCTAGTCCCGGCCGTGTGCGCCCTTATTCAAAGGGGTGGGACAAAAGGTTGGCAACAGCTACCTCGTGGTCTCCATCGGTTTTCTTGTTCTCCTCATTCGAATCTTGTATTAGGTCGTGCACATCCACCAACTGAAAAGACCTTTTTACTTCCTTTTACTACTATAAAGGAAGTATTGGATTCACCCCAAAAATTCGAAATTGAGTTTTCAACAGATCTTCACGTTTTAGAGTCCCCTGATCCCAAAAAACATATTTTTTTCATTGGTCTGTCTGTCTGTCTGTGTGTCTGTCTGTGTGTCTGTGAACAGAATATCTCAAAAACGAAAAGAGGTATGGCATTGAAACTTCATATATAAGTTTTGTGTACTATGTAGATGAGACAGCAAGCTTTTGAAGAAAATCGCATAACCGGAAGTAGGTGTTTACTCTTGTGATTTTTCAGTTTTTTTCGATTTTTTCAAAAACGGCTCTAACGATTTTTTTTAAATTTTACATTTTTCTTACATTTTTAATGGGTATTGATGTGAGATAGGTGATTTTCCAGTTGAATACTTCTAAAGTGGGTTTCTTTTGTTTTTTTTTCTATTTTTTTTATTAACTCCTATTTTAAATAAAACACCCGGTATATTATTACATTTTTGAATTCACCTTAAAATTCTAGAGAAAATTTGTCTCTTCAACTAATACTCGATTTTGTACCGTTTTTGTAGAATTTGTAATTTTTGAAAATTTTTAACAAATGGTTAAAAATTAAAAATGAAATTTTTGACTAATTATAAGATCACTGTAAAAGGAAGTTGTGTGAGTGTATCACACCAGATTTTTTACTACCTAGTTTATTTTGAATACATCGCATTAGGTGTTACTCATATATAGACTACTTTTAATTTATTTGGCTGGTCCTCTTTACATACAGCTAGTTGTATTATATTGAATTATATTTATGTATGTTTGTGTAGCTAATAGTTTTTCTAATTTACAGTAATATCTTCGCGAGTTCATATTTGCGATTGGTTAATTATTATTTTTAGTAAATCATTCTTACATGAACTTCCATATGATCTTTAGTCGACCTATCTTTTTGTGTTGTTAAACCTTGAAGTATTTTACTATCGCATCTAAGGCTACAGTTAAACTGTGATCCACCCACATTGAGTTAGCTAAAGCACATCTTAATAACATCTCACAATAAATTAGCATCTTACCAGCTAAATATTACTCTCGTAATCTTCATGTCGGCTAATTTCAGGAAATAATTTTTAAAAATATTACATAATATTAAGCAGCATGTTCCACATGTGTGGCACAAGATTTTATGTCAAATCTCTGATATTTGCTTCTATATAAAATGGAATTGCAGACTAAACAGATACTAAAATAAATTCAGAAATAGGAAATTTCACTAATATAATTATTGCAGTATAGTAAATCAATTAGTAATTATATCTGAAGTACAGAACGTAAGATAGTTCTATAACACACAACATATATATTGCTATATCCTATATGACTTTATTATGTTTTTATGAATTTTTTAATGAATCTCAGGATTTTATCATATTTAATTCTACATATTACCTTTATTGTCCACAGCTAGCATGTACTAGCAACTCAATTAATAGTTGACTTATCTCGTAGGGTTACTGTAGAGTTGAATTAGAGCATGCACAATATAAGTCATAAAATTCAAATATGAGGCAAGCCAATTTAATAAAATACAACACTCTGTAGTTTTGGATATAATAATCTCAAGTTACTTTATAAATTATTATAATAATAAACTTTTAGTAGAATTTAATTTTACCATTATAATACTATTTGTTTACATTATTTTATTTAATTATATC
Organism: Agriotes lineatus; assembly: GCA_940337035.1. NCBI lineage: Eukaryota > Metazoa > Arthropoda > Insecta > Coleoptera > Elateridae > Agriotes > Agriotes lineatus. The sequence goes on along the minus strand of OW679196.1, from coordinate 131,931,157 downwards.
TGAAGGATATTCGGTGTTTATTACTATTATTAGAAGAATGTTTATTAATTAACACTTTTAGTCTATTAAGTTCAAATTTAGATAATCTTTTTTTATTTTGGGTTATCTGTTAATTGAAGTCTAGTTTTTCTTCTATACTGCTTCTTATTCTTATCATCGTATTTAATTTTAGTGTACACTTACATTAATTGTCTTTTTATCTTCGAGCTCAATCTTGATTCTTCTTTCTACTGATCACCCTTCTACTGCATCAGCAACCAACTATCTGCAGACTCCATAACCGCACAATTAACTTTTTTCTCAATTTGACAATATTCTTTTTTTTTTTAAATTAAATCTATTAACTACTATTGTCAATTTAAATTGCATGATAGTATTTCCTTTAACTAAATTGAGTTTGAATCACTTTTAACTCACATGTCATAAGTTTTTGATAAAAAATGTTCACACAATTTTATTATTTATTTATATTGCCCGTCAAAACCTCCGTATGAAATATCATAAATTACAGATTCCTAATTTTGAACCAGTATGACGTTTCTAACCTCATAAATTAGATTTTTATGTTTCAGTTATATAATATTTATGCTTTTATACAACAAACAAGTAAATATTAACCTTAAGCTTTATCTATTTTCATAATAATTCTTTTTACGACTTGATTCCAAAATCATACTTTCCAACTAAGCTGAGTTAGACTATGAACTATAACTGTTTTTAAAATTTCTCGTTTAAATCAAATTATTCAACATGATTATATCTCATTTATTTTATTTTAGATAATTAAAATGACGTTTGCTGATCAAATAATTTTTTGAGGATCATAAATCATAAAAATTTGCCTGTACCAAGCAATTTAGTTTTTTTTTATTGTTACTATCAACGCTATAAACTTTCCAGGCCATTATTAAAAACAAATTTGTTTTAAAGTCATAAAATCACCATAGGAAAGAACCCATTTATCGAGTAGGTTCTGTACTAAACTTTAACCTAAATTTAATCAGTGCAGGTATTATCATGCCGAACCGCTACTTCCACTTTATAACTTTACCGAAGTTTTGTACGAGTAGTAAGGGTTTCCAAAGAGCATGCTGTGCTGAACTTTCTACCGTATTCAGCTGCTATCTTTATACTAGAAACATTTGATATGCACATGAGAATTACTGACTATAATCGACATAGTTGATTTTTCGATAAAAATTTAGACTTTATAATTATTGTGAATGAAAAGTTCAGCTTCAAGTCCAACTTATTCAATACTGTAACGGTCTACAATTTACGAGTAATGGACCGCTTTCAGGCAAGGGAACTCATGTTCTTACTGTTATCACAGCTACTTATTCTGTTTAATCAAAGGTTTCCACTGTTGAACAGTACTAAACTTGCAATTAATATTATTTTGGTTTGCAGTAAACGTAGATATATTGTCATAAGCCCCAAAACATGAGTATCAGCCTCTCATTTTGTAGGAGATTTAGGCATTGAATCTCTACGTTTTTATCGGATGCAAGCGCAGTGGGCTTGGCGCTGAATTTTTGTGGCGGTTGGAAGCCTTGGGAATCGAATCCATATTTTCTAGTCTAGAACCAGATGCACACAACAAATAGAGTTATGCATTACACTAATATTTCAAAGAAAAATCTTATTAGAAATCAAATCACTATTATTTTACAATGGTTGCTCCTTCAGAGCTGATTAATATTATAAAGCATAAACTTAAAACCATAAAAAACCAACAAATCACAGTTACAAAGTATATACAAAGAAACCTCTGCATGTTTAAACCGTTTTTATTTCTTTGAAGGTAAAATGTACAGTGGGCGAGCTCTAGAACAGACAAGGGAATTGAAACAATCGAATACGAATTATGCCGCAAAGCAAAGACTCCCAAGCCACTGGGGACAACGATAAAAGAGGTTTCATGTAGTTGTATTTCAAAAACAAAATCTCTCCAGTTCAAAGGCAGCACTCGTAAAATAGGCAGTAACTCGGGTCACGAAATTAAATGTGCATCACTTCCCGATTTAAATGTCCGGGCAGGAATAAACTGCAACGACAGGAAGTGCGCGAGCTTTCAAACTTTAATGTGTTGTCGGAGATACAGACTTGATTTGAGGCACTGAAATCAATTTTTGGGATCTTCCAGTGGCAACTGGGTCGTAAAATATTCTGAAAAGTGTTGAAGGCAGATGTAGCTAAGCGATAATTTTAGAATATTTTGCAAGAGCATATTTTCATGACAAATTGAAGTTGGCATAATTCATACCGTTTAAACACAGTGGAAATTTTTAAATTTGTTTCAAATCCAGCAGTACGATAAATTGCAGCTTTCACAATGAACCAACATGCTTTTCGACAGTTATGCAAATATTTACTTTAAAGCGACCATCCTTGGCTGTAAAGCGGATATTAAAGTAATAACCTTCCTCGTATTTCGCATAATACCCACTTCTCAAGAGGCTATTCGCCCAGTAGTTTATCACGACAGATATTCAGGACTTGAAGAGTGCTTTTCATAAAAGTGTTTAATGGATTCATCTTTGTAAATCTTTAAAATCGTCATGAACAATGTGTCAGCAGACAAATTTAAGCAGACGCATGATATCGGATGTTAACAACTCCCAGCTTTAATTATTCTGAATTCCAAAGACTTTTAATTTTATCAAACCTGAAAGCAGAGTTACAATGCACTCTTCGATCCTTCTCGTTAAAGTTCACACTTCAACTATAACAGACAAAGAATTTTAATTTTAGACTCGCTACTATTTGTGGCATCTTCGGTAGCTTTGTCGGAATCACAACAGAAGTTGCTGGAAATATAAATTGCAAATTTTTATTACGTACTACACTGTATAAACACTAATAATAATCTCTAAAGGTGGCCCCACCATCCCAATTGTTTGCTTTCTATGGTTCCTAGTATTGCTTTTACATCCATTTCCTCCCTTACCGCCTGGTTCCTTATTGGATCTCTTCTCGTTATGCCTTTCACCGCTCTTAGAAACTTCATCTCTACTGCTTGCACCAGGCTCTTCACCCTCTCTGATAAAACCCAAGTTTTATACAGCAATAGTTTCGTGTTTCTGGATATCTCCTTCTTCTTCACAATAGATGTGCAAATGCTGTAATATGCTTTAAGTGCCTTCTCTATGTGCCCCTGAATATCCTTTTCTTGATTCCCTTTGCTATCTATTATTACCCCCAGATACTTAAATTCTTTCACCTGTTCTATCACCGTATTGTCTAATCGTATATTAATTGTTACCATTGTCTTCTCTTCGTCGCTCGTTATGACCATAACCTTAGTTTTGGTAATATTTATTTTTAAGCTGTAAGCTTCTAATGTTTCTTTCCATATTCTCAAGTTAGTTTGAAGACTTCTTTCTGTATTGGCCATTATTAAAACGTCATCTGCAAATGCACACTCTGTTAAGCTGACCTTTTGCAAGTTGTTGTATCCTATCTCAAGGCATTTTGCCTTTGTGGCTACTTGTTTTATTATATCGTCCATTAGTATAATGAAAAGTAACGGACTTAGAACACCCCCTGTCGTAACCCATCTTTTGTGGATAATGTTTGTGACAGCGTATTATGTGTTCTAACGTAATTAACACTCTGATTATACAGGCTTTTTATCCCATTTATTAATTTTGTCTTAACACCGCGTCGTTGCAAACTCTCCTATATCCTGTTTCTAGGTGTCCTATCGAAAGCCATCTCAAGATCAATGAATGCTAGGTATGCCTTTCTCCTCTGTCTTAGTAGTTTGTCAATAATCTGCTTCATGGTAAATGTATGATCTTGGATACTATGGCCTCTTCTAAATACGCTTTGTGATTTGTTCAGTTGTAGCTCTACAATTGGGAGTAACTTGTTTACTAACACTCTTTCATACACTTTCACTACACTGCTTAATAAAGTTATCTCTCGATAATGCTGACATTCCTTTTTATCACCCTTTTTATGTATGGGCATAATGACACCTACTTCCCAATCCTTCGGTATTTCGTCCTCTTCCCATACCTTATTACAAATATTATATAGTAAATTTATTGTTCTCTGAATGTCATTTTTTGGCAGTGGTTTATTATGACATGTTTTTCGGACTTTTTCCAGTGTCTAGGGTGTAAATTACACAGTAGACAGTGGAAAAAGTCCGAAAAACATATCGTAGTAAATCTATTCCTTTTCCCCCAGGTGTATAATCATGTCTGGTGTTACTCGATCATGGCCAGGTGCTTTAGTGATCTTTATTTCTTTAACTGCCTCTTTAATCTCTTCTAAGGTAAGTGCTTCGTTTTCTTCCTCAATTTTTTGGTCGTTTGTTATTTGTTCTCTATTGTCTTCGCCTTCTACCTGTACTGGATTAAGTAGATCACTAAAATACTCTTTGCATCTTTCTATAACTGAATCTTCGTCTTTTAACAATAGACCCTCTTTACTTTTTATAGTCATCGACTGTTTTGCCCTCCCTTTTCGGATTGCCTTGCTTGCGTTATAAAATAGTTTACGGTTCCCTTTATTTGTTTCTTCAATTCTTTCTCCAAACTTTTCCCATGCCTTTTGTTTAGCTTCTATAACCATATTTTTAACTTTTATCCTGTAGTCTTTATAAATCCTGTACTTTTGTTCATTCTTGTTATTTAAGTAGTTTATCCAAGCCCGTTTTTTTTGTGTAACTTCATTTTTAATTTCTTCATTCCACCAAGACGTTTGCTTTTTACTAGTGTTGGTTGTAATTGTACCACATGTTTCTTTAGCCGCTTCTATAATAAATTGTTTAAATATTTGCCACATATCTTCTACTCCCTTTTGTTCGATATCTTTCTATATCCTTGTAATTTCCTTTTCCACAATCACCTGATATTTATTAGCTGTTTCTTCTTCCCTAAGTTTATATGCTTTAATACTGTCTTTTTTTACCTATGTGCTATTACCTTTCTCCTTCTTAAATGGTAGGCTCTTTCTTTTATTAATCTTTGCTACCACTAAGTAGTGATCGCTAGATATTTCCGCACTTCTTTGTACTCTAACGTCTGCAACAAAAAATATATAATTTATTGATAAATATTAAGTATTAAACAATACACGGTTATTTATGGCACTTAATGAGACTCGTTTGATTGTCGCAAAACTCGGCTCACCGCCTCGTTTTAGCAATCAAACTCTTTTCGTTAAGATGCTCATAATCGAACTTGTATCGTTACTATATACATATACCTCAATTAGTAATTAATATTCTTAACAAGTTATGTGATAAATAAAAAGGTAGAAGTTCGATACACACCGGAATGATCCAGGTGTTCGGTCGCTTACTCATTCTTTGTTCAAAGATGACTTGTCGTACTAGCTTGGGTATGTAGGTTACGCCTCTTGCACTTATATGAAAGCAAATTTGATCACACTTCGAATAGATGAATAACGTCAGTATAAAGAACTAAAAAAACTATTGTGAGAGTTATAAAAAAAGTAATGGGTGTAATTTTAGAGGACTGTAGCTGCATAACAAAATGTTGTGAGACTCCTGTCCATTGGACCTTTTTTTCTTATAATGAACTAAGAAATCACCTCCAGTAGTTGGTCGGCCTCATTGTTAAACACCCTGTAGATACGCATTACATACGCCTGTATGTCTATGATAACAAACATGATTTCTCGCAAGTCTAACTTTATCATAGATTGATAGTCTTTTTTTTTAATTTTTCTGGTGAAATCCATATCAACTCCTCTTCTCGTCTAGAATGCGTTTTTCATTCAGTTAATATGTCTAAATCATACCAATTGTCGCTTCTATACCTCATGTATTATGTCCCCTTCTTAAATGGTTCGTTTTGTCTTTTGGCAGTTTTGCTTCAAAAAATCTATTTCCATTCCAAGTACTTTATTACTAGACTTGGTTTAACAGTTGTACACAGTTTTATCGTTTTGGATTGCCTCATATTTCGTTCAATACAACGTTATATAATAATATTTCTGATTGAATGAATCCGCTTGTACAATTGTCCAACTGTTCTATGCGTTTTGATTATTCTGGCTATTTTTTAATCTCTTTCTCCGTCATGTTCCTTGATACGCCTCCTTCTTTTTGTTTATCATTTCACATTTACGACTTACGGCATTTAATCTTCTGTCCATTTTCTGTAACTGTTTCGGTTTCTTCCCATTTCTCTTCTCCGATGTTCTTTCTCTTCTCTATTTGTACCACCCTAAACGAAGGGCAAACACAGCCCTAGCTAGCTCAAACCCTCGGCATATGGCTTGAATAGAGACCAGACAGCGGTTCTTAATGTTACAAAACACATAATAAGTTAAATACAATTGGGCGTCAGTGGTTATTCACAGCAAAAAATTTCTAGCTAACAAATTACTTCCCTACCTACCTTGAATGTCTCTTGATTCAACAACCTAAACCAAAAAAAAAATAAATAAATAAAACGAGCAAGTTCATGAGGATTATAAGTATAGATAATCAATAATATACACCAGTAGCAGTAAAGTAGATTTAATTTTCACTAAGCAGTATCACAGTTAGTAAACGTAATTAAATAAGGCCCAGAAATAGCAATTAGCAAACATAATTCCAGGTAAAAGTCTAGGGCTCTACAGCGGCAGATAGTAATAAAATATGATTGTAACTAAAAACCGGAATAACGTTACATAGTTGGAAAAACAACATATTAAAGTCTAGGCTGCCAGCAAACATCCTAGTGACTGTGCTGACGAAAAAACGGCCCGATCGCAGGCAATACTGAACTGTAAAAATTGAACTGCAATGCATGGCCATGAAAGATGGATTACAAAAACTGCATTGCAACTTGTACACGCTTTGTGCGTGATTTTAGTAAATACCTAATTGAAATCGCCAGTCTGACCAATAACATAGCTAAATAAGTTACTTTTTCCGCTCGTGATTGGGAAACTAAAGGACTTTGTATTGAATCAACACATAACTTATCGCAGCCGTAACTGTCTGTACAGTCAATACAAGTGCATTTAAGTTGGCAAAATAAGCGTGCACTTACTAAATGTTTACCTGCATCACTTCGACATAGGTTTTCACCAGGTGGAAACCGGCTAAAAAGGATATCTGCAGCTCATAGAATGTCGGCAAAGAATCTTGGCCCAGGAAATTCACCAGCTCAGTTTCATGGAACCAATTTCTGACAGCGTCGCTCAAAAGCGTTCATGGTGCAAATGCAGCAATGTTTTTAGAACCATAAGGATGGCACATAAAAGAAACCCTAATACCAAATTAATTGGAACAGGAACCTAACAATTCTGAGTAATACAGTATCGGATGTTTATGATAATTTTGACAGTTTGGACTCCTCTAAGGGTTCCGGACCTGACGGTATCCCACCGTCTTTGTTAAAGAACTGCAAATTGGTTATGTCACAGTTACTCAAGTTTTTATTTGAGAAATCGATAAATGAGGGACATCTTTCAATGGAATGGAAATATTCTTTTATAGATCCCATCCATAAATCTGGAGATAAAGTTGATATATCTAATTACAAGACGACATCTATTATTAGTACCATTCCTAAATTCTTAGAATCCGTTGTTTCAGGCAAAATTAAAGATCATATTGTGCCTCTTCTATCGGATCGAAAATTTGGCTTTGTCAGATCCATAGAAGCCAACTTGGTTTATTATATTGACTATTTACTTAATTCTTTTGAAAATAAATGCCAAGTTGATTGTATATATACAGACTTCAGTAAAGCCTTTGATTCGGTCAACCATGATATATACTTATCCAAAAACTTAAATGCTTCGGAATAGCAGGCTCTCTTTTACAATGATTTGTGAGTTATTTGTCCAATAGAACTCAGTTTGTGAAATACAGAGATTCGACATCTGGTGAGATCAGAGTATTTTGAGGAGTTACCTGAGGATCTCACTTGGACCCCTTATTATTCATCATCTTTATAGATGATGTAAAGTTTATTTTGAAAAACGTCGAATACCTGTTATTTGCGGCTGATTACAAAATTTTCAAGACGATTGCGAAACCTGATGGCTTTCAATGTTTACAAGCTGTACTTAGCGCCTTTTCAAAGTGGTGCTCAGATAATCAACTTGTGTTAAATCCTATTAAATGCATAACTTTTTCACGTTCTAGATCACCCATGCAATTTATATAATGAAATTGATCAAATGCCTCTATCTAAGGTGTCATCTATCAGGGATTTGGGTGTCATCTTTGATTCAAAGATGACATTCAAGGAGCAGGTTGACTCAGTTGTTCGGAAGGCCAACCAAATGATAAGTTTTGTGAGAAAAACCTGTTTGGGAGTTAGAATGCAATTACCCTATCCGTTTAGTGATCATGAATATGGTTTTTTTGCTAGACAGTTGAATTTATCGTCTCTAAGATCATTGAGAAACTTTGTCGACTTCATCAGTCAAAACTGACGCAAAACCTAACCTGCTAACCTCAAATTTGACATAGACTTAAAATTGACAGCAGGGTAACCAACATTAACAGTGCCAACCTAAGAAAAAAATCACAACCATTTCTGATCACCCGTAAAAACAATTACGAATATAAATTACTACCGCTGTGATGATGTGCAACTAGGCATTTGCATGCACCTCATTGGTTGAAATAGCGTCACGTGATACATGAATTATATTCTCAATAAAATAATAGTTTGAGGAAATGGTTTTTGAAATTTGAATGATGTAAAATTTTTCGGTATTTAGTTTTGGTTAGTTTTGTTAATTGATTGTATATGTTAAAATTACATTCTGGATTCTTTATAATTTGTTATTGTTTGCAATTTATTATAATTTTTATATTCTACTCACATGCCAATACATATGTATTTTAGTATATAAGGACTGCAAGTATGTTTATCAATAAATAAATAAAAATAAATATAATCTGTACGTACATACAAGGTATATTATGTGTACCTGCATTTTGAAACGCAGATTCACGTTCTTTCTGAATGAGAGCATTAAAATACTAAACACTTACGGTCTTATTAGCGTTCTGTGAACAAGCAGAAGTGGGTGGAGCGAGTAGTTGACGTTAAACCAATTAGAAAACGTTTATTTTGAGGTCCCGATATAAAATTAATTAAAGATTCACTCACCGATGAGTTGTGTGAAGGCGTCTTTGTAATTTTGAGGTACAAAATATTGCTATAGTCCTATGACCTTATTTTAATTTAATTGAAATGCATCATTATGAATTAATTAATCTCAGGGTTTTATCACGTTATATTCTAATCTTACCTTTATTTGTCAACAGCTACAGCATGTACTTGTAACAAAATTAATTGTTCCACTCTTAATCTAGTTGAGTTGCTGCAAAATTGAATTAGAACATACACAATAAAAATTCATAACACTTTAATGTGAGGCAATTGATATTTATTTATTATAAATCTGTATTTTCAATATTAATAAGTTTTATCAAAATGTTGTTAACATTAAATTCAATGTTACGTAATTGCTACTGTATTTTAACATGAAACTAATATTAATAATGTTATTTAATGTCTACTGTTACATCGTTTATTAAACTTTTCTCTTGAACACTATTAACTTTATTAAATTTGCTTGTCCTTATATTTATTTTATCGTAGTTCAAATTAACAGTTTAGTTCTTTTAAATTTCTGCTGTTTACTCAGTTCTGGTATTTATTTATATAATCTTTTTTTTTCAGTTCCGTTCTGGACTTTTCTTTCTTCGAGTTCAATTTCTTTTCCTTTGATTTGGCCAAAGGGACTTTGCAGCTGCTACCTCCGACTTCTTTATCGTACCGTCATCAGTAACCCCTGTTGGTTATGCTTCACGCACACACCATCAACATTACTATTTTCTTACACCAAATTCCTCTTATGGCCACATTTATTATTAAAACACTTTTGGGTACATAGCAGTATTATTATTTAAATTGAATTTTTATATAATTAGCTCTAATTTCAAGCTAGTGTCATTCTAATTTACAGACACATTTCGTTATTTTTATAATACCCGCCAAAACCTTGGATATGAATACAATTAAAATATCAACATTACAGATTTTTACTTATCAACCATTATGCCTTTTTAACTGACATGTCATGTTTTTGGGTTTCTAGTTCTCAAATGTGACCGTTCCCATCGATTATGTATCATTAATCAGTTTTTACAACAAATATGTAAGAAATAAACTTATGTTTTATCTTTTATTTTACAGATAAAAGATAAAACCTGACTAATAGAATAACTTAGTACAAAACTGTATCATCTTTAACCAAACTGAATTACCCTTGCACCCAACAAATGGACAACTAAATGGTATTGGTTATAACATCAGATGTAAAATAAATCTATAACTATGATTTTTTCTAACTTATATTTGTTTTAGCTAATTGGCAGTCAAATTTACTGAAGAACTGCCGATACCATTTCAGGAAATAGAAATGTTAATGATAAAGCCATGCTATTCTACTCAATATCCTTTTCATTTGCTCTATAATAAAGCTGCATGTTAATTATTAAAAATGCTTTGCCATTTTTAGACCACATCAATATATATTCTCTGAATGATGTAATTTTTTGACAGTGGTCTATTATGATATGTTTTTGTCGAACTTTTTCCACTGTCTGGAGTGTTTGTCACACAACGTTTCGGGAGTTTCTGATCTACTTCCGTCCTCAGGTGAATGAACTCCTGATTAGTCCTGATAAACACTTGAGGCAGTGGAAAAAGTCCGATGAAAACATATATCAATATATGCATAAAAAATTTTTAAACCTCCCTATTGAATATGTACGAGTATGTCTCCACTTGTATTATTACTTCTTTGTTTAGTATTTTATAATTGTAGTGCCGTCTAAACAGAATTTACTAATTCTTCATAAAGCCAGTATCAGTATTATTTTAATAAATACTTGGATATAGACGACATTCAATTATGCTGCAAAATCAGAACACAATGTATTCGCATAAAACAAGATATCTGAAATCCAAATATTTCCTTTTTATTTAAATATTAATTCTTTTCCAGCAAAGAAAATACTTTAATATTGGTATGTAGGAGGTGCAAAATTGAATTTTATTTTACACATTGAGCCATTCGTCCTTGAAAATAAAGTGAATTTAAAAATAAACCCATTCAGAAAGCATTTACATCAAATGGGTTATTGTTATCCATTACAATAGAAATTATATATTGCAATATTTTATAGAATGGCTTTCTATGCGGAGAAACTATAAAAACTATTAATGATTTGAGTTTAAAACAAGTAATGCTTATAATTTTGGCTGTGAAGAATGTACACCGCATGTAAGCATATTTTATTAAGCTAAAATCTAACTAAAAGTTAATCACCCTGCGTAACTTATAAATTGGATTATTAGGAAAAAGTATTTAGCATATTGCTTTCTATTCTTTTAAACTAAACGACCGATTGATATTTTAACTGACCTAGCTGTTAACCAAATAATGTCCTACCGCAGTAAAACTGCTGAAAGAAAAGCTTGAAAGTTCAGTCGCAATACGTTAACATTATCTATTAGTTAAATCTACAGCTTGAATAACAGAGGGCTGTTTTACCACTTTCATAAAATTCTTGCAGCAGTAAATTTCTAAACTACACCTCATATGACCTTTCTTTTTCTTACATCAAAACCTTTTCAAAGAGCTTTGCTTAAATGTATTTTATCTAGCAATAAATTTTTCTGAAGGCTATTCTGCTACATTGAAAACGTTTTACAACGTCACCCAGCGCTGCATGTAAATGTATAATGTAAAATTCTTGTATCCAAGATCTTGAGATCACACAGTTGAGAACATTTTTTAAAAGGTTATCGAAACGGTGGGCCCGCGTTTTATTTTCGCACGTTTTACGCACAGGGTAGCTCTTACGCACCAAAAATTTTACTTTTTTTTCAAAATATATAGAGGTAAAATTTGTCAAAAGTACTTATGAATATAAGTATAAGAAATATTGAATATTGCTTGAATATAAGTTGCAACCTCCAAGAAAACAAATAGGATGAATATTACGGTTAATAATAATTATAGCTGATCATTTAGGTGAAATAAAAATTTTAAAAGACAAATATTCTACGAAACTGTTTTGTGAATCCGAATGGAACACTCTGCAACAACTAGTTGTGAACAGAAGGGCAGCAATCAACCACACCTCTTCAACAACTGATATACGTATATACTATAAGAATAGTAAATTCAAATATTTTTAGACTTCCCTACTACCATTACATATACTCAATAAACGTTTATCTACGACAGTGTGTAAAATTGCCTTTTAGTTGACAGTTTTAAGTTTGTAAAACGGCTGTTTAATAACATGTTTTCATTAGTTTACGTCGTCAGTAGTAACCTGTTTAAAAAAGTTCATTAGGCACGTCGTCAGTAGCAACGTGTTTTAAAATTTTTAAAACGTGCAAAATTACGACCGATTGCTGGTAATTCTAATTTACATTTAATTTTTTTTTAACATTTACCGTGTTTTCTAGATTCTATCGTAGATAAAATATTGTACGATACACATGCGTTTTAACGCTACCCCACTCGTGACTAAAGAGTAGCTTTACGCACTTGTATCGTAAATTACTATTAGTAGGCATGCTTAGTTGTAGTATGTCATAATCAAAATAAGTGTCAAGCCTACTAAAATATTTGCTTCTATGTTTATCTCTTTCTTACTCAAGCGATTGTAAGCTGCTGCAGGATTGAAGGTTAAGGGCAGTTTTTAAATAAAACGTAGGTAAACCCTATAAATGTTACAATAATTTTAATAGATTTGATACATTTAGGCAGGTTTTCCCTGCTCACATCCCTTAATTCAATGACCTAATATAAGATCATAACATATTCACAATGTAACCTAACTGAAACGCTTTGCTACATGGGAAAAAGGCTATCCCTGTTGTATTGCATTCTTGCAGTTGCGATATGTTAATTTAATAGCCTGATTTAACTTGAAACCTATCTTCTACTGCTGGTTACTTTTATTTAACACAATTTTAAACCCTTGAGGGATATTCCGGTAGATTGAATCAATACATAGAGTAAAGACTGCATTCTGGATGTTAGAAAGAACCAAATTTGACTGACCTATCCTGTGCCGTTGAAAATTTGAAAATGCCCTCTCTCCTCGAGCAGTCTTTTTTCGAGATTAATCGTTTTGCAAAAACGGCATAAGTAGAGTTTCATTCGAGATTGCCTGAAAATTGCTGTGTGCGCGGGTCACACGCGACAATTCTACTTGCGCGGCAAGTTATTGGAATTGAAAGATATTTGCTGGATTGTGTTCTCAATGTTTAGCATTGGATAGAATACAATATTGTGTGGGTTTCGATACATTGTAACTTCGTGCGTTCTAAGAATATGAAATATGCGTGTTTGCTTTTACGTATGATTTGCATCCTTACAATGTAGGCGAATAACTTCTATAAATTCTAATGTGAACAATTTTAGAAATCCCTCTGCGGTTTCTTTAAGGGTGATAACGGTTTGTTACACAATGCATTATATTTTCTTGTTCATCTTTACTCATTGCTGTTTTAAACAGATTGTCTGCAAGTACTAGATACACACCGTAACTAGATACAGAGACGGTTTAAAATTTGAAGTTGTTGCTAAGCCACGCTCTCTTGTGATTATTGTACTATTGTAAATGTCTTTTTGAAGTGGTACATAATTTTAAATATAAAGAACTGTAATCTTGTATTTTAATACTCTCTTTACCTAATTTGTTTTTTGTATGAACTGTTGTTTATTATGGATGTTTATTCCGTCGAGAAAAAAGTCCAAATTGTTAAATGGTACATATTAAGACATTCCTTGCGACAAATTTGCAGGTATGTCTGTAACTAGGTACTATCAGAGGAACTTTGATCGATCTGGCTGCGTTAATCCGACAAGCCATAGCAGCACCGTTGTTGAATATAGAAGACGTCAATAAATAAATAAGTATATGCGGTGCACGATTTGTTTCTTATGTACAAGGTTTAGGCATGCGGAGTACCAAGTACCTTAGACATCAACTGTTATGGTCATACAAACTCCTATTTAGAATCTTGCCTACTAAAACAATATTAAAACCGCATAAACACAAAATTATTAAATTTATGAATCTCCTTTTTATTTTATTTTTACTTTTACTCATGGTACAGTCTACCTATACAGTGCGCACCAAAAGTATGGAACATACCAGATAAAACTGAAATAATGTTTTTTTGTAAAAATCCCGAAACACGTCAATTTTCATGTTTAAAAATACACATTGGAATGTCAAAATCATTTTCCGAAATTCATTCGTTTGTAAGTGATGACGTCATCAGTATTTTTTTTAAATGTCAACCCCCATTTTTTTAAATTTTTGATAGATCATTCAATTGTTTAAATGACAATATAAAAATGTTGATACCTTACATAAGAAAATTTTCGAGAAATAAATTATTTAATGTTTAATAAACGCCTTTATTGAAAACCACAATAAACAATGAATACACAGAAGATTTTAATGTAATGCAACTGCAGGTATCATAGTAAATGCTCAAAATTCCATCCATTCACTTCTTGACAATAAGCAAGTTTATCCACATTATGGATAACATCTTCAGTAATTCTTTGAATTTCCTGTCGAATACGATTTTTCAGATCTTCGATGTCTTGCGGTCTAGTAGAACATACTTTTGATTTTAAATAGCCCCATAAAAAATAATCGAGGGGTGTAAGGTCAGGCGACCTAGCTGGCCACTCTAGTCGTCCTCTTCTACCGATCCACCTTGCAGGAAAGCAATTATTCAAAAAATCGCGGACAATACGGGCATAATATGGCGGGGCGCCATCTTGCTGATACCAAAGGGTATTATTTGGCACATCTGGATCATCTTGATTTGGGTAAAGTATCGCAAGTGCTGGAATGAGGTCATTTTGGAGAAACTCTAAATACCTTGGTCCAGTCAGATTTCCATCAAAGAAATAAGGACCTATTATTCTGGTGTCCACTATTCCAGCCCAGACGTTTACTTTTTGTGGATATTCGGTGTGTGCCTCAGACATCCAATGAGGATTTTCCTTACTCCAGTACCTGCAGTTCTGGCGGTTAACTGTTCCATTTACACAGAAAGTGAAAAGAATCTGGTGATGGAAACGTTCATTTGTTGAAGAAAATTCATCATTATTTCGCAAAATTGCAAGCGTCGGTCAGGATCATCTTCATTGAGCTCTTGAACAAGCCGAATTTTAAAAGGATGATATTTTTCTTTTCTCAGTAACCTGAGTACTGAACTCTGACTGACATCATTTTCTGCTGCGACTCTTCGGGAAGCACAATTAGGATTTCCTTCGATTTGTAAAAGATTGTCGAGTTTCTTGTCTTCATTCATTACTGTAGCACAACCACTTTTTTAAATATCGAGTAAACGATGTGTCGACAACTAACATTTCTGAATAATTGACAACTTGTGGGCATTTGTTTAGATTACGGGCATTTGTTCTTGTTACCTTTGATTCTCTTTTCTCGATACTGATACAATTAAACATCATGTTTCAACATTTGTTAAGAATGTGTTTATTAAACATTAAATAATTTATTTCTTGAAAATTGTCTTATGTAAGGTATCAACATTTTTATACTGTCATTTAAACAATTAAATGATCTATCAAAAACTCAAAAAAAATGGAAGTTGACATTTAAAAAAAATACTGATGACGTCATCACTTACAAACAAATGAATTTCGGAAAATGATTTTGACATTCCAATGTGTATTTTTAAACAGAAAATTGACGTGTTTCGGGAATTTTACAAAAAAACATTTATTTCAGAGTTATTTCGTATGTTCCATACTTTTGGTGCGCACTGCATACAACTCGACAATCGGAAATGGTTGAGACTTGACATATTACCAGGCAATACGTCTCCTATAATCGATTATTTTCGATGGTCTAAAAAAAAGTTTATAATTTTAGTAAAACAGTATGAAATAAAACACGGTACGGTAATAGATATTAACGATACAAGTTTGATTATGAGCATCTTAACAAAACGAGTTTGATTGCCAAAACGAGGCGGTGAACCGAGTTTTGAGGCAATCAAACGAATTTCGTTAAGTGCCATAAACAAACGTCTATTTTTCAATATTTTTTCTTCAAATTGTGGTTGAATGTATTTTTTTATATAGGTAAGAAGTGCGGTAATAAAGCTCTTAACGATACTAAAATTAATTTGGTCAATAGTCTATAACAACACCGACGAAGATAAAATATTATTCTGCCTTACAACGTAAATAACTATTGTAGTATTATTTAAAGAACAGACTTCAGTTTCCTTCACATAATAATTCTGCATCTGATGATTACTTTGCACCCTCTGATGTGCTAGAAGGATCTAATCTGGGAAATTACTATTTATTATTCATAAACAATCTGCGGTGAGCAGATGGCCCCACGAGCAAATGCTCGCCTCTCAGGCGGCAGGCCCGGGTTCGAATGCCGGCGAAATCTAGATGGATTTTAAAAATCGTAAGCTCCCCGGCTACCACGCTAACACCTGCGGTAGTCGTTAACCCCTAAACAAGGGAACTCTATCTTACTTTCGGCGGGCAAGGCTAGCCACCTACCCGGCCTAAGAGAAAAAAGGGCTCATAGAATCATTTTGTGGTTAAAACCGGCCACCTGCCTACAATAAGAGGAACAAGAAGAAGAAGAAGAAGAAACAATCTGCCAAATTCTTGGTGTCTAGTTCATGTTTATTGTATGCAGACAATTTAAAAACTTACAAAAAATAAGAGCTTTTAAAAAGTTACAATCATTTTTAAAGGACATAGACAATCTGTACACCTGGAGTATTATAAATGAATTATTTATTTTATTTATTTATGTTATTTCACACAGATGTTTACAATATTTATTTCACACATTAACAGTATTAGCCACATGAGCTTAAGCTTGTGTGTGGCATAAGTTAAGAATGTTAAAATAAAGATTAGTATTTACAAAAATAAAATACAAAGCAAATATCAAAATTTTACAGATATTCAGGTAAAAATAACAAAGATAAATTATTATACATAGGCTGTTCTACAATTCCTTTTTTTAAATTGCGTTTATAAGTTTCTAAATTATTTGATAATTTAATATGAGTTGATATAATATTAAAAAAAATTAACACAAATAACAAGCATGTTTTTGAGAAGTGGCTTTATTGGTTTTTGGTACAACTACATACATGAGATTTAGATTTCAAGTGTGTTTCATAATTTTGTGTTATGTCTGTAAATAGATCTTCATGTCTTAGTTGTCCCGAAATCATGCATTTTTTGTACTAATGAAACAAATAACTATTTATTGTAAAGTATGATCAAAAATTAATCTCATCTAGTATGGCTATGAAAGAACAAATTGATGCCTTTAAAACTGGGTCTAATATATTTTACTTTTAGGTGAGATTTAAGATGAAGTGTCTATTCGACCGGCGCTGGCTTATTTGTTGGACAATTACATTACTTTTACCTGAAAATTTGTTTATTTCAATATAATATTGTAATAAGACGGATAAAAAGAATACAATTTGACAGTTTGAATTAATTATAAGTATGTAAGCACTTTTTCAAAGCGTTGGTTTGCACTTCCACAGCCATACTAGATGACATTATTTTTGATCATGTATTATCTGTAACCTCATTTACCTTGCGGTGTCGAGGCTGGTGCTATATGCGCTGGCATCTGGCGGTACAATGATCAACTTGCCCGGATTCGGGATACAGAGTTGGATCGCGCCTTTGGTGCTTGCGCAGCAACCATTGTACGAGGTGTGTGTCTTGGTGATGTGTTGACCTTGTTACTCTATCTGTTAGGTCTGTGGTTCTGAGTACAGCACAGTTAATTTGGTGCCCAACTGTGAATGGTCTCACTGAGCCCGATTCTAATCGCCAAGGATACGGAAAAATTCCGACCCCAGCGGGATTCGAACCGAGGACTTGCTTAATGCAAGCCTGTCGCTAACCCATCTGTTCCACGCAGTATTATTTTTAATTATTTATTAATTTTTGATCATACTATATTTAATTTTAATATGTTTCTAAGTAGCTTAAGTTTGCATATAGTTTTTCTAATCTTTTTCACAAGTTCGTCTATATGAGCTTTCCATTTCAGATTAACATCAATATGTACACTTGCGATCATTGAAAATGAACAGGGTTATGCATTTCAAATTGACTTAACCGACGTTTTTGCAATTGCGTGCAACGTTATTTTATTATTACGATGGGTAGAGAGTTAGAACAACACGATTCTACTTTAGAGACAAGAGGAATTCAGAAAACATAATTAACTACTGTAATATTGGTTGCATAGCCCCGTTCATTTTCAATGATTCTTTGTGTACTCCTAAGTATTTTATATATTCTACAGACTGAATACTTTGATTGCAATTACATTTAACCTTGTTTTGGGCTATGCAATTCATAGAATGTAAGAATGTAATAATTATACTTACATACAATAAATGATATCGTGTTAAAAAGAGAGCAAGTGGTAAAAGATATATTTTTAACTGCTTTAATATTTAAAGTACATAGAAAACCTTGGAACAATAGTCTCACACTTTTTGGATTTATGATCCGTAATTGTGTAAACCTAGAATCATGTGCGAGCCTGTGTCCTGTATACGTCCTTAATACGCTAAAAATTTGTATATGGTTCTATTATTTGGTTACTATTTCAACGGAGTCACACACAAGTAATAAAAAGAGTTGAAAATAAATTCTTCAAATACTCATACTAGAAAAAGCATCGAACTGACCCGGAATTTTCATCTTATCAGCCAACTATACAAGAATTTAATATGCCGAAACTATAAACCAACAAAAAAAAATATATATAAAATTCTTAAGGGGATTGTTGACTCTCAGTATGTTCTAAAATTCAGTTTAATATGCCTTTACGAATTTCTAAATATTCTCAGATACTGGATGTGAGTCATTGTAGCATCTCCGCTAGAGTATAATCTCGTGTGGTTGTACTGTCATGTATTTATAACAGGCTGTGGAAAAAGTTTAATTTAGATCATTTTGGATATATATTTATTAAGTTTAAAAATAGTACCTACTAACACATTATAATATACATAGTATATTTGTATTTAAGTTGAGTCTGACAATTCTGGTATTGACTAAGCATTTTTTTCTCACACTAATACATATTCATGTTTTGTAAAACTTATAATTAGGTTTAAGCCCTGTACGTTTTAATTTATGGATAAATAAATAAATGTTATCTCTCTTTCGAAGAGCAGTATATGAGATAGAGTAACAAGACTAAACACAAATATTCACACGTGCCATACAATGAAATTGAATGTGTGGTTTATTTGAACATAGTGGAACGTAGTGTATTCCATAAGCGCTCATTACCTCCGTTACTCTCAGGTAGTATAAATAATATTTAACTGCCAAATTCGATCGAGTCTCGTTAAAACAACTAGAACCGGTAGCTCGAATTCTGTACTGAAACAACACTTTAAGTCATATAATACACTTTCTCAATACAACTAGGGCGAGTGAAACAAAAACAAACAACTAAAAAATAGTTATGGCGTGGGGCAGCTAACTACAAGCGCGTGGGAGCCGCAATTCTGCAAGGTCCGCTGCATAACGCCAGATACCCAGCAGCAGGATAATCGGCAGGCCACTATATAAAAATATTCAAATAAGTAAATCAGCAGTAGTTTGTTTTCGAAAAAAATAGGCAGGATATTTGACAAAAACTAAATGTACTAATCTTTTCCAGGTACGTAATCACGAGCCTCTGCGGGCCGACGTGCTACAACCCCCCATCGGTGGTGACGCTGGTCTTCTGGGTGGGCTACTTCAACTCGGCGCTAAACCCCCTCATCTACGCCTACTTCAACCGCGAGTTCCGAATAGCTTTCAAGAAGACGCTGCAGAGTTGCTGCCAAATGACGTCCAAACTTATTTGCTGCAGACGCAGATCAAGAGCAGACCCCGTCACGTACAGCAACGCCTCCAGCGAGATTCACATGAATAACCACTTGAGAACGGATCTCAGGACGGCCGAAGGTAACCAAAGACTAAGTTACAATGTGTCAGAAGGCGAAACCATTAATCTGCAGACCGAGGCCGTTATTTAGGCTCCTAGCAATTGTGCGCGCTGTACCAAATCGACTATCAATACAGCTTAAGTGAGATATCGCTTTCGCTGATTAAGAATAAGCATATCCTCTCCTAGATTTACTGTCGACTTCGGCTGAGTTGTGTGTAGGTTCCGGTTAGGTACTAATTTATGGTTTTATAAGGTTTTGTATGGAATTTATACTATTGC
The DNA here is from genome assembly GCA_940337035.1 of Agriotes lineatus. Lineage (NCBI taxonomy): Eukaryota > Metazoa > Arthropoda > Insecta > Coleoptera > Elateridae > Agriotes > Agriotes lineatus. Next base: position 131,910,837 of record OW679196.1, on the reverse strand, counting down.
CTATTTGAGTACTAATGGTGCATGTTTTGTAATTTGGATCGGTAACCTTCCCATAACTTCCATTTTTATATCCCTTTTGTTTCAAAAAAGATTTGTAAATACAAATACCAAAGCTGATGGAATATTTAAATTCGAATTATCCAAAAACTATTGAATGTCAAACATAATTGGAAAGAAATTACCAGAAAGCAGAAAAAACATACTAAAGTTGTTCTATTCGATCATAATAAACCTTTGGTGTCGTCTAGAAGAGAAACTAAAGACAGCAGATGTTGTTAAGGATTGGATTCGTCCTCAGCGATGTAAGGGTCATACTTCATAATATAATAATAATAATAATAATGGTGAGGCCCTGACACCCCATGAAGGAGCTTGGCCGGCAAGGCGGAAGGTCAATACTATTTCTATTTGACATTCAATAATTATTCTAATAATTAAGGAAACCATACAGCACATTGAAAAACTTTGTATTAACAATTCTTTTTTAAACAAAATTCGAAATATATCATAAATGGGAAGGTATGCTCTGCAACTCGCCATATTATATCAAAGTAACACTCGTTAGCTCTACAAAATCAAGGGATTAGATAACCAAATAAGACTAACCGTACTCAAATGGTGCACTTAAACTTAATATTCGTACCAAATGAAAACTTGAAGGACTGCTTACTTATTAGTTCATTAAACAATACATCAAAATAATAAGCTCCGGATGATTAAACGTCCGGTAGTACAAGCTCATCTTTGGACTTTCGGCAGTCACTATGAAGCCATATTTTAAGGCTGTGGTAATTTTGTAAGCTAGATACGTTGACACTCACTGACGTTCTTAGAGACTCGTCATTGGGCGTTTGTATGTTGAAATATAATTTTAGCCAAGAGAAATGGCCTAAAACGGTAATGAAAGCAATTGTTATAAGAAGTTGTTAGTATTTGTCTCGCCGTTTTCTTATAATAAAATTTTGTTGAAATATTACTCGTTAATTATCATGTCAGCACAAGCAGTTAATACGTACATACACATACATCATGTTTTATTAACACAAAAGCAACTGATACAAACCCAGTTGCTTGTTATTCTTTGCTACAAGCAAGAACTTGTTAAAGAGAGTTTATTAATAAAAATGTAGATATTTAAATTGTTGATTCTCTGAATTATAATGCTGTTTAAACTTCAAAAATATTTATCAGACTAGAACTACTTACAAAGCAAGCAAAATCTCTACACAACAATAATACTGTTCTTCAATAAAGCCCGCTTCGAAATGTTTACAATTGCAGTACAACCAGCAGCTCTTCAAATAGTAGTTATTTATATTAAATGTTAGAGAATGTGTTACGTTTATTAATTTTTATTTAAACAAATTTTCAAACTACCGTTAATTCTACACTGAAGAAGAAGATTGCGTGAATATCAAATCGTTATATTAGGTTGTAATCATTAATATACAATTTAGAACATTAAGTACCCATGTCATTCATAAATCGTTCTTGGAAAACATAAATTGTTGCTGACCAAATTGAAAATCAAATTTTTAGACTGTACTGCAGTGCAGTTTTTAACCAAACTAGTATTGGAAACAATTTAGAATGTAGGAACCTCTTACACATTTCCAAGTATAATTTTATTGCTTACGAAACAACCCGTATCTTGCCTTCAGCTGTTGAAGGGTAGTCCATATACATATTAAACTTAATCGAAACATACCAATTGATGCAGGTTTAGCACTATATTTTCTGGAAACACTTGTTTTCCACAAACAATTTATAAAGTAATATTAATAATTACATTTATCTAGTTACTCAGAAATTTGTTGAGAAGAAAGCGCTAATTTTTATATTTGAATAGCGATATTCGGAAGACATTTGTACTTCAATTTGAAACAGTATTTTTTTAGTTGTACTAATAATCACATTTCGGACATGTATGATGTGTCTTTCAACAACAGTAAATATAGGGTTAAATGGAAATTGCTTTTTCTACTTATAAGTTCATTAAGAACTTCTATTAGTACAGTTAAAATAGAACTGAAAGTGGCATAATAAGAACAAACATGGGGGTCTATGACGAAAAGGGTCCAGAACTAGATTATCTAACACGTCATTCGAGTTCCCGATATATATAGGCCTGTTTTTACTTCCATTAGAAAAGTGAAAGTGGGGAAAAATTGACATACATATGTCTAACTAACTTTGAGAATGTAATTCTAAGCAAAACAATCTTATGGTTATATTTTATAGCGTAGTAAATTCCCCTTAAAATAGTTGCATTTTGTCGTTATATGATGAAAAATAGCAAAGTTACGGCGATTTAAAGTTTCGCGCTCTCAGTTAAGACCGCTTTGTGGTAATCATTCTTATATACCTATGAAATAGATTTTCATCCATACGCATTTCTCGATTATAAATTGTGAAATTCGCAGAACTGTTAACGGTATTATTGTTATTATCCTACCAAAAGAAAATAGTGAAAACGCTGATCACATTCCATAGATAAAACTCCATATTCTTCATATTTATTTACGCAAAACGGCCCTATCACGCACACAGATACACTTCTTTCCACACAATTAGCATATCGCAGTGAAATCTAGTAGATAGTACTTATTTTTTAAGAAATTGAAAAATGGTGCTGATACTGTATATGTGAAAAATTCGGTTGAAAAAAAAAAATGTTGGCCTGTCCTGGTATAAATCTTTTCTCTGGATAGTTTATCTTATTTTCCGTTTTTGCGTATTTTTAAAATTGTAAATTTTACTGGAACACTTTCATTTAATAATGTAGCACGACTTATCCCACACTTGTTCACAATGCAAGTGATTGCATTTGTCGTTTTTATATTGGCGATAGACATATTTTCCTCAAAAATTAACAATGCGAGCGAGCGAACTGATAGCTTAGGTGTTTGAGGTGCAGCTGAAGGTCCTTATTTCTATTTTTATTATTTAGATCGGTGCTTTGTCAATAATTGGTCAATACTAAAATAGAAGTTTTAAACGCAAATTTTCCCATACTTTCAGATGGCGTTAGTTTCACTTGGTAAACATTATGGTTAGCTATTTATTTTTACTAATTAACGCTGCCATCTTTTTCTACTATGCTAGTACAGTTCTATAATAAATATTCTAAAGGCCGTAACTTTATATACTTAATTTTCAGAAATACAAGATATTAGAGGATTTTCTTGACATTAATTTTAAACGTTTATTCGATTACTTAATAGTTTTAAAGAAATGAAGCTAAAACTTAAAAAAGTGTTTTTATTTCTAAAAAAGAGCAATATTTCATTATATGATTTTTACGTCAATCAATCACGACAAATGATTAAAAAATGTAATTACATAGTTGATGCACTACCATTTTAAAAATTATTCCTGGTTATAAAAAAGAAGAAAATGCTTTTGTTTTTGTTTTTTTTTCTATACAGATGGCGCAGATTTTTTGAAACTTTTCGACAACAGTCATAATGTTTTTTTAATGGATTATTAATAATTTCTTGAAAAATGCTACGAAAATATCTACGTGTTATTATTATGCAGTAAAATCACTCCTATACAGTATTTTGTCGGTCTCTGCCTAACAAAAGAGCAAGCATTAATAAAATTTAGATCTTTTTCCAATTTTTCTATTAACAATAATAAACGTTAACAAACAATTAGTACAATTATTATTAATGCTGATGCTTCATTTTGCAAGAAAATTTAAATGTCAAATTGACCTTAACGTCAAATTTCAGCATCAATAAAAATGTACTATTGCTACGAAAAAACTAGGACAACGTTTTTTAGCTGTGTAAACCTGAATTTTTAATTGACAACTTAGAATTGAATAACTTTCAAATTATATAAAAATGTCACTGTCAACCATGCCCAAAGGTAAGTTCAGTTTCAACAGCTAGGATTAATTCTTGCTTAGTAAACGGTGTAAATATTTATAAAACTGCACAATTTTTGCTCATTTTAGACGTAGAAAACTGTTTGTGTATATATAATAACCAAATTTGCCCGCTTAATACATAATATACTATTAATACTATCAACTGCTGTATTTACATTAAGAAAATAGAAATCTCCCAGATGTGGCAACTTAACAGGGCTTACGTAATACCCATTGTACTTTCGGCTGCTGGAGTCATTCCTACATGACTCTTTAAAGACGTTGACATTAGACGAGATGTTGTATACATTCTTGCAGAAAGCAGTGATTCTTAACACTTCTAACACCGTATAAGAAAACTTTTTAACATCACAACTAATAGATGCAAACAACATACTCCATACTCACTTAGCTTTGATTAATTGCGACTCGTTAGTTGTAAAAATCATTACGAGATTAAAATTCCAATAATAATAATAAACCTCCTCAGCTATTAGGATTTACCAGTATAAGACTCAGAATTTAAATTTGAACCTTAATAATAATAATATCAATCATATTTAGAACAGCAACAGTCAGACAATTTCTACTTTCTACAGCAGTAATAGAAGAATATGTGACTTGGACGAGACTCATCACATGACCAACAAACCACGACATGTAAGAAAAGATAACATACTAATAGAGAATACAGTAATAATAACAATAATTGTAACAATTTAATTAATTAATTAATTATAGTAACACAACCAGCCCATGCCTTTGATTATAGAACCAGCTGTAAAGCTGAGAGAAAGGCAGAACAAAATAGTAATACTAATATTGTCACTGATATCAGAATCGTGTACTATAAAACCAGTCTTTTCCTAATTTTCTAGTGTCACCTTCGCTATTATCACCAAAGCTAGTAGCACTGATTTTCGTGTAGATAACGAGGCATATTGATAACGACAAAAGAAAAAAAAACGTAGCGGGTATAATAAGGTTGTTGGATACCATAATGCTCTTTAACAATGTAAGTAATTTTTTTTTTACACTGTCATGCGGACCAACCTGAGTTAATGAAATATCTGAAAGAAGAAAGTTCAATTAAATTATAAATACATAATTTTTATAATAACACTGTTGGGGTGTCGAAACATCCGCCGATTCCAGTTGAAGGTTACCATTAAGGCGTATCTTGCATGTCTAATATGTTTGAAAATTATTGAGGACGTTAGTATCCATAACTCGAGTAATTTACATTCTATAAAGTAAAAAATTAGAACGAATTGTAAATAATTTATTTATATAATTTTGATTTAAACTATATTCTTCTTGGGCGCCTGACAACGCTAAAAATAACAGAAACTTTAAACTGTTCTAACTTTTCTATTTTTTATAGCAGAAATACTATTTTACAAGAAATTTAATAGACTGTAAAAAATATGGATAATGCTTTTTTACTTAGAATTGCAGTTTCTAAGATTGTTAGACATATGTCAATTTTGCTCCACTTTTGACCCCCTAGCAGGAATGGCTTAGCTATTGCGAACTAGCTTGATAATGCATTGGCCTCCATTTTTTCCTTTAAATGTAAATTTCCACTCTATATTATTAATTTAAACAGGATAAGTATGAAGGAGCCATTATTTAATTTGCTTAAGCCAATCTAAATTGTATGGCAACTTATTAGGACAGTTTAACTTAAGCCTATGCACTGGCAACAACCGTTTTCTCACACATACTATACTATGTTAATTATAAAACTTAACATTTTCACATTATTCGAAACCTTTAATTTTATGCAAAGTAATAATTTTTATTTTATTCTATTATGTTACTATGATAATAACTTCTTAGCAACGAGTTGCGTTAAGATGCATTTAACAGCACTAGTGTTGTTAAGAAAAATTACATACCGATACTTTAGTAGCATTTAATCCCATGTTGGCAGTACTGACATGTATTGTTGGTGACAGTGTCAGTCTATGTTAAATTCAATGTTAGTAGGTTAGGTTTTGTTTGTTAGTTGACACAGACTGAAGCAAAACCTAACCTGCTAATTTAGAATTTAACATAACCTGACAGTGCTACCAACAATACAGTATTGAGTGATATCACCACAACCATAGCAGATATATGTCTTGCTATTGTGTCATTAATAACAATTTTTCCTATTTTTAAAAAGATTAGTATTTTAGGATAAAATAAACCGTGTTACGATATATGTAACGTTATCTGCTTTCTACATTACTCGAGAATTTTAAAGAACTCGCTCCTAACGTCGCTCGTTCATTCAAACTATTCTCTCGTAATGTAAAAAGCTTGATAACGTTACTTGCGTCGTAAATTACTATAACAAAATGCCAATGCGTCAGTAATTAAGTAGCTATAGCAAAAATACTGAGTTTTTTAATTCCTTTAAAAACTGAACTCGTACATCCATAAAATTAATAACGTATACCTGCCATTTTTATTCTATTGTAATTTGGACTGCTTCCACAACGTGAATGGTAATACGCAGTTGTTAATAAAATGATACACTGAAACCAATTTCAATATTGGAACGCCCAGTGATCATTCATCCCACTTTTCTGTTATTGAACAACTGAAGCATCGTCGAACAAATACAACGGAATTTAAAATCGTTTGTGATTCGCACTGCAAATTTATACCCTTTCACTGTTCACCACAATAACACTAAAGGGTTTATTTGTTTCCATCCCACAAACACATTTTCTGTTCTTATTAATTCTGTTATATTTATTTTTGAAACTAATTATAGATTTTATGTTATTTAATCTTTTCCTTTTCAGAGAATGGATGACGGGCTGTTGGTTGAAAATAAAACACCTGAAACTGCTGAATGTACAGTAACAGATCGACCAAGGTTACACAATCACTTAAAACCAATTTTGCTATTTTAGCAAATGTTAGTTTAATTACCTTAAGCGAAATCTGTGTAATTGGCTTGTATAAATAGACCTTTAAAGTTCCCATAAGTGAATGTTACCTGACAACCTACCAATATAAATTTCGCCACGCACAACCCAACAGTTTTAAAACTAACGTTTAATTAACTTTCTGCTACAACGTTATCTCCAACAAATGGGCGAAACTCTAATTAAAACCGCATAACGCAGATCTGATTAGAATTGATTAATAATTTGGCTCAATATCGATATCAGTTTAACTAAATCGAGTTCAATGTGCCTGCGCAATTACAAGGTAAACTCAAATTAAAATTAATTCATTAGTTCGCGACCTTACTCTAAAATCTAAAACCGGGAAATTACTAAAGTTATCTAGGTAAGACGTACCTACCTAACTCTCTAATTTTAACTATCGGCCGTCTATAGAACATTAAAGTGGATTTATATTTGATCGCCTCTGGTTAGCACGAAATCACATTACCTCGAAGTCTTATCAAACTTCTGCGGATTTTTCTTGAAGCTATTTGCAGGAGCAAACGAAGTTTGCTGCCGAGAATTTCACGAAACGTCGGTTATTCGGGAAAAATGGTACCCTAATTTAGCAGGGACCATTTTAGAATAAGAAGAGCATTAATCAACAATGAGGACGTTCCTATAAATTCTACTAACAGGGCTTTATAGCGACTGCCGCCCTTAGGTTCTAATTTAAGTTAGCTCGTATAGGACAGATCGTGTAACTAATGTTCGATGTAATGCGCTTCATAACACGTTTGTTTCAAATTATTAGTCACGAGCTTTAATGTTGAAGCGCAAATTTGGAGCGCTGGAAGTGCTGAATTATTTAGTTCCTGCCGAGTGTCCTTTCAGGAGCACTTTTTTGCGTGACTCGGGGAGTTTTTCGATGCCCTCCTGGGCATCTGAAAATTGAAAAGATAATTAATAAATTGTCAAGGCTAATGAGAACATTCACAGACGGATGCCGGCACACCATTCGGGCAGAATCATGGATTTGGTGATGTATTTAAAGCGTAGCATCGTCCAAAAGGGTTTATTGTCTGCTTTCGAAACAAATTTAATGTTGCTCTCTGCGAAAGCCGCAAATTTCGATTAGCATGCACTAAACGCGATTCGGACGACCTGCCCTGAAAGCTTGTGAAGCTCCTGAAGGCTCCCCTAATTAATGCTTCGACATTGAGCTCGATTTTAAAAGAATCGCTAGCAGTTGAATCATTCAAGCCGTGAACAAAGTAGAACGTCGGTTTACATGAATATGACCAACAATCGATATCGGCGAGGAAAGTTCGTTCCATTTTGTGAATCTCAGGTGGGAGTGAATGTATTCAATTGCACTAGGGGCGACCTAATAGCAGTAAGACAATCGAGTAGTAATCCTCTTAAATGCGATCTGCCGCTAGTTTCCCTTAAAATAAACTTATCTCAATCCCAGTCACGAACTGTACAGGACAAGGACTTCTTAATACTTTTGCGTTGCAATCGTATAGCATTTAAAATGGCTGCTAGATGTATGAGTTGTATATATTAGCCGAAACTTTGACTCAAATTTAAACTATTTTCCTTATTTGAACTGCTGAAAAATCTGTATAGAAATCTGAAATATAGCTGTAATACATAAGTATGTTAAACAGAATCTATTCTGCATACAAAGCACGTTATATCTTTCGAACTCCTTCCTTTCTCTTAACATAAGGTAACATGTAAAATTACAAAATTTCTTTTATAACTAAGGTGGTTGCATGTCAAAGAGCAATAGTGGTTGCAGACAGCAGTTTCGTAGAGTGCATGTTATGCCGTTGGTCCAGGTTGTCATCTCGGTGAGTTCAAAAGTGCTAGAGTCACTTCTTAACTCGGACACCCACTATGGTAGGAATCATTGCCAACTAATTGTGAATAATTACTAGTACAATACTGGATGCCACATCTTACCAGTTAACTCGGTGGTGTCACTGTGCTAGTATTTGTTGTAAACCCACGTGCTGTGTTTGAAACCGCCAACTTTGAAATGTACTGTTCTTAGCTCAATGCGAGTTTTAACTTCGAATATGGAAAAGTGCTTGCATTGGAAGTTTTATTATAATATAGCTCTGCTATAATCTCTACTGGGGTCAATATTCAACGTAAGTCTAAATGAACACTGATGTAAAAGCTTTTAATATCAATTTTAAGTGTATAGTCTGGCCATTCTAAAATTTCCCAAATGAAAGATAGATATATTTTAGCTACTTTTTTGTAATTCTTGTTGTAGCTGATCAAAAGCGATAAGTAAATGAGCCCCACTTCTAAATTAAAAAAGTAATAGTAAGAATATGCAACAGTAATATCACCGGTGCATTAAAATAGTCGATTAAATTTTGACGTTTTCTGTCAGAATGTTTTACTAGGAAATATGTTAAGTTAATTTTCCGCTCAAGAAGAATCACGAGTGCGTAGCACGAGGGATTTTGGGGCGGAAAATTTACGAGATATATTTCTTCAAAGCAAAACATTCTGACAGAAAATCGTCAAAATGTATTCAGGCTAGTTTACATGCACGTGGGAGGTTTGGCGTGATTATTTTCTGAATAAATAGATAAAATTCAGTTGGTGAAGCACCTTTAATGATCATGTTCAAATTATCCGCAAGTGATTAAATTTTGACACATATTTAACCGCGGTGAAATTTAACTTTTGAATTTTTTTCATTATTAAACTGACAGAAACCATAGTGATTACGCATTATTATGGATATGAAGGAAATAATCACTGTAAACTATTAGTCGTATTAGCTTTTCTTCATAATTTGCATGCTTTTCGAAGTGCTATTAAACAATGGCTAATAATAGTATGTCAGGGAACAAGCTTTGTAAACGTCGCTTTAGCAACTATCAAAAACTAACTTGATTTCAGTTTTGGTTGGTGTCAATTAAAAGTAATTTATTATGCAAGACGATAAAGTTAAATTTTATCCACGAGTGAATCGTTTAACGTCGAGACGAAGTCGAGTCGTTAATGATTCAAGAGTGGATAGAAATAACTTTATCGTCGTGTATAATACAATATTTTTTTCTATAGTAAGAACTTTAACAATTTCAAAAGAAAATAATGACAGTCAATCACATTTCAAAATGTCAATAGCTAGATTGGGTTGCTACGATAATACGAAGCTGTCATGTTTAATTTAAACAAAAGTTAGAAAATTAAATTACTTTATCTATCCTTGATGTTGAAGTGCTACTTTATCTACCCTTGCTGTTAAAGTAAAACTTGACCTTTTTTTGTGAGTTGATAAAAGCACACTTTAACATGTGCTATAGAAAAAAATGTATTTCTCATCATGGTTGGTATTAGTAGAAGTCAAACTGAAAATTCTTAATATATTTCTATTGGTTTAAGACTTAAAAAGTCTGATATACACCCTTATTCTCTTCTATTCAAAGAATTTGCAATGCTGTTGAAAATATTACTGTGAAATTCATACGAATTCTAGTATTAGTGATATATCTTTAGTACAAAAGTTCATTAAGAACTGTAGATTTGAATGCTATTGCCTTCCATCTTCTTCTACTCTTTGCTTGTTGTTTATAGTAAGTAACTATCAGTGTTCTTAAATCTTCCATACTGTGATCTAACCATTGTAATTGGAGCCTTTCTTTTCTCTTGTTACTAGTTGATCTACAACAGCTTCTTTACAATTCTAGTATCGGTTCTAATAAACTCGCTGCAAGCTTATTAATTCCGCTACGCGTGTTTCTGCCATCCAGAATATCCAATACTTCTAGCTTAGTTCATCTTTACCAGATCCGATTCACATTTCTTTCACCAAGTGTATTCCCAAGTATGAAGGGCATCGAGATACTGTCATCTGGCTTTAATTTCTACATTTAGTTAACTAAATTGTTCCGTTTCTTCAATTTCTTCTTTATTTCAATGTTTTTTACACTCTGCTCACACCGTTTTTGCATGAAGGTTGGCTATGAAGATTTCCCCCTTTTAGCTGTGTAAAATTACATTATTGTGTTCAAACTAGGTTTACATTTGAAGTTCAATTCAAGATCATGCTATTATTGTTGGATCATCTGCGATAACTATACATTGGCAATCCTCTTATTATATTTTTTTAGTTTAAAATTGAACAACAAAGTAGAATAAGAAACTCATCCTTTTACCTTGCCCTCTTACTAAACTATATGAATGTGCTGGATTATTTTAATTATTCGAATTGCATCGCTTCAAGTCTGTTTGCTGCACCTGTTTAAAATAAGAGTAAGGAGAGAATGTGCAGTTTTGTATTCTTTGTCAAGAGCTCGCCTACATTTTAAGGTGAAGATCTGGATCAATTGGTATTACGAACTTTAACCATATCTGAGCTGACTTCCCCAGAATATGCCTATAAGCATTAAAAGTATGAAAAGCGTATAAATTTCCTAAGAAACTAAGTCTCAAATGTTTTTTAAAGTTTATATAGTAAAAACTATTGGGTTCCTTACCTACAGTTTGATCTTTGCTAATATCTCCCAAGATGTATTAGGTTGTTTTTATCAACACATTTATATCTTCTTTGTTAGTTACCAAAATTTTTATTTTTGACCATATCAAAAGTTGCAATCTTTTTAGTAGGGGAAGATGGGGTACATTCGGACAGGATATTTTAAAGAGTGCTACAAGTTTAGCGATCGATCACAAAAAAACTGACTTTTGGCACAACACAGGTGGATATGTGGTATAGGTACTACTTACATTAAGAAGCAGTGAAATTAGCACCCCTGACATTTTCAAAAAATACTTAGAAATGCACTTTCTCCCAAAGCACCCAGCATAAGGCAATTTTGACCAAGCGTAGGGTAATTTTGGACACGAACTGCATAAAAATATGGTGAAATATGTTGATAATGCTTATATCATCGAAAAAATACATAGATTAGTACTCTATTAAACATTGTGGTGTGTAAATGAACGTTCAGCTATACAAATTAAATTATTCTTTAGTCCTTTAAACATAGCGAGGCTGTGACAGCTTGGAAACAACATCTCTGTGACCGACAGTAGAAATGCCTTTTGCAATAGGGAATATAAATCCAGATGTTCTTTCCTTCTGGAGGAAATTTTTTACGTATTCGTCGAAATCTTTGAATATGACTTTTTTCAATGTAATTCTGCACTGATATCTTCGTAGAAAACTGCATCAGCAAATAGTAATCGATATTTATATATTTATAGTTCAGCAGAGTTAAAAGAGCATCGTCTTCAAGATCATCATAAAAATCCATATCGAGATCTGAGCACTTGCTGTTGCGGGACTTGTATTGCAAAACTTTCTATGATTCAAAGTAGAGCATCCCTTCATAAAAGCCTTCATTCGTTCATTTCCAGCTTTTTGATTTTTTATCAGTAAAACTCGCATATATTTTTTTGGTGTAATCACAGATGAGGCCCATATGCATGCAAGATGAGTTCTTTAGATCGAGCTCTTCTTTTTCGACAGCAAACATTTTTTTCTAGACCCATATTTTAACTTGGTGTCGTCTCGGACGTGGCCGACATCATCAGATCGCTGGCCCCAGCAATTTTCGTTATTAGTTTTATTATAAATTTGCAAGCACTGGTTTAAGGTGCTCTTCTTTAAATTAAATTGAGGTGCAGCGTTATGTACTGATATCTTATTCTGTACAATTTGCTGAATAACATCTTCAGAAGTTGATACACTTTTTGTTTAACACATACTTCGGAACCATGCTGCAAAATTCCCGTAATATATTCATAACATCAAAAATATATGGAGTACATTAGGACAACCCCAAAATTCCCCATTCATTTTGTTCAACCAAAAACTCCAGCTTCTAGGGCAGCTTTGTTAAGACGACTAAGTCACATCTCGACGTATAAAACACATTTGTATAGCTGAATGTTTGCTTACTTTTTTAATCAATTCTTAAACTGCAGGCACCCTCCATTAACTAACTGAAGAGTGCCAATACAAATTAAAAGCGCAATTATAAGGGTAACTTTGAACCATCCAGAAGCGCCCCATGCCCCAATGTGCTCTATCCTCCCCTACGTAATGTAAAAAGTGTCAAGTATAAGCTGTTGATTAGATAGTAAGTAACGGTCTTTATAGATAGCCACTATAGTCTTGTTGTTAACATCCCCACTGCACAGGCCTCGGCCTCTTTGAGAAGGTTTGGGCAGTAAGAGACCATGCTTACCAGAGCCGGTTGGGGTTTGAACCCAGATTTTCTGACCAGACCTGGAGCTTCTCTTACATAAAAGACTTACGTCATGGTAAATATTCCTACTTGTTATAGATATTTTTAGGATATTAAACACAGCAGAAATTACTTCATCAATTTGGTATTAGTCTCCAACCATCATGCTGCTCTTTGTTGTATAAGTTGTATAATTTTTCAGCTTCATTTATAAGACGTAATTGGTACATCACTGATTGTTAATAAGAGCTATAAACTGATACCACGACAGCCGCATTAACATTGACTGCTCATAACAGCCCTTTCTGTTCTGTCGGTAAAAGGAGTAAGAGCTGAACCCACTAAGAAGCATTGTTTTGATTCCCGTTTCATTAATTTTAGAGTTTCTCATTTGAGTGCATGGCATGAAAGGGGTAGAAGGAAGGTAAGTTTACTTTTTGTTCACATATTAAAGGTGCTGACTACTATAGGCTAACATCTTACATTACTCTCAACTTTTGGGCGCTGGGTAAGCATGCTTTAGTTTCCCATCGATTGATATTATAAAATGGTTTCATTTATGCCAATTTCTTTAAGAAAGCATCACCGCCATAAATCGAGAGGTACGTGTATATGCAAGTATATGAAATTAAAGTTAATAAACTTCTAAAAACAATTCACTGTTGTTATGTCAAAATTTTAAATTTGGTATTATATGGCGTTTCTCGTTTCTTTTCTCTTCCTACTAGTTTTGTGGTTTAGGGAACTATGTTTAGTATAATCATAGATGTCACTACACCTTATATAAATATCGTAGCAGCAATCAAATCCATAGGTATCATCGTTCTTTATCACTCCAAATGATGTAAACGAAAACATAATTGGAGAAGTTTAGCACATAAACGCTTTTGTTTGTGTCCCCGAGCACCGATTGTACAAACACATTCTTTTTGTTTTAGCAATACTTTAACTGGCTATTCAAAAGGGTGTTGCAATCCTAGCGTAAGATCTGTAATAAGATATATAATCATCTAAATCTCCATACATAAGTCTACCTATCACCTAGATATTTGACTTTTTCAAGGACTTAGCAAAGTTAAGTATAATCTTTGTAATGTAATATAATTATAGCTTGTAAAATCGGATAAACCTTTTACAAGTCAATGTTTAATTTAGTAGCTCCCTAAATAAACATATGTTCAGTCAAATGAATTGGTAGCTGATGCTAATATATACGACATCAACACTATCAGCCATTTTAATTTCAGCAGCGCATTATTCTAAAATAACGTTCCCAATGGGACTGGTGCCCGCGTACTATCACGAAATTTGCTCATTAATTACGTTTTATACAGACTTCGATGTTGTACATGTTTGGCTTTAAGAAATGCAAGTTGAGGTGGTTACGACATGGTCATGGCCACGCTTGGGGGAGCTTTAAAATCAAATCGAGCAAACAAAACCAGCGTCCATCTAACGTCTCAGACAAAGGCTGTCGAAAGCACTGCTCCTTCTGAAAGCGTGTATTTTCAGGCCAAGTTTATCTTTGCTCTTTATGTGCCGCTGATTTTTCTATTTGGACATTTGGCGCTGTAGGTATTCTCTCAAGAATTTGAATTCTTGTACACGACTTTTCAATTCCGCTCCTATAAAACTCGCACGAGTTGCTGTAGTTTGTATTGGTCTGACATGGACTGAATAAAAAAGGTAATCTTTCAAAGTGCACGCTGACGATTATTCCAATAACGCACCGGCTTTGTCTTAATACTGAAATATTCAAAATGTGAAACGCGCGCTGAAAGACTTGTCAAGTATTTCGTGATGTTGCAAAGAGGAAGAGGGAGAGAGCTAAATGTCAGGGTTGAAGCGCAACGAATGCTTTTTGTAGCAATTAATACCGTGCATGAAAAATAAGTTTCCAGGATGTGGACAAAGTGGCGAAACTCCCCTGCTTTGAGCAAACCATACAATCAGAAGTTGATAATTCCTAAGCGCTTCAGGCAGTGACAACTCAAAACACAATCTGCATAACTAGCATCTTAAAAATATTAGCATTGTAAATTAAAGCGTGATAATTGATTGTTGGGCTGGCTTAAGCTCAAAAGAACCAAGCCTATGGTTATTCATAAATCCTTTCCAGCCCTGCACGCGCGTATGATGTATAATAATTTGATCTTCTACAAAGCGACAACTTTTGAATTTGAAGTGGGTCCGCTTAACCCTTCGGGCACGGCGGCAGAGCGATGTAGAATAAAAGATTACAATCGTAAATCGGATTACCTGGCATACACGAACCGTCAGCATCATGCGTAACATTATATAGCACGTAGTAGCTGCAAGCTATTTTTGAAACTATCGGGGAAGCAAAACGAGCGGAAAAGGGTTACAAGACCCGCCGGATCCCCCAAAAGTTGGTAACATAAAGGCAGCTTTCAAGGGGGTGGTGTGCAGCGGAAGCGAAAGCATGAGACTAAGCAGTATGCAAAGAAAGGACGGGTTCTCAAAAACACAAATTAAGGAAGTTGACCTTCGTTGTTTACTCAACTAACAGGAGAAAGGTCTGGGGTAGCCGTATATGTTAATGTATCGATTTTGGTCACTGCGTAGAGATTTCATGTGGCTATAAACGCAGACACAACAGAGTTTGCATTAACAAAACGGCATATGATCATATGAATATAAATATAATAAATGAGAATACTTTAGACTATGTTTGATAAGAATTGTATTCTCTCTTTTTGAATGTCGTTTGTTTTACCTTTTATACAATATCATCTAAAATTGATATGTTTATATTTTCAAACAATCACTTGATTTAAATTTAAACTACAAGTCATCCATTAATCTTATATGTCAACGAGTGTGTCAACAATGCCATGACATTAATACCGTAAAAGAAATAAAATGTATGGATATGGCTTAACCACTAATTCCTGGGGCCAAAATAGCACGGTGCATCTCAACTTAGTTATATCCAACTGCATTCGGTAAAGCCAGTATTCCTTTAAAAACTATTTAGAACAATAGATCGCACAAGTAATACTTTGAGATGATATTGGTTATTATCGGTGGGCTACTACTCCATTAAACATTGATGTAACGACGCAAATCCTACAGCAACCCTTTAAACTCAAAACAAATTGCTTTATGTCTGTGACTCTTTATATCCGTTACGACTTGGACAGAAAAAACAAAATGAGTGACCGCTCTATATGCGTTCGAGCAAATGACGAAAAGGAAATTGCAAAGTAGTTAATATGTTGTTAAAATGCAAAGGTTGACTCTACGCAAAAAAATGTGCTAGACTCTCTGCAACATTTCTACATTATTCCTAATTGAGAAGTTTATTACAAGGTAATTAATAATTAAAACAATCACACAAGGCTGTGGCTGTGCTAGCCTATGTTGCAAATGATAAAGATATAATTCAACTACAAAATAAGCAACGGTAAGAGTCAATTGCTTCAGCCAGCTGACAGTAAGGACGAAGAGGCGGTTCGAGAATAAAAATGAAGTATGTGGTTGTACACATGTACACTAACTCAAAACAAGGGTACGTCGAGGATGTTAATTAAGTACCAGGGCACTACCTTATGTATTTTTATTTAATTAAGTCGAGCTAAATATCCACTACAACTATATATAACTATAAATTTAAAAATATGTAAACTTATTTCATAGAATAATCGGGAAAAGTAAAATTATTAATAAAGTTGTACAAGAAATGAAACCAAAAATTAACGTTTTAATATTTCTTTAAACATACACGAAGAAAAGAAACTACGAACACTTCAGAGTAACATAATCTCCTTAAATTACCAAATCAACAGATCACTTGCGGAAGGTGGTGCATTGGTAGGTCCTGCAGATAACAAACTTACATTTAAGCATCACCTAAATTATAAGCTAGTACCTGGTATTTGCTCTTATTTGATATAATCTCCTGCGAGTTATTTTACAGAAAACCCACCACTAAATTATTGAATCGTAATAATGAACACAGAAAAACATACATTGTGAATGGCGCCCATGCACAATTTTTTTTATTATCAAAACCCTAGGTGACGTCACTGCATACAGACTAGCTTAAAAATGCATAATTGTACTAGCAACCACAGACTTACAGGCCCAAGCAGCACTAACGTTTAACCTCAAAATCTACCTTGTACTTTGCTGATTAACACAAAGCAATTATATACGCTTAACTACAGAGCTTATTTCACAATATTAAAAAAAAAAATTTTGTCAACTGAGGGATCACTATATAATTAAGCACTCACGTTAGATTCAAAATAAGTAGAATTCTGATCTGGTTAATAGCCCGAACTTCCTTCAGCTTTCCATTATTACAGAAAAAGTAACCCTTACATGCTTCATAGGCCTGTCAAGCACCTCGAGATAAGAAGTTTACAATTAAGAGCGAGCGGCGGTGGTGGCTACTTCTAGGAAAAACAGCCGGGAGTCCACTAAATGCATTTCGCCAACGTCTGACACAAATTCGGAACAGAATTAAGGTCAAGATTAGTTGAGAATCCACTTAGTGAAGCACAGATAGAGCGGAAGAATACGACTTCCGGTTATTCGCAATACGATGAGGAAGCGAATGTTTGTTCGGTGCTAAACGCCCTGTTTAAGCGATAAACAGCTAGCGTAAAGCTAACTAATCTTTAAGTGGACACACCCAAACGAACACGGCAGCACTTCTGTTTTCTCCCAGCGTCAGAGCTCTTCTTCCTGATAATTTCAGTCGTTCACCTCAAAGCGTGCTCTCAATCCCTATTTAAACGCGAAGCCAAAGGGGACAGGAAGTAAATCCACCACGGTTGCTTTAAAATTTTAAATTGTTATAACAAGTTTTACAATTGAAAAAGACTGGCTGCTTCAGTTAAAAACTAGTTATTAATCATTCGTTTCCCAGCAAACAGACCAACTAGATTGCACGTGTGGCGAAGCCAAGGTTTGATAGAGAACTCGCTGTGATTTCCTATCGCAGGCTAGAGTGAGAAACCGCCAACAACACAATCTTTTCTCTAATAACCTGTCTTTGATTTGGGTCTGCCATTTAACAGCGATCTGGCTCTGGGTTTTCTTCTTTCTCCTGAAGATTTCTATACCATTACGTGAAATTATGTAAGTCTAAAGGTATAGAAGTATACATAGACGGATAACGTCGTATACTTACTCATTTCTCTTTTTCCTATAAATCCTCCGATAATATCATAGTAAAGTTTTGCTGCGACTGTAACCCGACAGTTTATCTCCACCATCGATTTTGGTTATTTGCACATACATTTTATGTATTATGTAATCTTTTATAAATCTGGGAGTATATAGTGCAGCATTCTCTTACCTTCTCGCTGCTCTATCGTAATATAAAAATTTAATCTTTAGTACTGTCTTTGTGAAAAAACACGCTGTGTCTTTCGTAAGTGCTGTTCTATTTTTCCTTCGGTCGAGTCTCTTCTGCTCTCTGATATTCTTCTGTTTATGGTTATGTGTTTGCTCCATCTTCCACTAGCTCTAGCAAATAAGTATTTCCGCCATCGGTGGTTCATGATATCGCTTTCTATGTTAAGTAGGACTCCCAGTTTATCTTTAAAAAATGTTAATAAATAGCTTTTTTCTACCAAAATTCTTCCCATGCGTTTGGTTTTACTAGTTTAACTTTGTTTTTAACAATGTTTTCTTGTTCTTATAGTACTGAGAGTCGTCTCGCTTCTTGGAATGCAAATATTTATTTTCTCGATGGTATTTCTTCTCCTGAACTTATGCTTTGATCTCTTCTGTCCACCAATATCTTATTGTTTGCTTCTGCCGTTTTAAAGTTGACCTAAGTTCTTTCCGCTTCATTGTAATCCTGCCTTTTGCGTTTGAAGTCCTCTGCTAATTATCTGTTTGTACGATTTTGGAAGTTCTCTTAGTTTATGTGTCCTAATCCTAGTAATGTTCTGTTTCCTTGGTGTTGTTTTTTTTAATTCTCTCTAGTCAGACGCCGTGACTAAGTACAATCAAAGTGAGTAATAGTCACTGCCTACATCGGTTCTTTACAGACTTTCATCGTGCTAACTTCGTCTAGTTGCTCTTAACATTATTAATAAAATATTATTGGTTATTTTCAGATGTGATTACCATACCAGATATAGTGCGGGTTTAGCTTACTACCAAAAATCATTGTAAGATAAAATCACTCCCAAGGGGTTGTACATAGTTTTGCATCGTCAGAAAATACAAGTGATAGCGAATATTTTGGATTATAATGTGAAAAAACGCTATCAGTTCAGGAAATAAATATAATTTCTATTGTAAATAACAATACAACACTTAAAAATATTGCAAATGACTTACCTATTAAACAAAACGTAAAGTGAATACATGTGTAACAGAAAATACCTGTACTATGATAGATTTAATTACTAATATAGGTGCAACAGCTGTAGAATATACAGAAATAGCGGATTATTTGACTTTACAAATCAGGTTACTACTAAATGTATCATGATAGATAAAAAGCTATGGGTCTTCCACTAAATAGTTGCGATTAGATCTGTGTAGGAACACCAATGTTTTATCCACTAGCGTTCCACCATAATAGCCAATATCATTTCGAAAAATAACTCACTCCGATAATAACTGTCACTCCTATTATAATCCAATTCTAGCGTTCTGGTGTTATATGCAATTTTGTTTGCAAGCAAACTTTTAAGCAGAATAGTGGCTTTGCGAAACATATTTGAACAGAGACGAGTTGAGTAATGTCTTTTGAACACATGAATCAGTGGCTCAGCCATGTCCACATACTTTGGGTACTCCATGTATGTCATAAACGTTCTTTTAAGAAATATAGCAGAAAATACTTGTTTTTCAAGTTGTTTAGATCCGACATTTTATATATCTTAATATTATCTTATACCTAAGTCTATTCCTCCTAAAATAAGCAGTAGTGGACCCAGACTTTCAACTCTTTTCAATTTTTACATCAACTTTGTTACTTTTGAGAGCAGTTGTTAGTTTATTTAAAACAAGTACTGATTTTCACAAACCCTGGAAAAATTACTACAGTTAACGCGATTGAAATGTATTGCAAAATTATTCTACGCCACGATCGCCAATTGTCAACTATGCAGTACAATTATGAAAAGGAAACGGCATTCAAAAAATAATTATAAAGTATATTTACTTACCTGTAATTAAGTAAAACAACCCTAATTTAACTTCCAAAGTAAACATTTATCCTGAGTCTAATTGATATACAGAAAGCTGCAAACAATAGTGTTCAATTCCTGCAAAACAAAGCTTGCAAATCGGAACCATAATTAGAAGGTAAACTAAACTACAAAGCTTTGAATTAGCTGTGCTTACACTGCTCTACCTTTTCAAATAAATATGGCTAAATGAAATGTAAATAGATGGAGTTAAATCAAATGGCAACATAAAGCATTCCTTAGTTCACTGGAAAAAGCAAGTAGGGTTGGCCGAATAGCTTTACAAAGACCGCCGCTTGGAAGGGGTTAATTAAATTAGTTATGGCGAGCAGATGCCCTGCGGCAAAAAGTACCAATTATCAGAAAGAAACCTGAATTTTTAAGAATTGAGTTCTGAATGCGTGATTTTTTTAAAAGTCAATCCAGCGCCAAACTTCTATGTGCTGCAGTAAATTTTCCTTCATTCAGAATATGTTTTAGCATTACTCACAAAAACAGTTAAAGTATGGTTAGGACGTTGTTCTTAAATTTATGGTTGCTGCGTATCATACAATCTAAAATTCCTAAAATATTAGAATTTCGATGTATTTATATCTCGCCTTTAAAAACTAAAAAGCAGCAGTGCCGATTATCAGATCTAAACAATCAACAGGTGGTTGGATAAGCGAAAATGTCTGATAATTTGGAAATAATATTGCGCATTCCCTATTGAAACCAGTGAAACTACCGCTGTTTTTCCTATTCACACTCATCATAATAAAAAAGACTTCAAAAGACAGTTACACAGTTAGAAAGCTTGGGTTACGGTATATCATTAGAATTAGCTCAAATTAATGTCTGTGTATATGATTATTCCTCATTGAATTCTACGAAAGCGCAAAATTCCAGCCTGCCCTGTATTTTTTCAATAACCAGAAACACGGTGTTTTCAAATCGAACAGAACGGCCATGAATGTCGGAGCGAAGGTCTGTGAATAGAGACTCGATTGTAGAGAGTGCTTATGTATGATTTTAGGCCCAGAGTGTCTTGCAAAAATAAAAACCCTTCCTGTAATTGTTCTAGTGCTACCCTGCTACCAAATATTTTACTTTTATAACTCTAAAATATTGACTTGTGATGCAAGTGTTCTATGTACCCTTCTAACTTCTGTGTGTATAGAGCGCATACTAAATAGAGCTCCAAAAGCAAAAAGAAGGGAATTTCCGACGTACTTTGGACCTACTATCATTTAGAACCGCTAAGTATATGAAATGCATAGATACTCGTAGAATATTATTCAATAGCACGATGTAGGAGAACCTAAAATGAATAAACAAACTGGAAAACGCAAAATAAGTGTAAAACTAGCTTATAATTTGCCAGACTTAACCGCATATGTAGAATATGGATCACCTTCCTACCTATACATATGTAGAATCTCAAAATGTATACTAAAATATACCTGTTGCAAGAAATACGGACAGATAATATAATATTTTATAGAAATTAAGACTAACTTGGAATAGTGCTTCTAAATTCTCATAACAGAGAATGTTGGTAGAGTTTGAAAATACAGAAGGATTATCTCCTTTTATGTGTAATTGGCACATTTCATTTTCCTTAAAACACCGTTATCAAATTAGAAGTTTTGATAACAAAAAGTTTGAAAAGGTATTTATGAAATTCATTGAATACAAAATATGTAACGTGTAAATAAAGGAAATTAACAATAGTATATTATGTTATTAGGAGCAAAAGTTATATTTTATGTGGCGAGGCTGGACGGGTTATCTGCCGAGCTTGCGAGGCAGATAAGTACAGCCGAGCCACATAAAGATACTTTTGCTCCGAATAACATATAGTATTTTTTCTTCAAACGTTTTAATAACAAATTATTTACAACTTTGTGAACAAAATTCGAAGAAAATTACTTGATCCCGATAATATTATCTGCCGCTGACGAGCGGCAGATAAAGTTGTCAGCGGCAGATAATAACTTTATCTGCCGCTGACGAGCGGCAGATAAAGTCGTCAGCGGCAGATAATAACTTTATCTGCCGCTCGTCAGCGGCAGATAATATTATCTGCCGCTTGGCAATAAAGTGACAGTTTAGCATCGTCAATCCAGCAGTATAATGCCATATTTTACTGCCGTTTGAAGAAAAAGTAATTTTATATTCAAACGCATAGAGATACACATTTTTCCATACAACCATAGTAAACGCTAATGCGACTGTCAATGTAGTGAGAGTTTAGTCCAACGTCGCAAACCATTTTGTACAGTGGTGCTCATTGCGTGTTCCTTCGAAATTTGATTAGCTTTTAGCTGTTTGGTTACACAGGCAATGGAGCAGTCACCACTTTTCAAGGTATTACGATGCTTTTGATCTGTTGCAAAACGCTTGCTGTAAACTAAAATAATTCTTAACTTATATGTAAACTGCTTGTATAGGGCATATTACAAGAAATGTCAAAATATGTATGTAGTAGCTAGTTATAATTAAATTTTAAAATCTAATATCAGAAATTGCACGTTTTATTAATTTATTTAGTACGTTGTTAAGGGATACTCCCTGAGTATGAGAAAAATAAGGAAAACATGTTTTGTTTTATATTTTTGAAGATTTTTTTAATTTATATTTTAAAATATCTTGAGCTGTGGTTCGTTAATTGACAAAATTATTTACAAGTATTTACATTCATACTATTATCTTTAAGTGAATAATGTTTATCTATCCTAATACTGAATATTAAAGAAATTAATAATCAAACTTTAGGATCCCGTATTTTCAGAAATATAACACAAAAAATATTTCTTTATTTTATCCTACTCAAGGAGTATATCTTAGCAATGTACCATCGAGTTATTACGCAATTTTTCCAGCACCCTGTATAAATACCTATCTATTCAGAGCGAGTAACCAAGAGGTAAAGCATTCGAATTTGTAATCGGCAGGTAGTGAGTTGGAACCTCATGCTTGGGCACTGGTTTCATATCACGCTTTCCGGTCATCTCACAAACACCTTTAGTTGTCGTGACCCCTGTAGAATGGCGTTCTTCCCTTAAAATTCAATTGGTTAAGCTAGCCACCTACCCAAGTCAGGGCGTAAAAGGGCTCATAGAACTACACATACTCTCACATGTTAGTATTAAATGAAAATGAAATCAAGCTTGGCTTTGAAATATTTGTTGTATGAATAATATGTTGGTGGTACTGTAAGTCTATGTCAAATTCGAGGTTAGCAGGTTAGGTTTTGAGTCAGTTTTGACACAGACTCGCGCAAAACCTAACCTGCTAACCTCTAATTTTACATACACTTACAGTGCCACCAACATATTATTCATAAAACAAATATTTCAAAGCCAAGCTTGATTTTATTTTCATTTGCTCAGATGTTATATTTGGTAAAAGGCTCTCAGCCTACAGTAAGATGGAGAAGAAGAAATACATATCTGTATACAAAGTTAGAATGATGCAAGGGTTACCTATAAATGTAGTAGCTATCTTCATTTAATAATTTCATTTGGTTGTGGAATACATCGAAGAGTTGTTTGAAGAAAATTGATTAAACAATCACGCCATAGATAAAGAAAATCGTAATTTCAGGAAACCCGAAAAACAGCTTCAGATATACCGACGATACAGCTATATTGAGAAATAAAGATTACATACACACATCTGGTGGTACGTGTGAATATTATCTGCAAATTAATCTAGAGAGCACCAAATTTTTGAAAGTTTCCTAGGCAAACCACAACAACACTAAATTAACAGTAGATAACGATCAGATTGAGAAAGTAAATACTCTGAATCTGCACAAAAAATACGAGCTCACCAGGATAAGGAGAAGTACTGTACATGCTAACAAAATAATTGAATTAGAATATCTAGAGCACGTTATGAGGGGAGCAAAATATGTTATAATACAATTTCTTGGCTGATCAGTTTAAGGAGAGAGTTCGGTTCTACTTCTATTCTATATCTATTAGTCACGTTAGCAATATCGAAGATAAAAATAACTATGATGATTTCCAAGATCCAATAGGAGACGGTCTCGAAAAATGAAAAATAACAAGACATTTAAGTTGTTGCTTCTAAATCTAATATTTCCGTTAGTATAGCAGTTTAGATTTATACTAATGTCAAAGGTTCTAGCAAAGGAAACATTTACTAATAATCGAATGAGTAAAGAGTTAAGTACGGCACTGTAATTATTAGCAAAGCTAACCAACCAGTGCGGTGCTTAGCAACTTGCTTTAATGGTTTATGTAGACCAAGAACTTTATTATCTTGTATAGTAATTCGCTGGGGTGTATTACATATCAACTCTAAATTACGGTACATCTAAGCACCTCTTGCGGTGTAATTCGACAACAGTTTCCAGCAAGCCAGCGTAGATAAACTACAAATAACTCTACAGGAAATTGCTTTTAACGAAGCATTTAAATTTAGCATTCTAAATTAGGCTGCAGTTAAAATGTGCTTATTATAAATACTAGCTGACACGTTTGAAAGGCCTTGAGTTATTAATTTTTCCAAAAGTTGAGAATTATTACTCAACTTAACCTCTCAAGGAACATAAATACCAACATCTGCTGCATAGGTTGGAAGAAATATCTTACCAGAACCGTTACTTAATAAATTTTCAATATGGACGAGAACTTTTCAGTAACTATAGCACACTTAGTATGTTTGAAAGTACTTGAGAATAAAATTAGTGTTGGTTGGAAACACTCCGACCTGAAAACCAAGGGCAAAAGCAGCACCAATTTTACTCTGAAAGGGAGAAAAGTATTTCAATATACCAAGGGTATTCTGATGATATTCGATTATATGATAGCACTTCTACTAATATCAAATCAAAATTACTTTTTGCTAACGTTGACGGTTGCTCGGTATTATTTCATTCACTTCAACAACGAAACTGCAAATACCGAATCGGATATGCTCAGTGGAATACGCCTGTAATTGGTTAAAATTTTGAAAATAAATGATGTTCATTATATAATATAACAGAAACGATATAATTGTATATAACTACCACTGAATAAATTAAGCCCTGAATAATTACTCCTAGTTTGCTGTAAACTAACTCAGAAACCACGCATCTAATTAGGTCGGAAATGAAACTCTGGTGGCGAAACTAAATTAAAAACGAAAAATGTCATTCCTTTGATACAAACAGCGAGACATCCTATACTCAAAGCTGTGAATTTACATAAACGCCGGTGAAATTAACAATTTAGCTCAACTACTCCTGTAAAAGCAGTTTATGCAACTGTGAAGCAGCATTCTATTTAATTACGTAGTTCAGATATTTCCACTGTAGTTAGTGGAATTTCAATTTAAAATTCTCAGAAAGGCATTTAACTATAAAATTTTAATTAAGTATGTAGTTTTCGTACTACTATGCAATACTCTGGCCGATAATTTTTTTGTTGTGCTTTGACATACTCGCATTGCGGTAGAATATGCCATCAGAAACCTAGTAAAGATTCATCCGACAATAAAAACAATTTGCTTGGTGGTATTTGAAATGAAATACCAATTTATATGCATGTAATTCGTATGATTTCGGTGCAAAAAGTTGTGACTAAAACTAGTTGTACTTTGATGGTCAATAATTATTCTATAATTTAGTACCCGTGACAAGGAATTAAATACGCATATAGAGTGTGAATAATGTAAGACTAGACATTGATTACTTTATTTTAGCATTAATCAATTTATCCATGCTAGTAACAATTGTCGGTTTTGAAATTACCATGAAATAATCCCGTTTCAATTAGTTTCTATAGGCACTATGTTGTTGTCTTGTTTACAAACACCATGGTAACAGTAAATAAATGCCCTATGTCTAATGTTGCATAATTCGGCCATGTACAATCTTACATTATTCTCACGGTATAATTGTAACTGCTACAAATGCATTTATTAATATTTATGCTCAATAAAAGCAGAAGCACTCTTTATCGTTACTTCGATTGTATCCCCAATAGGACTATAGCAGTTGACTGGGCTAGTTTATATTAAAAAATAAATAAATAAACTGGACGCATTATAAAACGGCGGTGTATATTGTTCCAGACCGTGACACTGGCTCTCATGTCAAATTTTCTACTACGCCATACCAGGACACACTAAGTTTTAAATACATTCAAATATACTGGTATTTGACTAAAAAGCTATTTTAACAAGGCAGTTCACATCAGTTGCAAAAATTCATTTGAAGCGTTGCCGCGAGACGAGATTAACCCATTCTCGATTTCGATGTCGAAATTCTCTAACGTGAATTCCCTATCTCGAACTCGAGAATCTCGATACTCAAACTTTAAATATATGCTGTGCTTACCGAATTGAGGCTGCGTTTATTATAAGGTTATGTAGTTTCAGCATAATCCTAAGATAACCGCGTGCTTCAAGCTTTAAGCTTTTGGGATTCCCCTGATGATATTATACTTGAAAGGCAGTTCGGCGATTTCCCTATGTGAACAAATAATGTGGCAGCCCTTCTAATGTAGGTGCACAGTCATTCGTTGACGCTTTGTGATGCAACATCATATGAATATTGAGGGTTAAATTTAGAGAATTGTACAGTTGCTACTTATTTATTTCTCAAAGACTTATTAGGAAGTATTCGAGCTAGAAATATGTCAATCTCGATATCGAATTTCCAGACGAGATCGTGAATTATTTCGTCTTGACGGCACCACAACTAACGTGCAATTTTGCTATGTTTTGATGTGGTTTTTAAAAACACTTGAAAAACTGCCGAGATCGAGAATTTGGTTAATCTCGCCTCGAAAATTCCAGATCCAAAAATGTCAATTTCGATCTCGAATTTCGAGACGAGATCGAGAATTGTCTCATCTTGACGACATCACTAAGTGTTGCGTCACAAGCTGCATGTCAAATTACGCTTGATCAGTTGCTCCATATGTCAGCGTGTTCAAATTTCCATCGAATGAAACAGTGGCACAAAAATGGATAAAGTTTTGAATTTAGAGACTAGTGCTGCTGTTTGTGAAAGACGAAATAACTTGTTTCAACTGCAATGCCATTGGCTTCCAAGCAAGATTGCTATTTTAAATATATTACTGTTTTAGATGAAGTCAAAATTGATAAAGTGCTTTCAATGAAGAATCAGGTACGTACCAATTAGATATTAATTTAGAATCTAATATTACCGTGAAGTGACGACGCGCTACGATGTAAATAGCAACGATTTTAATTTTTTTTTCAAAAGGCATCAATCAGACTGATAGGGACAGTACACTGTCAGATTGTCCATTTAGTGACCAACACTAGAGTGCTTTGAGGTCAATTTGACGTATTTGTTATTTATCAGGGTACATACAGACGACAGACCGTTGTCCCCTCTCAATTTAAAGTACTTTAGAATAAGACATATAATTTTCTCTTTTTTCAATTTTAGTAATAATAACTACCTACTTGACATTGTTAAATAATAGGTTATGTGCCATTACGATGCGCTCCATTGGCGTAACATCGATAATTTAACTTCATCATAGATTAATTGACAATTTCGCCACTATGCAGATTCAAAAATGCAGAAAATATGAAATAGTTTTCATTAATATAATACAATTATAGTATATTGTATTATTAGGGGTAAAAGTGTGGAGAGACAGGACGCATTTGACTGACGAGCGTAAGCGAGTAAAACAAGTCCGGGCGAGGTACAAAAAGTCACTTTTATTCCGAATAGCATATGCCATTTTACTTCCAAATGCCTGAACTATTATAAATAAATACCTATTTCAAAAATTACGATTATCCAGAATTGACGTCTACGTCAGTTCACAACAATTAAAAAAACTGATTTAAAAAATATTCGAAAGGTAATCATGTTTTGGGGTACTTTTACTCTGCCGTCGTAAAAGTAATTACTTTTTATGCTTAGGCATAAAAGTAAGGCATTTACCTTATCAGTCAAGTCACATAAGCTGTCACTTTGACGACGTTTGAAAATAAAGTAACTTTTAATATTTTTTTCTGGAACGTTTGTAGCTATGTTAATTGAAAAGTAATGTTAAGTTGACAATAATTAATTTACCATGCCATTGAAAAGGAAAAGAAGCTAAAAGACTAATACGTCTAATTGACCTCAAGGCACCCTAACCAAAACTAGTATTTCTTGATATATACCGGGTGATTATAAATGCTCTTCCATCAAGTTGCCTTTGAAATATCTATTGTATGAATAATATGTTGGTGGCAGTCAGTCTATGTCAAATTCGAGGTTAGCAAGTTTTGCGTCAGTCTCTCAAAACTGGTAGGCTATTTCAAAGATTAGGTACTTTACAGACCCAGTGGCATGGTCTAGAATAGTAGTACAGACCGCTTTTATTATAATATACTAATCTGACATGTTGTCAGTATACCTTGAAATGAAGAATGATGTGAAAATAGATATTACTATTTTGCGCTACCAACCTATTTTTACTTGTTTTAGGGTTCGTTATCTGTGACGATAAGGTCCACTTTCCGTATCCGTATTGGTAGGTATGACAACAACAAAATAACAAGCCCGTTATGAATGTAACTGTCCTAGAACTGCTATAGAACATTGTTTTGTTTTTAGTTACTATAGAAACTACAACCCACATTATTTAGGCAAACGATATTTGGCATGTTCAACGGTATTTCTATTTTTATTAGTTGAAAAAAAATTTTATACGAGACTGGATCGTTTGTAAGTGCCTTGCTTGGACAGTACTCAAAAATAGCAAAACTCGACCCTTCGAGTCTCGTTCTTCTAACTTTTTGTCTTTGTCGGCCTGTTGTAAGACACGTACCGATCTTGTAACGTAATATACTATAACAAGTTCTACAAATCAAAATCGTAGAAATCTAATGTTGTAAAAGTGCAGGCTTCAATGTAAATAATAAATTCCAGCAAACCTTCCATTATACAGGGTGTCCCTGAAAAACAGGTCAATCTGTTAACCACATATTCCTTGAGCAAAAATATGACGATTTAACTCAACTTACCAATATACAAAGTTGCTTAGTTTAGCCGCTAGAGGGCTTTAAAGACGATTAACTTTTTTAATTTTTTTCAAGTAAGTCGAAAAATTTGTGATAGATTTTATTCATTTTTTGGCCATGTGTTTGTACCAGTAAACCACAGCTTTTTGAAGAATAAACCCTATTTTTTAAAATTATAGGGTGTTTAAAAACTGCGTCACAATAAATTATCCAGCCATATTTTTTCAACCCCCTATACAATCACTACCAATTTTTTTTCTGAATAGTTACTTTAATTTAGAAACTATTTTTTCTTTTACAAAATTTTAGTTGGGTAAACGCTTTAGCCACAAAAAATATTTTCTAAATTTCTACAAGCCTGGATCAGTAATTGTAACGTAAAACTAGGCTTGCAGGGATTTACAAAAAAAAATTTTTTTGCTAAACCGTTCACCCAACTAAAATTTTGTAAGAGAGGAAATAGCTTCTAAATTAAAGTAGCTATTCAGAAAAAAAATTGGTAGTGATTATACAGGGGGTTAAAAAAAATATGGATGGATAATTTATTGTGACAAAGTTTTTAAACACCCTGTAATTTTCGAAATTAGGGTTTATTTTTCAAAAAGCTGTGGTTTACTGGTACAAACACATTACCGAAAAATGAATAAAATCTATCAAAGATTTTTCGACTTATTCGGAATTTTTTTTAAAAGTTTATCGTTTTTAAAGCCCTCTAGCGGCTAAACGAACCAACTTTGTATATAGGTAGGTTGAGTTAAATCGTCATATTTTTGCTGAATGACCCTGTATATTATATTACATATGCCTAGTTAATTTTTAATTACTATCTTTTTAATCGCAACGTGCTTCCGTATTGTACTTCTACGAGTCTGGTTTGTCGTCTATTTCGCAAGAAATATTAAAAAAAATAAAAAATTGATCTAGCCAAAGTATGCAACTTAAGATACACAAAATTTATTTCAGCTCTAAAATGTCTTTACAAAGCTTTGAAACTGACTTTTTATTTAAATAATTTTTCATAATACGGTAAGATATGGAAATATAGCATGTAAAGTATTTTATTAGTTTTAGATATGTCGCATTGTAATATTAAATAGAAAATACAAGGCTACTAAGCTTCCTAAAGCCCTGTGTGAGTATCTCAAAAGGAGTTTGGTATTTACAAAGTTATAAAGGAATGGAACGATATCTGTAAGCTATAAAAACTGACTACATGTATTTGTGTTGATTTGTGTATTGCGTACAAAGTTCTGATTCCCGTTTAATATACTTTATCCTTTATCCTGAAAACCTGTCATCCTAAAGCCGTACAGTTTGTGCCATCGCCGTTACATGACGCTGATGGAAGCAAGCCCGATCGTGAACGAAGCAAACCTGATTGGTAACGATGCAGCGTGACGATCGTACGGACGCAGGTTAGCCGCTTTTATATACAGCGTGAGTTCGAAATAGGTATAACAAATCAATTTTTTCCTAGTATTCTCATATTTTGCAGTCTATGCCTGCTTGCTCCAACATCGATTCTTACCAAGCCGCAGTTTAATGAATATAAAATGGCCAAATTAATCAGAAGAATAATATAAGTTGTTATTGGTAAAGTGCCCTTTTCATTAGCTTTACGCAAAAAGAATGTTACGATAGAATATTCCAAATTAAAAATTAGCTTTATTCTAAATTTTATTACACTTTACTGAAAAAAAATTATATATCAGTGGTTGCTTTAAAAACCCGGATAAATGATAGTTAACTGGCCCCATAATTGTTTTTTTACTTGACAATATGGTTGTCTAAATCTCTTATAAAATAAGCAAAATGCTGACTCTCGAATAAAAGATATTACTTGTCTACAATATTATGTGTTGGGCTAAATCAGTTAGAAAGGGGTGGTTAAACATTTTCATGATGATTTCTAGGGCGTTAAATAAGCAATAATGTAGTTAAAAATGTTGCAACAAAATTTGCACTCACTGGGACTGTTGAAAACCCAAAAACCAACGACTGAATGAAGATACAACCACAAATGTTTCACATCTTGGATCCAAGCAACAAAGGAAAGCGGCTGTAGGTACTTTTGTTTGTCACTTGAATAAAACTGTTTGTGTAAAATGGATTCTGTTAACCAGTTTATATGTATGTTTGGACAAAGAAACATTTACGGCCCCTGGAGTAGTTTCTTTTAAAAAAGTGCATGTTTGGTATATTGTTACATAAATACAATCCGACCATTGGACGAAAATTTTTGGGTGGAAATTTAAATCAATATTCCGAATTGATAACATTGCAGCATAATTTTGAAAATTAACTTGACGAAATAAGTAAATAGGTAATACGAAAAATTTATTTTCAGCAAAATGGTTGTGCCCCACACTCTACGAATAATAAGAAATAAGAATAATAAATTTGAGGACAAATGGATTGGTAGGTTTGGGCCTCGGCCTTACCCACCACGGAGGTCGAATCTAATAATTATGAAATGTTAAATACTTTTGATGCAAGGTAATGCGAGATTTTGACAATAATTTGGAACAACTTAAAATAAAATTATTGATGGAAGTAGAGCCATACCTGCATACCTGTTGTAGAATTTCGAAATTGTTGTCAATAATTTAGACCAGGAGTTGCATTATGCACTAGTTCGGGTTTCGAATAGTTTGAATAGCTTTTAAATTATATTATGCACTAGTTCGGGTTTCGAATAGTTTGAATAGCTTTTAAATTATATTACTATACACAGTTAGTTATCATTAAAAGAAATACCATCCACTTTGAATATTTCTCACATCTTACAATAAGATCATAGAAATAAAGGTACGCAGGCCGGGACTACAAAATATGAGAGTAGTATGAAAGGAGGTTGTTATATTACACGTATAGCGAAGTCAATCCGGTAACACACTGTGTACGGTGTTACTGTGTGTATTTGCTGATGTAAGCGACAACTATATGAGCAAACAGAAATAATGGCATAATAAATGCCAAAACGAATGTTGTTACAATAGTTATTTATTGTATAAGTGTTTTAGATGGTGTTTTATCAACGCAAGAATGTTTAAACGCGAGAACGCAATTCGAGCGTTTCATTTTCTTAAGTGGATAAAGCGCAACTAAAACACGAATGCAATACAACGTGTTATCCAACAACTCAATAAATATCTAAAAAAACATATATAATCCATTCACTTAACTCCCGTGACATAAAAGTCGCAATGTGTTGGTTAATATGAAAATCCCTATTAGGCTATTAACAATTTTTAGATTTGTGATTGGCGCACCTTTAAATTTAATGCTTTTGTTTTTTATTTCACTTTGATACTTAAATTATTTATTCAAGTGACGTTTTATAATTCATAATCTTTAGAGAAATGGATGAACAGAAGTACCAACGAAGTTTATTATCAAAGAGAGAGAAAGAAGCTGTATGCAAATACTGCTTAGAAAGGCAGAAAATTAGCCCTCCCTTAAATAAATATACCATTTTTTAAAAGGCTGCATATATATTTTCAGTAAGAATTTCTACATTTTATCCTTTATAACCACTTTTCCAATCCTACATCTCCTTTCTTAGAGCAGTGTAACTCAAGTGAAGGAAATTTTTACAAAATTTGAAGACACCTTGTTCTACGTAATTTTACGAAAATGACAAATGATTTGTCATAACCTTACTTTCAGTTTGACGTTAAGTACATTCACCAAAAATGTTGATAGGTTCTGTACATAAAGTACACTCCAAAATTTTCATTTGACAGCGTAAACGTCACGGGAGTTAACTGAATGGATTATAGGTCGTTTATTTTTTAAAGATCCACCACCTGTTGTTTAATGTTGGCCAACGGAAAAATCACTAGTTATAGTTATTTTCTGAGTTACACAATAATGGCAACTCTCCAAGTGAGCTGTCACCTTAATTTCATGCCTCAAACCGTCAAACAACGGAGGCTCAACTCAGATAAAGTTGAATTTTAAAATTTTTGAATTATGCTTCGGAAAGGAAGGAATTTACTCGACAAGAAATTGAAAACCGCCCTATTCCAATATTCCCTCGAACTGACAAACCTAGTTCCTTCTTTAAGTAGCCGACAGCTAAAAGATAAACTTTCCAATATCTTTGCTGTGATTTCTTTGGGTAAAATTTACTTCAAAATTTTAAACACTAATTATTGTAGGTGTCTAGATGTACTGTCCGCCGTATATTACACTCTTTTAATGCTGGTCAGGAAGTACAAACAATGTAGCCAAGTCACCTCTTCTGCCAAATGTGCAAAATGCAAAATGTGTTGAACATTAATTTGGTTATAAATCCATTATTTGGCCACACTCCACTTTGAACGAAGCACCTTATTTTCTTCCAATTGTGAGAATTGGTGGAAAAATGTATACATTTGTACATCAATCGTGTTTTCTCAGTCAGTCTCAGTTGCATAACTCGAGAAAAAATAGAATTTTATGGCTCCTGCGTCAAAAAACATGATATCCCACAGAATATGTAACACCTCTCTGCATTACACTTTACACCATCCGGTAAATCCGTTCCGTAAATCTAATTTTAAATAATTCAAATGCTCAAACTTCCGCCGGACCAAGTGTCAGTTTACAGTTTACATTTAACAACCTAACCTCAATTTTGAGTCCTCGTTGTGGAAATACCCTAGCCATGTTGCCACGTATTCCTTTCAAAGAACATGCGACGTTGGTGGAGCTTTAAAAAAAACGGCCTATACGTTTTGTATTGACAGCCATGAAAAGTCATAGTGACAATTTGGAAAGTACCGAAAGATCAAATGTTATACGTTTGGAAGTACTGAAGTGTATTGTCAGTCTATGTCAAATTCGAGAGGTTAATAGGTTAAGTTATGTTTGTTATTTGACACAGATTTCCGCAAAACTTAACCTAGAAATTTTGAATTTGGCATAGCTTGACAGTGCTACCAACAATGCAGTATTAAGTGACATGGTTTTATCCCACTAGTGGAATAAAGTAATTTCATTATTCCACTAGTGGATAAAGTGGTACTTTAGACGGTTCATAAGTGGGGACAAAACTTCAATTATAAGGTGATTGTGGATAAATTATATTATCTAAATCATGATTTAAATGATAGTAAAATAACTAATTGGCGACCTTAAGTTTTTTTTTCAATCCAGAGCATACATATATTTATAACTTTGAATTTACTTTTGAAACATTTAAATATTACCTGAAATTTCTGTAAAAGTTTAATGGTTACTAAGAATAAAGATTTCAAAATAATTGCAACTATGATCACGTGGTATCTAAAGAGGGTATGGTGCATAAATAAGGGGAGAATGAAATCATGGATCCCTTTAAGCTGGCCAAACCAATTGAAGTTTCGAAATCAACCTTTAAAAGCTTGTTAGCTAACTGTATGAACAGAAAACTCGGTACGACAAAGTGGTCCTTTTAATGCCAGTTTGTCAGGAATAGTATATTACATACCGAGGTGGAAAGTGTTTCATTCCTGTCGAGAGATTAAGTAGTTAACCGAGACGCGTAGCGTCGAGGTCAACTTTATCTCGAGACAGAAATGAAACTTTTCACGGTGGTATGTATACTATTTTATTCGCAACCACTTTATTCTAAACAATAATTGGAAAAATTATTATATTATGATACGACAGGTTGTGACGCGCATGAATGGATGAACGAGATTCCCAGTGTCCCTACCTACACAGCGGTCGGGAAGTAGCGGGCGGAAATGTACGACCTCCCACACTCAAATGAGGTCAGTAATGTTAACATTACATATATGGTTGCGAATAAATATAATTAAAACACTGAAAATAGCCCAAAAGGTTCCTGAGCGAGACGTTGACTAGGTACTTCTAACACTACTATTGATGTGTCCCACAATAAATAATTTTCTCAAAATTTCTTTTAGAAAAAGTTGATTTCCTTGCCATGAGTGGCAACGATAATATACACTCGAAGAAATTGCTATGCATTAGATTGGTTATGCCAGATTACATGAAATTACTATTCATCTAAACACTAAAAAATAAATGTCTGATTTGATATATCATATACTGCTTCTGTTGCACTCCCTTTCATTTCAATTTCGGATCGAAGTTATGGACACCTTAATTAAAGCAAACTTGGGGACGCAAACAAGCTATTCGAACAATCACTAATAAACCCTCCTTAAATTATGTCAATTGAAGTCGAAGGAACAAGAGGATCGCAAACAGCTGCCCAGCCCTTTCAATTTGACCAGCTAATGCCCACTAAGTCTCCGAGCAGCCGTCGACAAGGTTACGTATACTTTGGACTAAGAAGGGATTTCCAGGTACTTTATTTTCATAGCACCGAAGTTCACATATTTTCCGTCATGCACACACGCTATTAGAAAGCTATGGAGAAATGAATAACTAAGTGGAAGTGGATTGTCTGATGCATGAGTAGTAAAGTGGAAGTTGCGTCGATCAATAGGCGAGAAGCAAATCAAACCACGCTCTTCCGCAAATTGTTAGGATGGATCTCGACTGAAATAGTACCCGGAATGCACAATCAATTTCAAGAGGTCGCGGTTTCCTGTAAACTAGCCCCAGCCACCGCCAAGTCACACTCCACCCAGAAAATACGCTGAAACGAGGGTGGCGTAGCAGCCTTCGCCTAGTCAATTAGTTTTGTTGCATATTATGTTTCCATACGAGGTCCTTGTATTCCAAGGTGGCAGTCGAGGCGTCCCCATAATATCTACTTCGGCTTAAGAGCACTCAGGATGCGTGGCACGAAGAGAACTTCCCTGTTACGTTCCCGCTGTAATATACTGTGCTCATTAGCATTACCTGACAGCAAAATTCATAAACTTGAGAGCAGTGCAGGAACGACGCTTGCTCTAGAAACAGGACAGGTGCAATGCATTGTGCTTAAATGCAATATTTTCGAAATTTAAACAAATTGACTAGGAGGTAAAATTTATATTGCGCATTCAACTTCCACTCAAAGAGACATG
Source organism: Agriotes lineatus (assembly GCA_940337035.1). Taxonomy (NCBI): domain Eukaryota; kingdom Metazoa; phylum Arthropoda; class Insecta; order Coleoptera; family Elateridae; genus Agriotes; species Agriotes lineatus. The sequence goes on along the minus strand of OW679196.1, from coordinate 131,874,699 downwards.
CTGTTAAAAGGTAATGTTTCTCACTATTTTTAAGACTTATTCCCACTCTTGAAAATTATTGGCAATCGTCAAGAGCTGTGATTGATAGTTATCCATAATTGGAAATTTATACTAGGAACTGTCTATAGAACAATAACAAGTCTATTACATGCTAAGATAAATAACATACTGATAGAAAAAACAAAATTATGGTGAAGAGGGCACTGTTATATTTTTGCACATGTTTTTGAAAACCATAGCTCGAGAGAAGCTTCAATGTTCAATTTGGAGCGATATACTGTTTTGATTTAAGTCTATAAAGGAAGTTCAACCTCATACTAATAGATAGCTGAAAAAAGGAGTATTTCAATTCATAGTCATTTCGAATAGTTATGTGGACATTATTCTTTAATGCTACACTAAAACTCAGAAAGTGGTAGCTTAGCCACTATATGTAATTTGACATCAAAGCAATTAGTTGATACATTAAAATCTATTAAATATGTCGTCTAATTGAAATAGATCTTTTATCAACTTTCTGTAGTGGTCATTTATGCCGATTTTCGAGATGTTCATATCATACCACCATGTCTCACCAGACGAATCTTGAACTATGGCAAGCTATTAAGTTCATGGCTGTAGATGAGTTTTCAATCTCGGAGCTTGCATTTTATTATCGGCAGGAAATAAAATCAATTGCTTTCGTTCAAGCTACACTAAATTCATATAATTTTGATAAAAAGTCTATCCATTACCGAAATCTGAATAACTATACTCTCTTTGAAATAAAAATAGCTTTCATTGGAAATATATGTTAAATCAACTATTGTTGTTTGGTATGCAACAGAATACTTTATACATACCTATCATTTCGTTCTACAAACTTTTAAAAAGGTATGTATGTACCTATAAGCCTCAGTCGGGACGTTAAACTTAAATAAAACATGTCGTACCATGTCCCTTACTATTTTAATAATTAATTTGTCCTGTTTATTTACATTGTTATTTTAGTGTATATGAAGCTCTTGTACTACCCCAGTCATGGTTACGAATAATCACAATTTAGCAAAAAAAGCTGGCCTGCACCTGTGTTGTTCTCGAGTTGAAACAATCTTCAAACAACATAAACAAAAAAAGAATTAGTATACACAAACGTATTGACTCTAAAATACACATTAATTCAGAAAAAATAAGATGAAAATAGGGAGAAATCGTAAAACTAATTAACATTGCTGGCACACACAGGGTTAATTAACAACCTTTTAACTACAGGCGATAGAACTTAATTTTTCAAATAAAATAGTATAATTATGACTAACATACTACGTAAAACGATATTAAATTAGCGCCGGAATAGCTGTCCTTAAAGGTATTGTATTGTGTATTACCGATAACCCCATTTTACCTTCTGGTGTAGAGGCTAGTACTTGATGGGCTTGCATCTGGCGGTACAGTGCTCAACTTACCCCGAATTCGGGATGCAAAGTTGGAGCGCACATTAAAGTCCTTAAAAGTACGAATGTTAAAATTCCTGAAGCCGATACTGTCTGAAGCTCGCCCTGTCCGCGATTGCATGCAGAAAAACTCAACAAAATTTTGGTAAGCGCATTCTTTTTAACGTTATTCTAATACAGCTCTATCGACTGCTTATCGCTTTAAACTGCAAACTTTTATTATATCGGATTACTTTTTGATCCTCGAGACCTGGGAGTTACTGTAGTGCGTAGTAGGCTAACCCTCAAATTGTCATCTTGTGAATGTATGTGTATTACACACAAATACGCGAGAAGCTCCCAGCTCTTCGCTAGTACCTAGATGGCAGCTACCGTCACGCACCTTTAATGGACGTTGGGAATATATGTGACTGCTTCGCAATTTGTGTACACCTTAAAAAAGGCGTTTAATTAAAGGTTACGCTGGCTTGCTACACACAAACTCTTTACGCAGCATATTGAATGATATTCTTTATTTAATTTGTCCTACAGCAAAATTCGCTTCGCTGCTAGCACTTGCACTAGCAGCGGTTTATCTACATGCACCTTCGGGCTCACCCTGCTGGCTAATGGACTGTTTCTCTCGAAAGATGTTTAAATTAAAATCCCCGCGCGTGCCGGTAAAGACACATAAATTTAAGCGCTGCATCCACAAGACCAGATCTGCTCACATTTTTCTATGCAATGTTAGAATGTTTAAGATTAATTAATAATAAATAGGCATGCAACTTCAACCGGCTAAGCATCTAAACGTAAAAACAAACCATACAGGCATTTCAAGATTGTTATGATATTGATATTATTTACTTCAAGTAACTGGAGGGAGCTATACAACAGAAAGACTGTTTAGAAATATTGGATTAATTCGAGGTACGGCACCTGATGCTTATGGGTCATTGCTATTAATCATCAGTGCAAATGTTGACACCTTTGTTTCAAGATCTAGCATAAGATGGAAAAAGGTAATTCAGCACATCGGATATTTCATCTACATTTGTGTTCATTGTCAGGAATTCGTTTGAAAGGTTATTTTTTTTGGTTGTCAGCTGATACTAATACAAGATAATCTAAACCGTAAGATCAGCTACGTCTGCAAAATTCTCCATTTTAAGGCAAACTTAGATTTTTAGAATAAATATTAGTTCTTAGTTTTAATTTGTGGTGTTGTCATGATTTCTTGACGTGTTATCCAGTCTACATTCAATACTGTCAAAAGTACTAGACTTTTTCCCACGGCTGTTTTTTGAAAACCCGAGCCTTTTAATTTACCATTTTGAACAAATAATCAATATTTAACTACCTATATACAAATTTGTAACTAAGTCTCCATTTATTTCAATGCAGTTAGAAATCTCTTTCTGTGTTCACGAACCTCTGCCGAACTAATCCAAGTCTTATTACATTCCTTGTGTGAGACTTCACAAGGAGTTCTGGCATTTCATCCTTAACCAACGGAACCAAGTCTTTGCTAGATTTCTTGTGTGAGACTGCACAAAACCGTTGGTGTGCATCCTTTTACGTTCCTGCACCCCTAAGACTTAACCTGGAATTGTCCAAATTAAAAAATATACAGTCCACTACAAGCTCCACCCTGAACAATATACAATTCATTACTGAGAAAAAACTGAGTCAATGTCTGAGGATTCAGCTATTTTCACTATAAAATTTTAACTAATAATATATAGACAGCATAAGAACAGCCACTAGATATTTTCTATTAGTCATAGTGCGAAGATGCCATCTAATGGCATGTACGTAGCTATCCGCTAATGCTTGAAAATGTATTAACTAACTTCTTAATAAACGTTTTTCAGTCTACTATAGTTGAAAAGTATAATTCAAAGTAATTTTTGTTTGTTTGGGACGCTGCATTTTTCTCCATAGTACAGTACAATATTTGCAGGTATAAACAATATTTTATGAATATTTGCAATCACTCTCACTTTACATTCTTCTTAAATATGTATTTGTCATAGTTCTATCGATAAGTCAACAACATGTTACAAGGGAAACCTCGTTTAGAACAGCTAACAAGCTCAAAGGGGGTTCAGTAGTTCAGCGTGAGAAAGGGTCGTACACTAAAATAGAATGGTACTCACTAGCGGTAGTCAAAGTAATTGCACTTGGAAAGGTACGGATACAAATACAGGTTATTTGCGAGTGATGTACTGGGAAAACTCATAACAGGAGAATGTTCCTCTCGGCGATAGGAGATGTACGTTACTAGGTTTAGATTTACCTTGCGGGGTTTCTGAAAAACGTATTTTACTGCAAGGAAACGCCTAACTGCACGTCGCTTCACAAATTATAATCATACAGTGAATGTAAGAGCTCTATTAAGATCAAATTAATTAAGATGCATTTAAGCTAATGCCAGCTAAAGGCAAGAACTATAGCTAACAATAGGAATCAACAGTTCCTAACAATTCTACCTACTTGCAACCTCATGTTGCGAGTTAAGAAAATTACTAGCGGATGCTTACCTGTGTATAAATTCTACAGGACAACATAATATGCATATATGGATGCAGAACGTTTACGGTGTTACTGCATATCTAACGGGTACACGCCTCAACATTTATTTTACAACTGTGTTACCTGTTTACAAATGCAGAAAAAAATTAACTAATACATATGTTAAGAATTTGCGGTAAAAGTTCCGCTAGCAGCCAAAAGTTGGTTGAGAGTTGCGGTCTCACAACTAGAAGCTGTACGTGGTGGCCGGGTTTCGATCAAACCAAAAAAAGAAAAATTGGCGTTGCTCTACTCTCTGACAATGAGATGTTTCGCTAGAACTGCATAGAAATGATAGGAAAATTCCTTTAATTATATTTGAAAGAATATCGATCTGAAATTCTGCAGTAGTGAGACGTAATCGAAATTTCAGATGCCTAGGCTACACTTCGGGAAACTGAATGCATGTGACACATGTCGCAAACAGCTACATTCACAGAACGATAACAGTCACCTACGCACAACTGCTCTGCTTGAAATACAATCAGATATATAAACCAGAAAGTGTAATTTCTAGCTTATTGCTAACAAACAGTTTTTCAGAAGATACCTTTTTGGATACCTTTCCAAGGTGTACATGCATGTTAGCTCAAACATATCTGACAGGCTTCGTTTCAGTAATCTGAATTGACATCTATAGTCTTTCTTTTCCAGATAAACACTGATTCAACGTACTTAGGTCATGAGCAGCAAGGTTCAGTTGATTTCGATTATTATGAATGACTATTAAATATTCTATTGTTATTACAAATTTTGGTGTCAGATTCGCAGAAGCTCTCAAATTTGCACTACACTTTTTGTGGTATTAGATCGATAACAAGTTGAATTCACAGAGACGATTGACAGACAGTGTCAACAAGTTATTCTCAAAGCTTTCTAGTTTCTATAAATGTGGTCGTTATGTGTCACGCCAGACAAAAGATACATACATAAAGACAGACTTTAATATCGCTTGGTAGTTAAGTAATGCACACTAAATGTTCCGTATATTATAGAGAAAGGTTAGGTAAACGTGTGTTATGATCTGTATCCTATTCGCTGACACTAGAAACTGCACTCCTTCCTGAGTAAGTGGGTGGTTGAACATCATACACATTTTTGCATCATCTAGTTATATCACATACATATATTTTTCTGGCCATCTCACATACAAATGCAACTGAATATTACCTAAAATGTCTCTTAGCACCTCGACACTGCTAATGCTGTAGAAGAGAAAGGATTAAGTATGCCTGTTATTTGTGCAATGCGCAATGTGCAACAACATACAAGTAAAATATTAACTAGTTCAGTTCAGAGTATTGAGATACATACCTACCGACTAAAGTTTATTATGCTCTACATTAACGTAACACTTTATCAAAAAAGCTCTTTTGTCTGTCCAAAATAAAATATTGGTGAAACCGTCACATAAGCCAACAAATATGTTTGAGAATTTTTAAGGGAGGTCTCGGCACCACCATTTGTATGCGGTGATAAATTTGCAAGAGAATCTAATCACGCTAAGCCATCATAAATTTGTGCTCCATTAGGAGAATTCGCATTAATCATTTAACTGCGTAAAATATTTTATACTGAATATTTTGAGTAACCAAAGGCCACATATAAAATCGAAGCTGCTTGTAACATGCACTGAAAGATATTTAAATTAGCTATGTTTTATTACTCTTTATGCAGTGCAAAGTGTTGATTTAATCGGCAGGATTAGAGATAAGGAATACGTCCAAATACTTACCGAAATCAATGTACAAGGAAATGTTTCAGTTTCATTTCTAAAGCTAATGAAGTCTTAAAAAAGTATTGCTTGCTGATGCATGACTAACAAAAGCTATTATCATGATTTATTTATTTATCGATTACTTTAGAGTTCTACGCTTTGCTTGTCGAACATGAATGAGTTTTATATTGAGAGAGGCAGTTATCATCATTAAACTGTCTAACATTATCCTGGTGTTTGTTTGCTGGTCTCAAAGTGTATATCTGACTGAACCAAATTAACTCCGACTAAGAGAGCTACCCGACGGTGATTAATTAATTCATTAACCCTTCTTAGCAGAAGGGCGGAATATTACAAATAAATGTATCCCAAAAGCTTATCTGAATAATTTAAAATTAAAATATAAATATAAAATGTATCGTTTTTGTAGTTCTAAAGCATTTCCTTACACTATGGAAAAATACGTATGCCACAGGTGTATCTCTAATTGCCGAAATTTAGATCTAGAACTGCAGCATGCTAAAAGACTTCTTCAAAATATAATCACACAAAGAACTACAATTGTTATAAATATTGATACTATACATTTTTAAAATAATCTTCGAGTAAATGCCACAACTTTTTTCAATATGTGGCAACTTTCCACTATTTTCAAAAACAATGACCGCAGAATCAATAACCTGTTACTTTAAAGCAACACAAAAATTGTTTGTAAACATATTCCACCCAGTTTATACCACACCAATTTTATAAAATCGCAATTTTAGCAAAAACACCAAAACTCAATTATATATTGTTAATCAGAGGCAGAACTAATAACTTTTGAAATCCACTTAAATTTTGTGTAGGCGGTATCCACCCACGTTATTTTCATAAACAGTTTCCGTCTTTGCAACATATATTCAAGTTAATCTGAAATCTCATTATCTTATTTATTGATTGAGTTATGTTTTAGCAGAAACATCATTAAAAGGACGATGTTCTAAACACTTCAGGGGTTGTTGAAAACTAGTCTTCAAAATAATACCGTATATTTTTTATTTCCCCTATAAGTATCGCGTAATAGATGTCACTGCTATTTAATGAAAATATCTTAAAGTGAAGAAAAGGTTCATCCAAAAATAAAGCCGATCTATACTTTTAATTAAAATAACATTGCCAACGTTTAATTTAACTTTTATTTCCAAACTGCCGCTTTGAGGACCCTGTGTTACATAATTTATCGTTCAAATTAACTGAGTCTCCATAGAATATAACAGCTTAAGGAACTTCAAATTAGTCAAAGTTTGTCTGAAGAATATATGGTTTCTGCGGATTTCTTTCCCTTTAAAAATAAAAGAAAGTCGCCCACTATTAATCTCATTTTTCATCTGACAATTCCCTGTACTTAATAGAATAATCCGGAACTGAAACAGATTTATTATACCACTTGCTGACAGCCCGAACTAAAGAACACACAAGTAGAACAAAAAACTTTTAACCTTTCCATTCCTAAGAACATATCCGCTACATACCTGAGAGGGGGAAAAAAGGAATAAAGAAAGAAGACTCTAAAACATATTTTGTACTTAGTAAGATTTTCATTTGATTAAGGTGACTCTTAATTAATATTTAACCCTTTTTAAGTTTTAGTTGACTAAAAAGCAACAAAAAACAATAAATTGTGAAATCCAATACACCTTCTTTAAACCAACCAAAAACAGATATCAATAAGTAACGCCATGCCTTTTAGTAACTTGGAACTTAAAAAAACATTTATTTAGAAAAAACAAAACAGAGGAATTTATTTTTCCCATATCTAACTTGTACTGTTTTCTTAATTTTAGATAAGAGATTTCATGTGCCTTTTAACTGTGTTGGTCCCAAATTTTAATTCGTCCTGAACAAACTGTCTTTAAGTCTGAAGAAACTATATTAAAATAGCTATTTATTTTCTAATAAATAAAAATGATTCTCAAAATAGTATATTGAGTTATAAGTACATCCTGAACGTATTTTCCCATCCTATTTATAATTTTAATTTGTTTCTACACCATTCTTTCGTTATTAAAGTGTTACCTGCAGATTACAGCTAATAATTAATTAAGCCAATTTGATGACTTTCCAATAAAAGGTGCAATCATATGTAAGAAGTATGGCAATTGAGTTTGTATATCTCTAAAAAACTCAAAAAGCAAACGTTAACACGTAACTTAAAATTTAGAAAAACATGTTTTCACTATCGAACAATATATACAAATGTAATATTAAAAACTAAAATCAATAATATAATATATTGATTTTTCGAACTTCATTCAACTTCTACTACATAATTTATTACCCTAACAATAAGCGTTTGTTATTAGAATATGAGTACGACTAAATAATTGTATAATCGCACTTTTACTTCATAATGTAATTCAAACAATCTGTCTTGTTTTGAAAACAATCATTACTTTTTCGAAGATTTGGTTAAAAGATATACAAACGAACTAAATTGGGGATGAATACAAAATATAATAAAGCTGACCTGCACCTTTCACCTGATCACAATATTACTGTCATCAATGTATCTACATATAGAGAAACAAAAGCAAACAATAAAGTACTGTAGTAATTCCATAATAATAATTAAAATGTTGAAAAAAGATAAAAAGAGATATCTTGTGCTTGCATTATGTAAAGGTATCATTAAGTAAATTTATATTATCGATATATCTCCTAATTATCATAAAATGTTATTAAGAATGTGTTTTCATATGCATCGCATGCGTGCAGCGCCACTAGATAAATAGTTAATTAAGCCAAAAGTACGATGTTAGTTGCTGATACAACTGCCTCACAAGTTGAGGTCTCCATCCAATTCTCAACTATATAACCCTCTACGTAACACTGAATAATCATAGTTTATTTAAAATGACATGAGCTACGGTTGCTATAAAGTCAAAATGTAGAATGTATTTTGCATATATAAACTGCAATGAAAAACAGTTGTTATTACACAAATGGGAACTTTGAGAGTACATTTTCAAAAATGTGGCAATCAACATCAGAGAATGCTACCTATTTCTTTAGTTCATACGTTTCTGCATCCAGTCTTTAACAAAATTTCATTCAATTGGAGAAACGGCATAACATTATGAGTTTAGTAAGGGATACCTGGGTGACGTCGGATATTTTTGATAGCCCTAGAAGCCCTACTAAAATAACTTAAATTACGTGTTATGCCGCATTTAATTGTCTGCGTATCTAACAATTTGCAACCAAGGAATAGAGAAAAATATATTTAGAATCACCAAAACTACATTCACATCAAAGATAGCCTGGATGTTGTTCACTGTCTTCTCACACTTCTCTCACTGGTGGGAAAATTAACTGGAACTGAGGAGACACTGCATATTTTTATACATTAATTATTGTAGTCTGTATTTTCATTAGCTAATTTTGAAGAAGACAATTCCTTGAAATCTTGATCTACATAGTATCATTAATGAGACTGGATAAAACGTTAAAGTTCACTATCAGTGATAATGCAGAACTGTAGCTAAAGCTGTTGGACGGAATTTTTCTCTTCAAATACCTTACTTTTTACCCCTCTTCATCGAAATAACTTTAATCGCATTTCCTATTACAAGCCTTTCCATAAACGTTAGTAATGATATACACTCCTTTAGAAACATATTTTTTTTCCTTTTCTTCGGGTATGTTATGTCTATCATCTGAGAACAGTCGTCTTTGTATTCTATTTCATTGTTCTCATATTAAGATGGCTCATCATGCAACACTTTTTTAAACTTCTTTATTTTTTTTTGCTGCAGTTATAACTGTCTAATCTTTTCTGCCAATAGCCCCTTCTATCTTGGGCAGTTGCAGTCATACAACGACCCCGTTTTTCCTCTGTCGGTATTTGGGGTTGAATAAGCTCTGCGGTTATAGAATCATTCTTGTCGTGCATTGAGGACGATGCGGCACGTGGAGGAATCGTCGGCGACAATGTATTGTTAGATATCTCGACCAAAATTGGTTCTGTTCTTAACTGTCTAGTATTATTCCAGCGGAAAATGTAGCACATCTGTATCAGGAATTAAGTTCTTTTCTAAATATATTTCTCTCGAATGGAATGACTTCCATACATCTCAATGCATTTTAAACATTTACTGGATTAGCTGCTATGTCCCAAGATTGAACACACATCAAAGGCAAATCATATAGGCTTATAACTTGTCTAGAATGGGAAAGCATCCAGAAATCTGCTGCCTGGTTGGAAAAAGTCTGAACAGACCGAATATAGTACGGTCCAGCAGCTACAACTTGTTGGATGTGTATAACGGAAGAGTGAGGACAAAAATTCGACAACGTTTTTGACAAAATGTTCCAACACTTTCTGGAAATGTTTGCATGGCATCCACCCACTCCGATGTGCTAAGCCTAAGTCACGGAAAAAAACAGGCAGGTGGAGGAGAATTTCCATTCGCACAAATGATTCCAGCAATCGTCATTAAATAGTTCACCTCTCTCCCTGGATGTCACTGTTCCTAACTGATGCTCATATATTTGCGCTACAATTTTCTCTACTCTGAACGATCCTGACTCTCATTAAAAAAAAACGCAAAAATTTAATTTTAGTTTTACAAATGTGATTGTACAAGATGAACGTCACCTCATCCAAATTGAATTCCAGGTACCTATACAGGTTTTTTTAAATTTATTTAGAAAGGTCTCTAAGTTAGTTTTATAGAAAGTACTCATGCGAGCCAAATCAGTTGTGTACGATTTTCCAATCCACAATCGAAAATGTAGCGCATGAAGTTAGTAAGCCAGGACTCCGATGTTATGTTTCCCTTCTACCACTTTTTAGGAATGTTCAGAGTTTTTGGAAGCGTACTGGTACGCCAAACGTCTGATTAAATTCAACGTAAGGCCATATAACATTGAGTATTGAAGTACATATTTCTCTAGAAAGTTCTTCATTTCATTTGAGAAGATTTGGTACTTACAAAAACTTGGTTTACATTCCACATGTTCAATTCCAAACTAGACTTTTTGTTCTGACAATGCTTAAACAATTTAGTATCTTTTTGTAATCCAAGAACTTAATATGAACATTATGGTAGTAACCGAATACATTTTAGAAGTAATGCTCCGATGAAATATATATGTACAAAGAACACTAGGAAAGTACTTTCCTTCACACTCAGTATATCTTTACATTCTTCGAAACTGATCGTTGAACTAACCCATCTACGTCTACTCTGACAGCTAACCACATTCTTCACCACATGCCTTCATCAGTTGAAAATTGTTATCCCTTAAGTCGATTCTTCATATGCGAAAAAAAGCGAAATCACATGGTGCAAGATAATAGCTACACACCTGGCAAAATTTCTTGAATTATTTTGTGTGGCATAAATGGCTATGGTACGGTTGGTAAATTTTAATTTTGGGTATAGGAAGAACTTGTGCAATAATTACGGATTCCTACTAACTATTTAAGTGTTATGTAGCGCTATAGGACTTTAAAGTGCTACAAAAACACAATTAACTTGCATAGTCCTGGAGTCACTTCAAAAACATTGCCCAATGTCAAGGGGCGTTGTCGTGGTGTCTAAACCATGCTTTGCGCCGTGACCTTGAGAGCAAACTTTAGAGCTCCTAGGGGATGCAAAACCTGCACAGCTCTCTGGTGATTTTCGTCTACATCTGCATAATCTGGCCATAATCTTCTTATTGTTATTGGGGTGGTTTCATTTTCGAGTACCCACACCCATGCTTTGATGTCGGGGCGACGTCGTAATAATGAACCTTTCACCGCCTGTTACGATGCCGTTGACGTTACGAGAAGGTCCATTTTCTTAAGAAGAGTAGGGATACCCAAGGACTGCCCTCTATGTCCACATGCCAACCCAAACTCTTGCTTCAGTATCTTCCTCATGGCTGCAATGGTTTTTTTCAATGACAGAGAAAGAACGCCGCCCCGTCCTGAGTTAAATCTAGTAATGCAATGACAGTTAGACTCTAGCACAGCACTTCAGTACTTTTGTAAAGTTTTAGCTTAAACTTCTTAGGTACTCATTTTTCACCCACTACGACATAGGTCGATGTGCTCAGCTCGATTGTTCAAGTGCAACAGGCAGCAGGTAAAGGTTTGAAGAAGTGTCTCGGATCCTGATTACATCACATCGTAAAACTTTGCTAGTGTCCTTGTCCGCAACAAACAAACAAATTCATAAAAAAGTAGCACACATATCGCTTGAAATAAAAATCACTTCATGCAAGAAGTCGTCCAAATAGAACAGATTTGCGATTAAATCTGTCATTTCGCATGCATAAAATGCATCCATTTACATCGTTCTGCTCAAGTTATTTATGGACTTGCGTTACTCAATTTTGGCTATTTATAATTCATAATTCGTTTTCGTTTATAATGCAGTTTCAGTATTATTTACGCATAGCACAAACCAATAAACTGTAACTACATTGCAGTAAGGTGTGATATCCTGAGACTTCCTATTAGCTGCCATAGTCACTACTATCCTGAAAACCAAAATTTTCACTTTCAAGTTTAACTGTCACAACAGCAATTTTGTTAAGTTCAGCAGATTATTACCAATGCACAATTACTGAAATTCTACTAACTGCAAGAGTTTCTCTACAATAGCAATCGCATTGTTGAAGGCTGTTTCTAATTATAAATGCTTTTCGCTGGTAAAAAAAATACGAAGTACCAGAATAGCATAATTTTCTTTATGTATTCATTAAATAGCAGTGGGGAAGTTGGATATCAACCATGTGAAAAGTATGACTTATTGAATGCAAAATCATTTACTGAAAACAATTAACGTTGTGCTAATTAAACTTTAAATGGGGAACTTTGTTTTCCAAGGCTGTAGTGTTTATTACGGTTAAATAAGTACGGAATATCTAAATATCACGCTTTCTCAAAATAGTTACAGTTCAATTTTTACTATTAGTAGAAATTAAACTTGATTATGAGTGAATTATGAATTATAATATAGTTAAAATTGAGTAATAAATGTCGGTAAATAACTGCAACAGAACGATGTAACTGAAGACGAAATGACAGATTCGATCAATGCATCGTTGCCAGCACGAGATGACAACGGCCCTCGTTGATCTTTAGCAAAATTTACCAGTGGCAATTCCGTACTTTCCGTATGGCATCAGGTACACTGTATAATATTTTCAAACATCTAATAGATTAGAAAGCACAGAAATATAAGCAACTTAAGAAAATTAACACCAAGAATAATATCAATCATTTTCACACATTTTTCGTTCAAATAATATAATTGTAACTACCAACACTGTCATAAATGGTTTAAATAGAAAAATGCGCAGCACATGTCGGTGTTTGTGTTGTGGTAATAACGAATTGCATACCTATTAACCATTTAAATTGAAATGTAAATTGGATATTTTACGGTTCAATAGTTTTCTTTACTACCCCTTTTGCTCAATTTACGGTATAAGGAAAACATTGAATTGTCTGATTTCTAAACTTAAACCAGTCCTGCACGTATACTGTTTAACCTAAGATGCACCTGAGTCAACGTAATGCGACATTTCAACGTCACGTCCTATACAATAAACAGCACTGAATTGTAACAAGGGTAAAACGTGTCGGTACAAGCGCCTATAGCACCCGCGGGTTATGTATGTTCTTGTTTTGCTTATTTACGTGACAGTTTTATTGTTGTCAGAGCGAGTGTACTTTATCGTACCGCTAAAAGCACTATTGTAGTTCGCACGCAAGTTAGTGGCGGAATTATTTAAAATGTCTAATCAAGATCTTTTCTGGATTCCAGATTGGATCTAAAGAATTCAGACTGAACCAAGACTGTTGCCAGGAGCTCCCGTTACAGGCGACTCAACGTTAGAGCTCTTAATAGAAAAGTAGAACTGTTTAGTAGTAGAACCAAATTTATTGTGTTTACGCGGCGGTGTTTTAAGTTGCCACATAGTTTTTCCCAGTAAATATTATTGGCTTCCGTTGTAGTTGCACAAATTATCAAGAATTGCTTTAGAAGCTTTCGTTGTTTGTATTTATTTTTTAGTTTCTAACAAGTGAGCTTAAATTTTGTATTATTGATATAATTCACAATTAGATTGTTGCCTTAGGTGTGTTTCTTTTCAAAATCTTTTATCCGCAAACGTCACAAAAGTGACAACTTATTTGTCTTTATTGACAACGTAAAAGTGTCACTTTATCTACCTAATCAGATAAAATAGCGACTTTTGCGTACTTTATCTGCCTAAGCACACAAAATCGTTGCTCTCTTTCTTTCTTTCTGTTTGTTCGCTATCTCCTCCGAAGATACTGGACCGATTGAATTGTATGATGGCTTAAAATTTTGCTAATTTTTAGACTTAGATCGTAGGCCGGTTTTTATTTTCAAAAAGAGTACGAAAAAGTTTATTTTACCTTTAAGCAGCGGATCGGAGCATCTGTCGCCGTGGGTTATGGTGTGACAGCTGCTGTGGCCGTGTGCTATTAGCTCGGGTGATTCAGTATGTTCATATATCATTACAGTAGCGCGTTATTTGAACAACAGAGCTTGGCGCAGGGGTACAGTGCTCGCCTATCACGCGGGTGGCCTGGGTTCGATTCCCGGCCAATGCATCCCTTTGTTTTTAATTCATATTAATGAAATTTACCTGAATACGTTTGCGGATAAAATAGTATATGTTATTCGGAGTAAAAGTGACTTTATGTGGCTTAGCTGAATTATTTGACTCACTAACGTTCGGCTAAATAAACTTCAGCTTCGCCACATAAAGTATCACTTTTACTCCTAATAACATAATCTACTATTATTGAATTAATAAGACTGAAATACAAAATTATTATAGCTATAAAATACAAAATTAGGAATTGTCCGTTAATAAATAAATAACACTTAAGAAATTATGATCACACAAGTTAATGGTGCTCCGTCCAATATACAATCAAAATTTCAAGAAGTGGGTTTTTACCTACTTACTATAGACGATCATACAACTATCGGGCCAATTTTCAAAAGTATGCAAATACTTCGCACATGTTATATTTTTGTCCACTTCAAATTTAATCTAAGACACCTACCTACCAGCCTACTACGTTGAAAAAGTAATTGTTTTTGTAAATTAAATAATAAACGACTTCCGAGACTGGACCGTGTCATTATTGAAGTCGAAGAAATCAACGTTTCGTCCACTTTCGTAAGGGGATTCATCAGAGGCAAAGTAAAAGAGCACGGTAACGCAACGTGTAAACCACGCCAGAGGCAAAACTCTTCTGATGAAGCCCCTTACGAAAGTGAGCGAAACGTTGAGTTCTTCGACCTCAACAATGACGCGGTCTAGTCCCTGAAGTCGTTTGTTACTTAATGACAGTGGCCGTAAAAACCTCAGAAATTATTTCTTATTGTTTTTGTGTTTTTCATAATATTGGAAACATAACATAAAATATTTTTAAACCTATAGTTTATATCAAAAAGCAGGTGCATATAACAAATGCCAAGTATCCAATAATCTATCAATTTCTTAAAATTTTAAAATATTCATAAAAGAATTGAAAGCAAAGTGAAAGTAAATGTGACAAACCGTTAAAAGGTCCCAACACATTATGACCTGATATTTGACATTTTTATTAAAATTAATCTCTTTCATCAAATATTGCATTGAATACACTGATTTTATGCTACAGTTATCGAGTTGTAACTACCAACAAAGTTATTTTAATATTCACACTGTACTATTAGAAACTGCAGATGGAATATATAAATGTGTCATTGCACCAAATCAAAGATCTCAGAAGTGTAAATAGTTTTTTAATACAATGACATTAATGTTGGTCAATCGAACAAATATGTAACGAGAACACTGCCATTAAAACACTCCTCACAGGTCATAATTTATCTCTTTTCGAAGCACAATATTGATTTGAATTTTAATTCTATACAGTTCCAAAGCTGCTGTTGTTTGAAGTACAGATTAGAGTTTCTAAAGCCTTTAAGTCCAAATATCTTCTACAGGTTAAAGTTCCCATATATCTCATCCGCAGCTGAAACATGAGGGAAATTTAAATAATACTTACTTTAATCAGGCCACTTGTTTACACAGGCAAACAGTGAAGTTTATATAACCCTTTTATATTCATCATGTACGTTTGATTACTTTAAAAAATCACAGTATCAATCTCTTTATCAACAGAATGATTTAGAACTTATACAGGGTGTTTTAAAATGTATGGCCCCTTATAACATTCAAACGGTAAAGCAGTACTTAAATGAAGACGTGCAGGTTTATTTCATATGACGTTAATAAGAATTGCTTCGGCTAGCACTGAGACTGTTTCTCGTATTCAAAGACATACAAGCTCTTCGCACGACCGCCATATAGCGCTCATATGTCGATTACCCGTTTACTCATCTTGAAATGGAAAAAAATACGCATTTGGAAAGTACACAAAACAAACTAAATTTAGCAAACAAGTTACGATTGTTTAATTGATACACACTTTACATTCAAGTGAAATTGATAAACAACTGATGGTTGTTTACTAATCATAAAATTACAATCAAATTTAAGATTTTCAATAAGGAACGTCTATAATGAAAGTGATCTGTGAAGCTATGTTTTTCAATATTCTGAACAACTTTTATTAATAAAATTTTGCCGTATCATGAACAGAAAGGCTAGTTTACCAGAAAATAAAATACTTTTCGCTTCCCTCTCAAGGCCTACTTGTTTTTTAAAAACTGAAAATATTTAAATTTTTTTTTAAACCAAGCAGGAGCGAATCCCAGAACCTTAAAATAAAATTCAAAAATTTTTAGTCTATCTCACCTCTTGTAACAACAATCCTGGGACACACTGTACATGACGAGGCAACACTTACAATTTTTACAGACATTTTTGATGCCATTCGCTATAGCAATAAATGTTAATTTCACAACTTATATAGAACCCACTGTTTTACAGTTCTACACAGTCAAGTTTTAATAAGTAAATAACCGAGCTGCTTTAGACATGTCGATGATATGCTGATAATGTATTCGTGGTTAAATAACTTATCGAAAATAGAAAATCCATTTAGCATACGTAGATCTCAGAAAAACCATCTAATAAAAACAACCAACGTGTATATAATACTGCGACTGCATATAATCTGTTAACAGATATTATAATAATAACTCAAATTGCATATGCTCTAGAGAACAAAGACTTATACCTTAAAATTTCAAAATAAAAAGTAAAATTCAAGCTCCGAAAGGAAATTAGCCAGCAAAATTGTGTTACTCAATAAACATTTTGAACAAGCATCGCTACACCACCAAGAAACAACCTCGGACGTACTACAAACGATGATGATTACTGAAAGAGGCAAGCGTGTTACACTCCGTCAGGAATAAATTAAAAATAAACAGGTTGTTCATTTGAAATATCTAAGATGAGACGTAGCACACAATCATGATAACGTCAAATACACTTATCAGATTTCAGCACATATCCCTCAAAAACCACCAGAATAAAATTGCATACCACATTCCAGTTCTTTTATACTCAGAGATTTGGTATAATATGAATACGAATTTTTATCAAGTGAAATGACATATTTCAACAAAATAGTATGTATGTATTTTTAAAAGGTCAAAGGGCACAATTTGTAAAGAAATAGCAAACAAGTAACAAAGTTTTAAAATAGTATTGGCTACTACGTATCAGTAACTGCACTATAAATGCATTACAGCTCTGGGTTTTCCCGGAAGAGCACGTTTTCTTTCAATTTAGCACATCCAAGGATACGACATTGTGAGATTCAAATATCGACTCTTTTGTTGAGTAAGTTCTGGTCCCCATATATCTAATACTTACTATATTGCTAGCGGCTATGAGTGGGAAACTGACCAAGGAAGTGAGACAGACAACCAACTCTTCAATGTATAATGGTGAGCTGTGTGCAAGCGCGGCGGCGTCGTCCGGCCAATGGGGAAGTGGTCAAGTTTAAAATTCGCTTCTAAAGGCGGAGTTCGAATTCTCACGCATGCGCACAAGACGCGTTATACTCTAAGTGAGACTATGTCGGCGCCGTAGTGTTTTCTGACATTTCCCGGCCCTACTAGCAATATATGTGTATTATATATATGCTGGTCCCAGGGAGTCGTTGCGAAATTAATCTAAAATTACCCAAAAGTGATTATGTCTCTGATTGATATCCGTAAATGCACACACGTACAGAACAGCGAAATGAGCATTTTGGTGTAGAAATTTCCAGAACTCAATCGATATAATACCTGCGGGGTCTCGCCAATTAAGCCCGACCAAAGAAGTAGCATGTCATAATTGACCAATCGGGGGCGTCGGCTGATCGACCCTACTCTTTCTTTTTCGAGTTACGGGCAGACAGAACGCAACAAGTGGCAGGTAGTTGTCAAAAATATCTTGGTGTATAATATAATAATACTTCTAGCCCATTTTATTACCTATGTTCACATTAGCCGCAACTAATCTGTATATATATAGAGCGCCCTAAAATAAGGTGAGCTGACTTATACATTTCAAACGGTAACAGAATCTATATTATAATAAAGACAACGACCATGGTAATAGGAGTCTGGAATTTATTACAATCCTCTGAGTTTGTGTAACTTAATATCTCAATCTTTTTCAATTAATGCATTTACCTTCATGGCTTTTTAATAAGATTACTCGATCAGCAAATTATATAAAAATATCAAACCTGTAAAGCTGGAACTTCTGTCTGTAAATTGATTGCAGAACTTAAAATATGTATATTATTCATTTAACAGGCAGTAATAGCTTCTCCACTTGAGTAAAATTCTAAGGAAATTCAATTTTCCCCCAAGTGGAGTACATTAACAGAGGAGCACCTGAATTACGTATTTTAATTTATGTTAATTTTGCTATTACCCGTGTATTCCGGTTGCTTGATGCGACGCACGCTCTTTTAATGCAATTTCTGGCTTCCAATAAGAAGACGGGGCGAAATAAAAGTTCACGCAAGAAAATTACCTGGCGACAGAAAAGGTAGTAGCTAATGCACAGGAGAATTTCGTACATTACTCCTATTTCGATTAGTTGCTGAGCATTTTTAATCTAACCAAGTTTATTTTTCTCCTTAGTCTTCGCTGGTGGCTTTTTAATACAGGCAATGGTGCAAGAAGCCGCGCAATGCGTCCCAAGCGTGCTTTAGATGAGGCGTAATAGGAAATAACGAGACGGCAGAATTGAAAATTTCGAGCTTTCAAAATGCTTACATTCCGTTTAATTTGTCTAAGTGTGGATATTCCTTCCGAACGTCATGTTTGAAAAATACAATCACTTATGGTTGGGAATTTATTCAATAACCGCGACGCAAACGAATTTTTATTAAATTTTCAAGTGCAACTCACCCAAAAATAACCCTATTCCTAGAATTGATCGCGTTCCCTTGTGACTGCTCAGAAATGAATTAAGTACGTGCTTCTTGATGCTTCAAATTTTTATTCCAACTCGGCAGCGTACCCATCTCTGTATGAAAATTTAATTTGATCCTCATTACAGCCCGAAACTTTGCTTTTATCTGATTTGGTCATTAAAGCGACTCCATCTTTTTCACACACCAGTGCATTAGAGTAAACTTTAGTTTGCGAAATAATCCATTAATCATATTAGTTAGTAACAAATCTTTAGTTTTTAGGTAACAATGGTTTCAGGTCACTTACTAACTGAAATTGCAACATATTTATATTAAAAGAGGTATCTTACATCGGAAAAATATGTAAATATTTAAACACTGTCAACTTTCAAACATTCACATGATTAGTATATACCAATAGGAGAAACATTCCGGGTATAATTAATGGGATGTACGGCAAAGAGTTATTTTTAGATAGATTTAAATAATTACTGATCATTTTTCAATTGATTTCGCTAAAATCCAGATAGTTTAAAATTCTTCTTCTTATTATTATTATTACAAAAAATTAGGCAAAGGTTTACCAGCTACGAAAGATACACATATCAATACAAAAAACATAACCTAAACACAAAAGCTTCACTCATAGTTTACAAGAAACAATACATGAAAATAATAAATTGATAGTGGCAAACAACGCATATGATACATCATCAAGCCTTCACACTTTGCGCAACGCACATCAAAAAGGAAACGGCTCATTGACCATCCCGCACATTATTACACCCTCAACACTTTGCGGGCCAGACATATTTTGAAAATATTAAAATTGGAAGCATTAATAGTGGAGGATAATAGATTGTTCAAGCCATCAAAGTCCGTTTCAAAAGAGAAACTGTTGTGGTCTTAGTCGAAACCTTCATTAGTTTTAGACGAAGTCCAGGCAGCCGAACATGTGTTTCAATTAAAAAAAAAAATCCGTGGTAAAGGCATCATTACATATCTCGTTCTCCGTAAGGCATCAACGAAAATTCCTTGATAGATGAGTGGCTCGACGTTCTACCTTTCTAAAGCATTAATTTATATCTCTGGCCAATCGCCGTAGAGGATGACGTTATATCAAACCTTTTTAAACGGAACGCTTTAAAAATAACAAACAGGACACGATTAGTTTTGTTGACGATCACTGCGACATTGTTATTACGTTTAAAACGACATATGCATCAACATTGCTAAATGCTTCACAATATGGTTCTAGCTGGATTTCAACGTCAATGCTACCACCTTGTCGTTCCTAGAGAACAATGATGATCGAGTGTCTGAAGTTAGTAAAGTTTTTCCGATTCTTCAAAAGTTAAATTTTAAAAATGCGTAGTAAATGGTAAGCCAATTATTGAAGGTGTATTTATAGTGTTCACTACAAAATGTTGATGAAAAACTGATTTAAATTGTTCAGCTGATCCTTGTCGTTTTGACAAGGGTTACCGTTCAACAAGTGGGACACCAACATTTTCATCCAGCTAAAAAATGTTTTATTATCTTTAACTTATAATTTATAATTGTCTGTAGTACGGGCCGAATTGTCATAGCCGAAATAAGTAGTAAAATCCACCAAAATGAAAAGTTTACGAACCATAATCGCAGTAACGCTATGAAACAAAGAAAAAAACAATACCATCCAACAAGATACTGCACGATGTACAAGACTTAAATGCCCGAAGTGGTAAAATCAAATAGCCAGAACGGGAGAGGATATCACAACAAAGAGGTTTAAACAGAAACCGCCAATTTTAAAGTAGCAGTAGGACGATAACGCAAAAGATGAAAGGAGTCGTGGACATGTATGTACAGTTGCGGCAAAGAAAATGGGACGGTTACGTCGATTTTCGCGATTATTCCACCTTTCGTCACTGAATTTATATGCGGCATAAGTACTTTGTCGTATTATTTCTAATTTGGAATCGTTTGGCAGATGTCAACTATTCAATATTGCAATATGACGTTCAATAAAACAAATGATAGAATGAGACAGAAACCTGTTATAAGAGTTGTCCCATTTTTTATTGGCCGCTACTGTACATCATCTGAGGTTCAGCAATTTCAGTTGCTTCTTTTTGGAAAAATAAAAATAAATTCTAATATGAAGAATAAAATAATGAGACGAAGAACATTTGCCTGCAGACAGGGAATTTCAAAAATTTGTATAATATGAGATAATCTGAGTTATTAGATCGAATATATTGCAGCTTTTTCATCTAAGAACTCCTTGGTTATCCATGATTTTCGTTGAATTGAATGTTTCAGCATAGACTTGTTTGTATTTACTCAAAAAAATTTAAAACTATTAATTTGATATTCGCGCTCACAAACATTAAGAAAAAGCTACATGGTTGTTTACGCTTTATAGTATAAAGTATCATGTTCCATTTAAGCATAAAATTCAATGGTATGCGGTAACAATATTTTTGTATCTGTATATACTACAATATTTTAGGAAACTAATGGTTTGCACTTTAAAAACATCAGAGGAAAACAGCGTCCACAATTACTAAATTCGCAAAGAAATACCAAATTAATGCATATATGCATATGCCACAATTCATCTTTAATTCAACACAATTTTAGATAATTAAAATATACTACATAGTAGTAATTTCTACAACATTTGCAAATTCATGAAAAACGTATGACTTTCAAAACGTGTTGTACACTTAGTTTTTTTGCATAGTGATCTCTTGGTCAAAATTTAGTCGAAAAGGACTTCGGAATTGACAACTGTCAAATTGACATTTCAATAAAATATTTTAAAAAAGTCTACTTTTTTCACGATTTTTGAGTTAAAAAAGTGGAACTTTTAATACGGTTTTCGTTAAAAAGAGACGACTTTCACGATCACAATGCAAACAAGATTTTTTGATTTTCGTTAATATTTACCTAACCAAAAAATTGAGAACGTTTTACTTCGAACATTAAATTAATAAATGATTTTAAGGCCTTTGTTTGATTTATTTATTTTAGTATTGCCCATTGACACCTGGAGCATGTAGAATGTTAACTGTTAGTAAACTTTTTTACATATACGAATACCAAGCGTGAACTTTATATACATGAAAAATTAGAAATCTGACATGTAACTATGGTCACTGCTAAACAATAAATATCGTTTTTTGGATAGTGATCGTGAAAGTTGTCGTTTTTAAACGAAAAATCGTATTGAAAGTTGCACTTTTTTAACGCAAAAATCGTGAAAAAAGTTCACTTGTGTAACTATTTTATTCAAATGTAAATTTGACAGTTGTCAATTCCGAAGTCCTTTTTGACTAAATTTCGACCAAGAGATCACTAGGCTAAAACACTTTGTGTACAACACGTTTTGAAAGTCCTTTTTTCATTCATTTGTTTGATTAACTCGGGCTTGGCCCTCGTTATCAAACTGCAAATTTATGAAAAAAAGTATGACTTTCAAAACTAGTTGTACAAATTACTATACTATATCGCGTTAAAATGTGTCAATTATTGTAACAACAATCCCAAACGTACAAAAAATTATGTTTATTGTATGCCAAAAATCTAAAACTGTAAAGATGTATAAACGTACTCTTGTAATGATATTAACAATAATTATTATTATTACGGCTAGCAATACAACAAATCAGGTAACACGTACAAACAACCACAAAATTTGTGCAACTATAAAGAAATAAAATTTGACGATTAATTTATATTTCATTGTACCTTAACTAACAACCTAAAGTGTAAGGTATGTTTGTTTGGAATATTGCCAAGAAAATAAATTGTCATAAATACAACCAACTAATAACGTTTGTTGTATTATTTATCGCTGTGAAGTCGCAATTGCATTCTTCAACCTGTTACATTAATTTATTTATTTTATTTATTTATTTATTTAATTTGCACTCAGCCAACAGCCGTTAGGCCAATTACAGGCGTCGCTGTGCAGTTATGAGGACTTCCAACCCCACTAACGACTGTCATGATGTTGTATGACCGCCGGGACCAACTTTTTTCCGTGATAGCCGTACCACGAGGCGCCGAGAGATGCAGCCGTGGAACTCCCATCCAAGTTCTGACCAGAGACAGCGTTGCTTAACTCTGCTGATCGAACGTGGACGCTTGTTCAAGCTACACCACTCGGGACCCTTGGGTATAAAGGAAAAGGACGTCCCCAATATCGACGTCGAAACCTGATTCATAAATAAGCAACTCGCGAACAGTCGAAGAGGTGCCGCAGGGTCAAAGTAATTCAGAAATTTACTTAAACATCACAAGTAAGGAAAGCTTAATGTGAACTCCACAGAACCATACGGGGTAGTCGAGATGCGATGTAGAATGGTCTGCAAGGAAATGGTAAATTCTTAAAATACCAACAACAGCTAGTGCCAAACATAAGGATACATTTATTTAAACAACGGGCTTTAATAGACCGAATATACAGGGTGTTAAAAATGTTGTCGGATATTTTACTTAATTATAGATCTCATAAATACAAACAATAAAGTCCTAATAAAGATGGGCCTGGAAACGCTTCGTTTGCGAGATGCAGTGTTAAAGTTAAAAAAAAAGTTAGTTATTGTTCTAAAAAACGCTTCAGGCGATTTTAATTAAATTTATACAGTTAGTTTAGAACTTTTTGATTTATCTCTTGGGCCATTACAGTTGATTCGGTAATTCCAGGAGCGTGCCAAAGGGCATATCGGTTAGGTTTTTTCACGCAAAAAACGCCCAGCAAATTTTTTGCAATTTTCATATTTTTGTTTAATAAAGCAACTACAAATACAACTTTTTTGTCTCATAAGTTTTTTCGTATCTTGCTTCTTTTTCAAGAAAACAAATAAAGTCCATATTTTTGCACGTCTCTGAACCTGTTAAGACAAAAACTAAAATACTTCAATATCTAAAAACCCCTTAGCCGATTTTAGAAATTTTGAAGGTTTACTGGTGATATTAAGGATCATGCATTGGCGCACTTAGATTTAAATTATTTATTTCAAGGGCGGCTGAAATATTTATTTTTAAACTTTAACACCCTGCATCTCTGAAAGCAAGCGGTTCCGGACCCATATTTATTAGGACTTTTTTGTTTCAATTGATTAGATCTACGAGTATAAGTGGGTAAAATATCCGACCCTGTATATTGTCAGGGGTAATACAATAAGGAGTACGTTTATTATCTATGGTTTTTTTATGAATATTATGAGTGCCTAGGTCGAATTGTATTTTCTTTGGTTAGGATTATAACAAAATGGTATTCGTTAAAAAAATATGGAGTATTAGGCATACTACGAATTATGTTTAGAAAGAGAATATAATGATTTAAAATTTTTACAAAAAGAGATTAATGCCATTTTATTATTTCAGTATAAATACTAATGCTCAATGTTTTGCGCAAACCCACTTTTTGTTGCTTTTTATGCTTAAAACGCACGATGTAAATTATTTCATTTGACAGGTGAAATAAAACCAAGTTAGCTTGTATCAAATTGATAATAGTGAGTCGCTGTATTGTGAGAAGGTCCTCCTCAACAATGGTCCAAATTTAAGAGACGATGATTGGTTCAAATTTCAACGAATTATATTTTTATCTAAATAACTAGAAAAGAACTATCGCAAAATATTCAATGAACAAATAGTATGAGGGGATTACGTAAGCACAGAAGTGCGAAAAATGGAATCAATTGACGCTCAAAAATAATCTATTTGATCACTTTAAGCACATATCGCGCCGCAGGACAAGGCGTCTCCCAAATGAGACGAATATAAATATATAATTGTGTATAACAATAAAAACGAAATAGCTTCCTACAATCGCCGGATAGCGCGCATATGTGTATCAGCGAAATTGCCCTTTTAAAGTAGACATCAAGTAAAATGGTTAGTGGTTTTCAATCCCTAACTGTTAGTACTGATCATACTCACAATCTATAAATGGTCATTACTGACTTTGTATTGTGTTTACGTTCGCATATTTTTCAAGGGTTAAGAGCAATGACTTTACGATAGGGGATAATTATTATACTAAGGGCCGATTTCATAATCAAATTTAAAGCTTCATTTAACTAAAGTGACATTAGAATGTGCACAGTTACATGTGCTACATATGGCATCATGCACATTCTAACATCACTTTAGTTAAAGTTAGATTTAAAATTGATTATGAAATCGGCCCTTACTAATTAACTAAATCAGTGTAAGGATTTAATTTGGTGTTTTCTATTTTGTATTCTGTCCTAGAAATATTAAAATTATTAAGGATCAACCAAAAATAAAATATTTAAAGCCGTTTTCGTAAATTTACCTGCTAGTTCATTCTCCAGGCTTACAAGAAATTACAAGTTTAAGCTTCAGGAGCCATTAACTACTCTATTTGATGTCTACTATACTATTCTTAGCAAAAATGAAAGGCTATAAATTCCGAAAATATACAAAGCAAATAAAATTTGACGAACAAGAGTTGTCATAGAATAAGTATCAAATGAAACTGAAATACTATTGAAGGTTATTTATTAGTTAAAACATAGAACCCAATCGCGTAGCCCAAGAGACAAGGACAACAGCCATGGACAAGTACTTATACTTTCGCAGATTCACTGCCAATAAAGACTCTTGGAATTACTAGGACAACGAGCGAAGCAGTTAATAAAAAGAATTGCTTGAAAATAGTTCGACTAAGCTTCAGACTACGTTTCATACCTGAGATTTCGGACGGCCAATGGATGTTTTACTTCCAAATACTATCAAATTCTGATATAATCAGATGGGTACAGCAATTCACCAAAGCAATAAAACCAAATCTTCACTTGTTTAAGGAATCGATTTTCGAATTTTAGAGATAAGTCCTCTTACAACGCTCATCAAAAGAAGCCTAGAAAAATACCGGAAGAAAAATTAAAGCTCAAAAATATGGTTACTGGAAATAGCTATACTCTGAAGTTGTATATCGAATATGCAGCAACAATAAAAGAAAATCAGAAATAATATTCTAGAGCGTTAACAAGTCACGTGGAAGCCAAACAGAATGCGGCACTTATTTGTGTATTACAGATAATTTTAAAAAATCTGGATAAATGTTAATAGCATTAAGTTGTTGAGTATATCGATCCAATTATTGTAATACCAAGCATGTGTTGCAGTCCACGCCTTAAAATGGAGCTACTAAATTAAATTAAATTTCCAGAGTTATTAATATTTTGATCGAAGGTTTTAAGTTCTAGTATGGATATAATTTGTATTTGATTAATACTTTAAAATAAATCACCTTGATTTTGAATACCATGATGTGAGGCAGTATTGTACTCGTATACCATAAAAAGCTTTATCACTATAAAGCTTTATGGCTGCGAACGAGTAAGGTGTACTGGGCGTCGCGCTGCTAAATTTTCGTGTTCGTTGTGGTTATTTTGCTGGTCTCGTTAGAGAAATTGCTAATCATCAATAGATATATCAGTGCTAGTACGTTTTTTGTGAATAAATCATATGTGAATAATACCTATACACTTTAAATTTGGATTAAAAGGGTTACCAAATTCCGAAAATGGTTTTAACTCAATCTCAAACGCAAGACATTCAAGGTCTTTTAGACCAATCCATAAAAGTGCTGTGCAGCGATAAGTCCTTTTTGACTGCAATTGCTGATAGTGTCAGCAAAATTGTAGAAGCCAACCTGCAAAAAATGTTTAACGACCAGCGTTCTTTAATAAAGGACTTACAACAGAAAGCGGATACCTTAAGTCAACAGAGTGAAGAACTAATTAAAACTAATAAAAACCTAACAGTGAAAGTCGACGATCTTCAACAATACAGCAGGCGTAATAATCTGCGCATTTTTGGCGTACCTTATCAACAAGATGAAGACACCGACGAAATTGTGGTTGCGTTGTGCAAGCAAAAACTAAAATTAGATTTGGATATTAACTGCATTGATCGATCGCATCGTATAGGCGGAAATAAAGGAACTGGTCGTCATATTATTGTGAAATTCATTAGTTATCGTGACCGCAATAAGGTATTCACCAGGAAACAGATGCTGAAGGCGACGGGTATAATCATCACGGAGGATCTGACAACATCCAGACTTGCGGTCTACAGAGAGGCACAGGAAAAATTCAAGAAAACGAATGTTTGGACTCGTGATGGTATGATTTGGATCAAGACCGATACAAAAAAATGCATGATCAAATCTGCTGACGATCTGTCAAAGTTAGTAGTTGAGACCAATTATAAACAACAAAAATTGGTGAAATAAATTTTTGTCAAGCGTGACACCAGTTTATTATTTGTATTCTTTTTAGTTTGAAGGGTTAATATGTATACAATCTTTTTATTCAATTTAAGTTATTATTGTAATTTTAATTCTACTTTAGGTTAAGGGAGACAATCAGATGAGACCCAAATCACTTAACCTTGCCCATGTTAATATCAGATCTCTAATTCCTATTTTTCCAGATTTCAACAACTTAATTGCGGATGCTTGCTATGATGTAATTGCTTTAACAGAAACCTGGCTGAAACCAAATATTCCTGATAATGCTATTTATGTACACAATTACAACATCTTGCGAATTGATAGAGAGACCAGAGCAGGAGGTGTTGCGTTATACATTAAAAATAATATAAGGTTTTCTTGTATAAAGATGGAGGTGCTGGACCACATAGAACAATTGTGGGTAAGAATCCACTTAGATAAGGAAATTTTAGTTATAGGGGTAATTTATCGTCCGCAGAGAGCATCAGGGTCTCTATTTTTATCGGCACTGGAATCAACACTAGCTGATATGTTAATCATATCAGACAAACTATTTTGCCTTGGCGATTTTAATATTAACTATTTAGATAATAGTAATTATTTAAATATTAACATGTTTTCAATTCTAAGATCTTTAGATTTAAAACAAATAATTGATAAACCTACACGTATTACTTCAGCTACTTCTACTCTTATTGATCTAATTATTACTAATGCCAATAATGATATCCTGGAGTGTGAGGTTATCGATATGCATCATCTCACTGATCACAACTTGGTCTCTTGTCGATTTCCTGTGGGGCACCCTTATAAATCCGACATTGTTAAAACCTACCGTAGCTTTAAAAATTTTAATTTTGAGGAATTTTACCAAGATCTGTGTTTCATTTCTTGGGATGATATTTTTAATATGCCAGATATTGATAGTAAAGTTCAGTTTTTAAATAAAAGTTTGTTGCAATTATTCGATATTCACGCTCCTATGAAAACTTCTACATTCAAAAAACCCTATGCGCCGTGGCTAACGGATAACATTAAATTAATGATATCCTTAAGAAATAAGGCCTTAAGTAAATTCAAAAGTACTAAAAGACCGGCTCATTGGGATTATTATAAATCATTACGTAACCTTACCAATTCAGCAATCAAATCAGAGAAAAAGGCATTTTTAGAATTTACATTAAATAATAAAAGTCCCAGAGATGTTTGGAGTAATTTACGAAAAATGAATGTTTATAATTTCTCTAAAAATGACGTTATTCCACAACACCTCCAGGATGTCAATAAAATTAATAAGTATTTTGTCGAATCTTGTGATGGTAATGCAAACGATAATAATGATTTAATCAAGTACTACCATAATAATGTCCATAAAAACGTATCTGTTAAATTTAAATTTTCTGAGGTCACAGAAGTTACTATTGCAAAAACTATTAGTAGTATTAAA
Organism: Agriotes lineatus; assembly: GCA_940337035.1. Lineage (NCBI taxonomy): Eukaryota > Metazoa > Arthropoda > Insecta > Coleoptera > Elateridae > Agriotes > Agriotes lineatus. The sequence goes on along the minus strand of OW679196.1, from coordinate 131,845,887 downwards.
TCTAAATCTTTTGGTTCCGACAAATTGAATATTGAACTTATAAAGTTGTGCTGCCCCTTTCTGCTACCATATATTACACACATTATGAATTATTGCCTTAATAACTCAGTTTTTCCAATGTCCTGGAAGGAAGCGCGTGTCACTGCACTTCCAAAAATAAAAAACCCAAACGATTATAAGGATCTGAGGCCAATCAGCATTTTGCCTGTGTTGTCAAAGGTCTTGGAGAAAATCATTGAATCTCAGATTAGGTTATATGTAGATCAATATAATATTATACCAAATACACAATCTGGATTCCGACCTGGCTTTAGCTGTACCACGGCGTTAGCACATATAATTGATAATATTATAACTGCTACTGATCGAAATAATATCACTGTTCTAGTTTTACTTGATTACTCCAAGGCCTTTGATATGCTTAACCATGATACACTCAAGGCCTTACTCTGTTTCATAGGTTTTGAAGCTGGTGCTATTGACCTTATATCTAATTTCTTGAATAACAGAAGCCAAAGGTTGTTTTGGAGGGCGCTGTGTCTGATGCCTTAACTCTTGGTAGGGGTGTTCCACAGGGATCTATTCTAGGACCGCTTTTGTATACTATATATACATGTAACTTTTTCACAGCGATAAAAAAATGCAATTATCACTTTTATGCTGACGATACTCAAATTTATTATTCTTTTTCACTTAGTCAAATAGATACAGCAGTAACTCATATTAATAATGATTTAAATAGCCTAATAGATATATCCAATAAACATTCGCTTAAAATTAACCCCGCTAAGTCGACAGTTATAATTTTTGGCAAAGATAATTTAAGAAAGAGAGCTCAGGAAAATACAATTATTAAACTTGGTAATAATATTCTGCAAATACAAGACTGTGTAAAAAACCTTGGTCTTCACATAGACGCAAAGTTGCGATTTAAAACTCATGTCGATAGCCTCATATGTCGAGCTTTTTACCAATTAAAAATTTTATACTCTAGCCGTCATTTTTTAAATACTAAATTAAAAACAATTCTCTGCGACTCAATGGTTCTGTCACAATTTCATTATTGTGATACTGTGTATGGCCCTTGTCTCGATTCATATGATGCCATGAGGATCCAGAGAGTACAGAACTCGTGCCTTCGCTTAATTTTTGGCATTAGAAAATACGACCATATATCGCATAAGTTACTTGAGGCCGGTTGGATGAATATGAGTAGAAGAAGGCTGTTGCATAGGGCGTGTTTCTATCACAAAATTCTGTATAAACGGACACCTCCATATTTATATAATAAAATCAGTTTCCGCACAGATGTTCATCATCTAAATTTACGAAACCGAGGTTTGATGTCTATCCCCTCCTTCAGCTCTACGTTTTTTAAACGGTCTTTTAGTTATGATTTCGCAAAGTTTTGGAATAGTATTAAAAAAGTTGAAATTAATGTCAGTTACTCCTGAATTATTTAAAAGAAAATTTAAACAGCTTATTATGGACGGTTAGGGTTTATGTGATTGGTCTCAAATGGTTCTCTTTACTAGTTTATTATTTTTTTTATCTTTACTTGTATTATCGCAGCTAATTTAATTATTTACACATAAAACATTTTTGTAAATTCTCCGGTGCGGGGGAAGAACAGGGTCTTCCTGACCCCTCACCCTTTGATTACATATCAATAAAGCATATTATTATTATTATTATTATCTTGTTTTGCCATAATTCTATGACCATCAAGGCCCTTACTATTCTTTTTCGGAAATATTTTTGGGAAAAAACTCTGTGTCAACTGGTGTAAAATTAGTAATGTGGGACAAAGTAGTAATTTGGAGTTCTTTAAATAGCTCAACATACATCTCTTACACGTGCATGTTTGAAGAAAATGTTGGCCCTAACTATAACTCACATGTTCTTTCTTGCACCAATCCGTCCTATTCTCTTTTACGTGTTTATTCGTATTTCAACAAAATAGGAAATTTGTTAAATATAAATTACGGTTTTACTTATTAAGCGATCTTCCTTCAAAACGATTTTCTTATTTAAGACATTCTAACTTATTTTACCAAAATTTTTATTTTTATTAATTTTGAGTAATACTAAACTATTTAATATTTGGAGGTTTCAATGAAATTACTTATTCATAATCATTATGGAAAAGACTCGTTGTTTTGTAGGGCAGTTTTTACAGTACAGCGTGAGTATAATCGGGATATCTCCGAATAATTCTGAACTTTATAAAACTGAATAAAATCGTTACTTCTGCTTTAAGTACTAAACAAGTGTAAAACTAATAAGTAAACCACAGTACTCAAAATTTTCCAACGAAGTAGTTACGTAACATGCAATATCTTTTACTAAATTTTACTTGAAATTAATAGAAGGAATGTTTGTAATGAATATCGTTTACAAAGGGTAACAACCACCTATTATTATAAATATAATTTTTTCCTAGTTTAAACGAGAGTCGTTTCTATTGTTCCCCATCCACTTTATGTTAAGACACCTTATCCAGTTAGCCATACACTCAAAACGTATTTCCATAAGATCTTATATTCTATAACAGACATGTCTTTTAACACTGGTAAACATTCTATTTCTGGTATTCGGACCTGAAATCGATGTAATCTTATACATAGTAACAGAATCTGTCTGACACATCGTATTAACGTGCAGGAACATATATAATACGTGCTATCGGATAATTGTGAAAAGTTCCGAATATATTTTTATAGTACGCTGAATTCGAATCATCAAATAGATCGTGATAAGTCGTTTCAGAAATATAACAAACTTCACCTTCAGTAGAAGCATATTCTTTGCCACCATCTTCCCGCAAAATCACAATCGATGGAAACTTATGGCAAGTATTTGTTAATAAGTACGTAATACCATTTGTAACATTTTTTAGAGCAAAACTGCTCAATTTTAATCTGTTAACTGGCCTAATAGGTCATAATAGAATGAAAGTATCGGTATGTTTCAACAAAGATTCATGTCAAATCACTGAAAATAAAATCCAGTCCTCGATAACAGGAGCTTCAATTTAGCCGAACCGGAAAATATTAATATTAACTCGCAGTCTCCCTTTCAATTGCTCAGAAATTCAAAGAGATCCGTGCATTTACGACTTATCCCGCAAATAAACCAACCTAACGAGATTATACCCCATTTGATTAGGAAGCGTAACTGGCCAGGGTCAATTGGGTCCTGCGAATCCTGCACGAACGGACGCGACCACCTCTTGAGGGCACAGGCCATCCAGGCAGGTATTATAACACTAAATCATAACCCTTGGCTGGTGTAATGATGTTCGTATGTTAGCCGCCCTTACAAACTACGTTTCCACGTGAGGTGTATTCGTCTTGCTTTGTGCTGCCAGGGCCTGCGTCCCGTCCTTCAGGGCGTAGCCTCTTCGGGTTCGCAAAGTTTTACATGTCACGCACTAAAGATGATAGATTTTAAGTTATCACGGTCGGTTAGGCAGGAAATTCGGGGCTTTTAGGGGATTCCAGTAAAAATTCATTTGCGAACCGAATTTCTCTAAAAGCTGCCGCTTTTCTGGCGACGCCTCCTGCGGTCGTCTCCGTCTTTATGGAACAACCACGTGGGATGATTAAAATAAAATTCCCTGTGATCACAAATATAATTTAAAAGTAAATTAAAAATAAAATATGTCGTCGCAGAATCGAGCCCGCTGGGAAGCTGAGATTTTATTTGGTGTACAATTTATACTGGAATTAAACCGGATACACACTACACAGCTATGTCGTTCTAATATCTGGTATCAGTTCCGTAATTTGAGCGATTGGTCCTCCAATTTACGTAATTTAACTCGTTTAAAGTCATTATTGTGTTTCATAATACCTTTCAACTACACAACTTGTTGTAATTAAAATGATATAAACTTTAATTCAATTCATAAGGACACTGCATTTTTCAAATACTGTATTTAATGTGTTACCGGCAAAGCCCAAAACTTCGGTTAACCTAGGATGGCCTAGTCAATCCCCAGATTGACTGGTTATATGTTAGAGTTAAAGCCCGAAGCACTTCGCACATTGGCTAGGCAATCCTAGGTTAGCCGAAACGTTAATTTGTATCCAAATTACTTGAAAGGTAACCAGTATCACTATTTCTCAACTTTATACCATTAATAGGAAAGTGATCCATTATGCTTTTAGTGGAGGTGTCTTGATAAGAAGCAATAAAACTCAATAGTCTTCTTCACCAACATTTTTCACATGTTTCGAAACCAAACTGGTTTCATCCTCGGGGCATAATGATCATTGGTAGTAGAGGCACATGTTAAATTTGAAGGTTAAAATGAAGTTAAGTTTAAACGTTGAAGACGGGGTGGGAATAATATTAAAAAACACACCACATTGGAGAAGAAAAATTAACTAACTAGCAAACTACGTTTTAAAGATCGTTATACTGGTTAATACATGAGAATATAAAAATTAAAATAGAGCAAGTAAAAGAGTAGCTGATATTGAGGATGGCAGCACTCAGACTCCAATGTGGTGTGTTTTTTAAATATTATTCCTACATCGTCTTCAACGTTTAAACTTAACCTCATTTTAACCTTCAAATTTAACATGTGCTTCTACTACCAATGATCAATATGGCCCGAGGATGAAACCAGTTTGGTTTCGAAACATGTCGCCACTTTAAATAAATATTGTTCGTGGGGAAGACGATTGAGTTTTATTGCTTCTTATTTATACTATTAATTTAAAGGGACAAAAAGACATATCCCAACTTAAAATCAAATCCTACATTTAACTGTACTTCTTAATATTGCAAAATTTTAAGTAATCCAAACGTAAAACTATGATAATTGAAGATATAGAATCTCTGGCAGTACAACAATTTACATAAGTGAAATGTGTGACGTACATATTTATTGAAAACATTTTATTTGTATTGTATTTATACTGTTTATACTGTAGATTAACAAAATTATCGCAGCATTAACAACGATTTGTTAACCGAATATCAAAATGAGACTATAAAAATGCATTCGTTCGCAGGAAAACCATCCATACATCAACAGTCTTTATTACATTAGAAATATGTGGTAGGAAATTGCAATTGCTTATACAGGGCGTTTTGTGTTTCCTCAAAAATTTTTTTTTAGATAGTAACCGTCATAGTGCGAAATTTGTTTATATAAACTACTAAAACAATATCAAAATAGTAAATCAGTGATCTTGTGGAGTGATATTGGCACTTATTTTTCAAATGGTTATGGTTTGATGGGGAACATGTCACGTATTGAACTTTCATGCAACCATGCGGAAAAGCATATTTTTCAGAATTTCTTCATCTGACAGAGGGTTAATAAAAATAGCAAAGATTGTATGTTACAAAAACCACAACAAAATTTTGGGGTTATAATAAACAAACATTAAAAACAGGAATTACTAAGTCTAATAGGTTTGTAATAGAAAAACACATTATACTGGCTATTCAACACTATAACATATAAGCCAATTACATTGCAGACATTTGCTTTTTTCAACCAATAACAGCAGTATATCACTGAATATTGGGCACCATGCAAAATATTCACAAAACAATGTACGTACTCAAAAAATAAATAGCCTTGTTGCGAAGTATCGCTTAGCAACGATGTTCTGTCCTTCGTGATATCGCTAGGTTACGTAAAACTAAACACCAACAAACTGTGTGGCTTGTTTTAAAAATTTTAAAATGCTGTGTTTTGCAAGTATTCCGCTGAAATTAATTGAGAATGAATAATTATATTAATTGTTGGATTATTTTTCAATAAAGTTAATCGTTATGTATTAATATTGTTAAATAGTCGTCCCAAATACCACTCGAAGTGGATATATTTTTTTTAAATATTTTGCCAGTTCCATAGAAATTATTGCAAATTTCACTCAACAAAATCACATTTAAATGTCACTCGCCTTCGGCTCGTGACATTTTTGATGTGATTTTGTATCGTGAAATTTAAACGCAATAATTTACATGGAAACGACAAAATATTTGTCAAAAATATATCCACTGCTTGTGGTATTACCCTTGAATATATCATTCACGGGTAGAGAAACCAATAAGAATGCCTAATTTTCCTCAGTTTCCATGTATTACAACGGTTATTTCAGTAACTATGGCGATATCTATTATACAAACCTTTGTATAAGCATTGTAATACCAACCTTTATACAGGGTATTTCAGAACTATGGGATCAAACTACTAAGGAGTATTCAGTGCGACGGTAGAAGACATTTGAGTATACGAATCCATGTCCGGAAATGTCTCCCTGGGACTCTATGACGCGTTAAGACAGTTTAAAACATTTGAATGAATTGCAGTTGCATATGCCAGATGCATATCCGCCAATTCTTGATTGGCGCAGTCCATAAGAACGAATGAATTGTTACAAACTTGCTGTACGTTATCGTTGACATTTGAGTAATTGACACACATTTTGTTTTTAAACTGTCTTAACGTGTCATATAGTAGCCCCAGTACCCAAGGGAGACATTTCCGAACATGGGTTCCTATACTCAAATGTCTTCTACCGTCGCACCCCCTAGTAGTTTGATCGCATAGTTCTGAAACACCCTGTATCGTCGTAGTTATTAAAAGCACATAGCCTTGAAAAAAGGTCCCAGTTATACTAAAACAACATAAAATACCACATAAACGAATTAAAAATTTTAAAATTAAGCACAAAATTATTAAATTTATGATTTTCCTGTTTTATTTTATTTTATCCTAATATGTTACTATGATAATAACTAGTTAGCAACGAGTTGCGTTAAGATGCATTTAACAGCGCTAGTGTTGTTAAGAAAAATAACATACCGATACTTTATTAGTATTTAATCACATGTTGGCAGCACTGACATGTATTATTAGTGACAATGTCAGTCTATGTCAAATTCGATGTTAGTAGGTTAGGTTTTGTTTGTTATTTGACACAGA
>OW679196.1:131784868-131838912 GCA_940337035.1 Agriotes lineatus | reverse complement strand
CCTTTAAAGCGATAACAATAAAAAAACAGAAAAAGGGTGAAGAGTTATAATTTTTTTTTGCTAAAGTGTATTTCAGAGTAGAATAGGGACCGCCAGCCCCCACTCCTTTTAATTGATTAAGCCCTGAGGGCATAATTAAACCTCTAATTAAATTAATAATTGCGCAATAATTAAATTGCCTGGGGCACTTTGTGAGCAATTTTGTTTTTAATAATTAAATTGCCTGGGCAAAGGGGCACTTTGGGCGCCATTTTGTTTTAATTGAAGCGGCGGCCATCTTGCATTTTGATTTCGTCACGTGATGCCCGCACCATTTTGTTTTAATTAAAGCGGCGTCTATTTTTGATGTTGAATTAGCCACGTGATGCTCTGTAGTCGTCACGCCTATCCTTGTTCACACACTTTCTCTCTCACAATCATGCTATCTCTCTTGCATTTGTTGAAAGCGCCCCTTTATCTTTGTCGTACTAACTGGAAGGGTTGTGTCCTCTCTGTCTTGCACGTTCTAAAGTCGTATTTATTTAAAAAAACTTGTCTACTTCAAGCAGGGTTTGAACCTGATGCCTTTGTATTGCTAGACCTAAGCTCTACCTTTAGACTACGAAGACTTGTTAATGGAATGATTTCGAATGAGACGAAATACCAGATATTTTAAAACAGCTCCAAATAGATGATTACTGCCTTTTGGATTTGGATATAACGCAAGATTTTGCAAGAATATCTAACAAGATAGAAATGGGGCATTATTTGACTACTAACCATAACTTTTGTTACCAAGGAGTGTCCAAGGAAAATTGTAATGTGATTGTGGATAATGATAAAACAGTTGGAATTGATTTTTTAACATGGTTAAATTCGAATGCTGGAGTTAAAATATACAACAAATTTGTTTGTCGAATGACAAGTAGAGGAGTTCAAAAGAAGAGAAGGTAAAAGAAACGGAGGATGGACTATGCAGTTACTTTAATCAAACCCCTTGGATAAATCTCGATACAACTGGGTATACAAGATTTCCGCATTTATCGTAAATACTAGGGGAAAATTTCCAACGATTGGTGTTCTAGCAGAAAAAGATGAAGGCAAAAGAGTGTACCTCTTAAAAGGGTATTTTAAACAACAGCTTATAAATATTTATAACTATAACAAAGAACAGGGATACATTTGTGTTCCATTTAATGGATTATATATTGTATGTTTGCCAACAGAAAAACCGTTTATAAAATTTAAAACTAATGGAGTTTCTACGTTTAATGGGCACTCATTCCCCAAAGTAGAGGAAGTTGAATTTTACAGGGGAGAATGGCGAGATCCAGATCGATTAATATACAATCAAGAAGATATGGATCAAATTTCCAACATTAGCATGCAGCAACTAAAAGGTAAGATTAAGATTACACAATGCCATCGTTGGGAGGAACTCCAGGAACAGAACTAGTTGTTAGTGGAATTAAACACATTTATTACAGCAACAAAAATTGTTACAGTTCAAAAATATAGAAGTCTTGTATGTAACCAACTTATGGCTCGAAAAAGAAATAGCGGAATCACATATAGACTTAAATTACAAGATAAAATTAAGTTAAATAGTATTAAAACAACTCCGACTAAAAATAAAGATCGTTATATTTTACACTTCCAAAATATAGAAGCTTTGTATATAACCAACTTCTGGCTCGAAAAAGAAATAGAGGAATCACATATAGACTTAAATTACAAGATTAAAATCAAGTTAGATAGTATTAAAACAACTCCGACTAAAAATAAAGAAAGGAAGTTGTAGGATGATGTACATATGTCCGAGTATCTCATTAGATAACAGAGACTACTAAATTTAAATTTACCGCTTACATCTAGTATGTTCATGTTTTCACCAGATAGGTAGTGATTTTTCAAATCCACGGATCATTGCTATTGACACGCCCATATCTAATAGTTTATTTAAACCTTGAGGATTTTTAGGTTAATGCCATACCCGCGTATTCACTTATTTAATTCTAGGAACTTTTCTAGTTATATGCACTTCCCGTAGACGCAGAGGCGACCAAATCTAGTGACTTTTTTAAATCTAGGGATTTTATCTAGTTACATGTACTTTCTTATGGAACAGTCTGTATGTTGGTAGCACTGTTGTGTAGACAGGAATAGGCATAGGTATGCCTTTACAGAGAGAAAACTTACGAAATTACTTTAAAAATCCATGGAAAAAAAATTGTATATAACTGGCTATTATACGATTTCTGTATTTAGGTACTATAAATAATAATGGGTATAATAAATATGGGAAATATCCATATGTCGGAATACTTGGAGTAAAAATGGGTGTAAAAGCCAAATTTCTAACATTAGCATGCAGCAACTAAAAGGTAAGATTAAGATTGCACAATGCCATCGTTTGGAGGAACTCCAGGAAAGAACAGAACTAGTTGTAACTGGAATTAAACACATTTATTACAGAAACATAAATCGTTATATTTTACAGTTCGAAAATATAGAAGCTTTGTATGTAACCAACTTCTGACTCGAAAAAGAAATAGACAAATCACATATAGACTTAAATTTACAAGATAAAAATTAAGTTAGATGGTATTAAAACAACTCCGACTAAAAATAAAGAAAGAGCTGTATTGTGTGTGTAAAGCATGTATATAAATAAATTGTTTGTTTCTTACCAAAATGTTTAGATTTATTACTTGTTATCTAACTGCTCCACTCCTACAAACAGTCGGACATATACGACAAGACTGGAATAGCTTCGGTATATAACATTTTATTAAAAATATATACCACATATAATGTTAAAAACTAATAAGCACCGAGAAAACAGTGCGAACTGTTTTCTCAAAATATCCACAAATAAAAAAATTAGGGCATGTATGATTTTAACCTTTCATCGGTGTCGAGCAAATTTTGTATCTCTGTAGTAACGTAAATTTTAAATTTGAACACGGTTGTCATAACTAAGAACATGTAGTATAAGAACGTTTTATTTAAAATTTCTTACATAACATTTTGTTTCAAATATATAAATATCTATACAAGATATAATCTTAAAAACTAATAATCACTGTTGTACATAGCTAATTACTGTTTCGAAAAAGAAATACAGGAGATTTACATTACAGAATAAAAAATGATAAAATAAATTTGAAAATCGATTGCTGTGGTAGACAACCATTTAAACAGCCGTTCCTAGAGGTGAACATAAAACTCATTCCATTAACAAGTCTCCGTAGTCTAGACGTAGAGCTTAGGTCTAGCAATACAAAGGCATTAAGTTCAAACCCTGCTTGGAGTAGAAAAGTTTTTAAAATAAATACGACTTTAGAACGTGCAAGACAGAGAGAACACAAACCTTCCAGTTAGTACGACAAAGATAAAGAAGCGCTTTCAACGAATGCAAGAGAGATAGCATGATTGTGGGAGATAAAGTGTGTGGTGACGAATACAGAGCATCACGTGGCTAATTCAAAATCCAAAATGGCTTCAATTAAAACCAAATGGCGGCCAAAGTGCCCTTTTGCCCCAGGCAATTAAATTATTAAAAACAAAATGGCGCCCAAAGTGCCCCAGTCAATTACTTATTAAAAACAAATTGGCGCGGTTATCAATTTCACTTTTCCCCAGGCAATTTAATTATTACGCAATTATCAATTTAATTAGAGGTTTAATTATGCCCTCAGAGCTTAATCAATTAAAAGGAGTGGGTGTTAGCGGTACCTCGTCTACTTTTCAGAATAAAATGAGCTAAAATTTTTAAAAAAATCTAAATTCTACCCCTAAGGGGTGAAAATGGGTAAACTCTGTTTTCACGAATTCTTCAGTACCTCTTAAACCCGATAAGACTTGTTTTATACTTGCAAACATTTCCAATATAAATTTCTGAAAACGTATTTCAGGATTTTGCCCTAATCAACCCCTAAAGATGCGAATTTTCATTTGAGGTGAATTATAGAACCCATTGTATCTCATGTGTTTGTTGAGTTGAAACATTAGTTTTTGCAATATAAACGTCTTTATAAAATGTTTAGAAATAGGCTTAATGGTTTTTTAAATATTACCCCAAAAGGAAAAAATGAGAATAATGAAAAGGGGTAGGGGATTAAAATTATTGATCTTTTTATGGGTTCATTTCAGAATAAAAGGTAGAAAAGGTTTTTTAAAATTTTACCCACAAGAGCTTGAAACGGGTATTCTGCTACAATGTTTAAAAATAAAGCACCGACTCAACAATACAGAGCTGTAGTAATCCTAGGTACCAAGAACTTGAAATTTGGCAGGAAAAGTTTGTTAGTTACGTAGGGAAGTGCTAGAACTGGAATTTTTCGAAATTCTATCCCTAAAGGGGAGAAAAGGGGTAAAATGTCTTCTCACCAATTCCTCAATATCTCTAAGCGCCATAATATATCGATTTGGCTTTTACTTAGAAAGGTTATCTATACAAGTTTCTAAAAACGTAATTCAGGATTGTGCACGCATCAACTTCTAAAGATGCGAATTTGGGTTCAGGGGTGAATTGTAGAATCTTTCGTCTCTTCTAAGCTTATTGAATCAGACCGTGGTTTTTGGGCACTGCTTGTTTTTCTAGATCTTGAGTGGTTAAAAATTTTTCCAAAATTTCATACCTAATGGATAAAAAATGGGGTAAAAGTAAGGAGTTAAAAAAGAGGTTAAAGATATTGATTTTTTTGCAATGTAGAATAAACTAGGAGAATTTCTGAAATTTCTCTTCTAGGTGGTGGAAACGGGTATCTTGCTATAATTTAGGAATACAACATTTAATAAGTACATATGTATATTTTTTTACTTTATTCCCAATTAATACTAAAACTATAGCTTTATCAAACTATAGAAGGGGAACGACAATTACATATACATTTCAAGGAAGAACTTTCCCGAACGAATAGTGTTTTCCAGTCTTTTGTTAGTTTAGCCGTTTAGCATATTGGGGAGGAGGAAAGGGAGGCTCTCTAGAATTCATTTCAGATTTAGAAGAAAAAACAAACATTTGCAGTCCGTACGAAGAACGGGTGTCTTGCTAGTGGTCAATACTTAAATAAGTAACAGATTTCCGAGCAGATGAAATTACCTACAATTACAAAATTACTATGATGCCGCAGCTCAAATATTTCAAGAGCGCGACAATAGTACTATACCATCACGTACATCTAAGCTTAGAATGCTTCATAAATGCACCAATAATTACTGACAAACTCGGAGGTAATGCAACACCAGCCAGTGATTTCAATCGTTCGGTGCGGTTAATGCACATATTTATTTTTACCTTCACAACACATAATAGGGTTTTAATACTCCCAGTAATGATGCGAAACGTTACCGGAAAACAAACATAAATAATCCGTCATCATACAAAGCCACCAGAAACAAGCGGGGGCACGGTAAGGACTCTGCACCAATTGCTAACCGAAGAAACGAAGCAGGAGCCACAAGAAGGGCCCATCAACGATTGCAATGTCGGCTACCAAATTAGTAGAACAAACTAACTGCTCATATTTTAACGACTTTAAGTCGGCTATGGAATCCACGAAATATGAATGTCTAATAAGGATAGAGAACGAAAAAGGAAAAGTTTACACATATATTTAGCTCTAAAACTTAAATTGCGACGGCAGAAAATGCGATGGGTAATATTCAGACCCAAATATCTCAGACAAGGTAACCATACAAATCCGCTAGAGCGCGAATAAGTTAAAAGGCTATTCTTTCCTTGTAAGTCACTATAAACTAGCCCTAAACGAAGGCAAACGTTAATACGAAGAATAGCGAGTGCGATTAAATCGAAGACATTAGAGGCAGAAAACAAGATACGAGAAACATCGTTGTAGGTGAACTAAGACAATTGCATGCTACTTGCCCTAGTTAAGCATGACAACAGGTACATAATCCATCTCACGCGACTCAAGGCCGTTCAAAACGAGATCGGCGACCTCCATGACTGCACAAAGTTGAGCTTTTTGGTCAGGGGCGACCAAAACGCACAAAATCACACGAGGCAATTAAAGAGCCGTAATGCCTAACGCTTGTTACTCGTAACACTACTAAAATAAAGAACCTGAAGAAAGAGAAGGTGGCAGAGCTTAAACAATCACAAAGTAGACTCGATTACGGTATAAGCATTAAATGACTATATGGCACAAATAAAAATATCCAGGCCCAGATGGACTTAACAATGAACTCTCCAAAGTTGGAGGTGTATTTTTCAAACTCGAATTTCTATATCTAATAAATAAATGCTGGTAAAAATCAAAAATTCCAGAGCCAGATGCATAGAGAAACGCTCAAGTTATATCCATTTTCAATAAAGAAGATTGAAATAATTGCGACAACTGCCGTGGAAGTCTTCTGGATAGTGCATATAAGATATATACTGAAATCCTAAACAAAAGAATCCAAAACATAGCTAAACCTCTCATCATGGAACAACAAAACGGGTGCAGAAATAGACCGATCATGCTCGCACAATAAAACAGATTATAGAGAAACGCAGAGAGTTCAACCTCGAAACTCATACAGTTTTTATATACTTTACAAAGGTCTTAGACAACATTATAACCACAATCAACTCTTCGAAATCTTTCAAAAACGGTAATACCTACATTTGATTAAAGCTGTTAATAGCTAGTTGTGACAAAAGTGCTAAAAGTGAGTATTTATGCACGAGACATGAAAATTATGAAACAAATCCGAAGGCTGAGTTTTATAACATGTCGAGTGCAGTAACACCATTTTTTCTACGACCTTAAATTTACTGTTATTAATCCATAAATATCGATTTAACAAGGGTTTGCATTTAAGGCAGTTATAATTTTTTATAGTAAAGAGATGACTGTGATGACACAGGTGACTGTTATCGGTAGTTATCAAAGGTAATTATAATAGTACACATTTTACTTTATTTATTACATAATGCTTTAATTTTTTTTTAAAACACCTTACCTTTAACGAAAGAAGTAGCTAGAATAACTTTATAACCTCACTTCCAGTTTAAAATACTAAATTCAAAACCTGCTGTTTACTTTTAGGACGTGTGCTGATTTTACGTTGTGCACGCTGATGTATAATACGTCATTTTTAGTTCTACAGGCTATTGATACAAGCCTTACTTTTAGTAGTGGTCGTACAAAAAAATATATATGCCAACAGTATTTGTAAGATAAATATGCGAATCTCCCTATCAAAATAAGTACACGCCATTAGGAACCTAAAACGAGGGTGCAAACTTTCACCTACTTCATGCAATATCTATTTAGACGATATGATACGCCAACGTAAAACCAAAGCAACTGCAAGGATACAAATAAACAGAGAAACAACCTTAAACTGTAGACTATTCGCAAATGATCTCGCAATAATATAACAGATTCAAAATTAACTTCAAAAATAAATATACAATGCCTCTCAGCTGTGTATTGAGTTTGATTTAACAATTTTATAAGAGAAGACAAATGTTAGGGCATTTAGAGGCACAAAAACAATTTAAGATGATATTATAGTAGAAACAAGAGCATACTTGCTTTCCTTTCATGTGAGCGCTGCGCTTGGGCCCAGCTGTTTGGACGTAGCAACCATTCCAGTGATAACCTCCACTTCTCCAGCGCTCTAAGTGTTCAACCACCTGGAATTCAAGGACACAGACAGAGAGAGTTTGTGACTTTCGATATTTTATTGAGGACATCAAGTAGGACACGTTTGTCCATTTTTCAAGTCACACTATTTTTCACATGGTTCGGTCCAAATGTTGTCTAATATGACTGGCCTATAACAGGTAGGTTAAAAAAGCCGACAAGCCGGTGGATTCCCCATTTCTTAATCTGTCACGGTACCAAAATGTCATTACGACATGAATTTGACCTCCAAAACACTCAACCGTCGGTTACCCGATAAAACGATACAAATTGGAAAATTCTCGGATCCGTTGCATCAATTACGTTACACTAGGTTGTAACAAAAGTTGTCGACTGATAATCAGATGGAGAAGAGGAGGTTCATTATGACATTAATTAGGACAACGATACGGTAAACGAAATAAAGATGTTAACTGCCAGACGCCACAACTTTACTAAATCGAGAAAAACACACATGGGCTCACCGAGAAAGCGTAAGCTGCGAAACAACCATTCCGATCCAACCAACGGTTCCTGTACAGCTGTTTGCATTTTCCTACAGCTACCTAGATTCCTTTACAAAGGAAACACGTCGCAAAATACAACTGCAAACGGCATAAATCTACTAAAAAAAAGCACAACTCATTGAGGAAAAATCTATATTAACGTAGAAATATGTATGTGGACCCTAAACATCAAACGAAATACTCGATAAAAGCTAATGTTGTTAACTGCGCAACGTTTGATCTAAATACGAGCGGTAAACTAGACGGCAAATAATCTGACTCAAAAACGATAACAACCTTATTTACGCAATAAAACTACTTACATACAATAAATCTTAACGGAGAATAATCAAAACTGACTTAATGGCTGTGATTATTATTAAAAGTCTTAATTTTAAATGACAACAATAATTACATTACGTAAAAATGACTAATTTACTGCACATTGTGCGCTTTAAAAGTACTACAAATAACACAGTACCTTTGAGGGTTTTTGCAGCCATTTCTTGAGGTCCGACGAAGCAGCCGATGCTGATGCCGCAGCAACTGCCCCAAAATGGTTGAAGAACTGCGAGAAACAGTCTAGGATGCTATCTGTCTAGTGGGTCTGGACAGTGTTAAATCCCCAAAAAGGGTATAATATGAAGAGCGTAGCAACAGGCAAAATTGCGGTACGATACACGTAAATTTATTAAAAGCAATTAGCACAAAAGAAGTTCACATGAATTATCCACCGCAAAAACGTAAATTGGAGCTTGCCCTCAACGATACCAAAATTCCTCGGCTAGTAACAGCACCAAACGTCTCTAAAATGACCAAAAACTTGACCGATAACACCCGAAGAGCCAGAGCCTCCGCCGACGTGGAACCAACGATCACACTTGTTGCCTTCTTGAAGTCAGGCGGTTGAATATCGAAGCCCAAGACCCTCTGACTCGCATGCAAGCGTCATTATTGCATCATCAAACAAGCCTATGCCTGTACCAAGCGGCCTTCCCTCTAGAGCCAAAAGTAATTAAGAATGAAATGAGCCAGGAGACGCTAATATTTGAAATAATCAAAATTGAGTTTTAAAACATATCTAAACTACTATCAATTTGGGCCTAATTTGAAGCAGGAAAAGTACTAACGTTGGAAATACAAATACGGAAAAGCAATAAATTTTAAAATTGTCCTTACAAATCGCAGAACGAAAGCAAGTACGGGTAGACTGTTGCAGGTTTATGTTAAAAAATTCGATGCAGGATCTTCACAGCATATATTTAATGTTGTTATGGAGAATGAGTCCTGCATCTATAATTATGACCCCAAGAGTAAGCATCAGACGCACTGGTCCAGTTTTAGTAATTGTTCCTGACGATGGTAAAATTAAAACTTCTGGTTGGCATAAAGAAATTTGCGTTTCTCAAGTTTCTCAGCGATATCTGTTTGGTTGCAAAGATTTTAAAAATCGTGTTAAGAGACGTTCTGGCACAAATAGAGCGGTTGCTGAATATTATCGGATGTTTGACAACCTTCCAGAAATGGAGTTCCCTGTCTGTTTCGAGAAGTATTGTCACATAATAAGCAAACGTATTATAGCTAACAGGGAGTATTTTGTAACACAAAGTTATTTTCTTTAAAATGAATTGGTACCTATTTTAATAATCCAGAGGGACGTAGCATTTTTTTATTTAAGGGTGTTTTGTGTTGCATGGAAATAACAATCTTGTAAAATCGGTACAAAAAAACAAAATGTGCATTTATGGAAAACAATAGCTTAATAAAATAAAAAAACATTTTATTCATCTCTTCTGTACCGCTCTGCGTAGAAATTTTTGCTAAAACTGTAATCTGAAATAAAACTTATTTTAAATTGCTAAGCACCACTCCAAATTTGATAAACATGAAAAACTCAAGAAGATTCGAAATTAAATTCGAGGAATATTCATAATTTTCCGCATTTCCACCAGACTTCCACAATATTTCAAATTAGCCTTTCGGGTCAACAACCATTCTTTCATCTGAGACTCTTGATTTAAGTTTGCACCAATTTTGTGTCTTAATGCATACTTTAGTAGCTCTGACGATATAATTTTTTTTCTCTCATTCAAAAGCTCTTTAAATTCCTCGAACGTATAAGGAAGGTCCAGACGTTTCAGTTTTTAGGAAAGCTCTAGCTTTCATCGTCAAAACTTCCAGGTACCAGAGCATATATGCTCAAGTAATTACTACATAATCAACATCAAAACTCGAGTGTAATCTGATAAACCATCACGTTGGGGGGACGAAAATCCGGTAGATATTCCAACATATCCCACCTGACGACGTCCCTGCGAGCCGTCGTAAACCCAACTTTCCTACAGGCACTTTAGTGATTGAATCGGGAAATCCTGTCCGCCGTTATTACATTACACTTTCTATAGGCGAAATAAAATGTTTTGAATCTTATACTAAACTGTCAGTTATGATTATATATTTTTGTTTACTCAACCGTGCGGTTATTCCTCAAATAAGTAATAGAAATAATTTATTGTGGAAGTTCTTTTAAGAGGTAACTACAAATATAAGCACATGATTCGTCATACTAAACAAAAAACGATAAAGCAGCAATTTGTGTTTATAAAATTTCAATCAGTGTTGCAATAATCGTTTAACCGCATTCTGAAAACTTCAAACTGATCTCTTATTATATAAAAAAATCTCTTCAACGTTTCCTTGAATGGAGTTTAGGGATAATGCGACTAACCTTAAGATAGGGGCCTAGTCAATATTTGTATCAATATCGAGAAAAATTGTGATCGGGCAACTGCCGTTTATATTGATATGTATATGTTGCTGAATTGGTAAGTCCTTCGAAGGGTGACTCCTGAATGGTTCTTAGACTTGGGTAAACTTTCCAGGTCACAATATCATGAGCAGATCCTTCGAGTCGCATTAATTTGTTTTCTGTTAAAACACTTCGTGCTTATTTAAGGCAAAATTAGATTAGGTTGCACAGGGTGGTTCGGCTCGATTTTTACTTCTTCCACTTCCAAGTTCGTTTCTTAAGCATAATCTGAAAGTTGCAGCCACTTAAATATTCTCATTTCGCTTTCAAGAGGCAGATTAACTTCCTAAACTCTATATCAGCACTTACATATTAGATTCGGCAACCTTCCAGTCATTAGCGTATTAGAAATTCATAAAGCCAAACTTATTAATTTATTATTGCGAAGGTAACATCCCTCGTGACAAAAAGTGAAAAGCGAAATTGGCTTGAAAACCTCTATGTCTGAATTATAACTGAATTCTGTAATAGTATATAATCATTAGTAATATAACAAGGGCGACAAATACCTACCGATAATTTTCCACACGCCAAGGGTCGAGTGATTGTTGCAATGAAACCTGTTTTCTAAGGGCAACCAGCACGATTACCCTTGGCGCGGGAAAAATTATATGTAAGTGTGTAGTTGCTCGCGTTTGTATTTTGAAGATTATTACACAAAACCCGTATACAAATTATGATTTAAAATTGGTCTAATAATGCAAAAAAAAACTCAAATTGCTTGTTTCTTGCATTTCTATTTCTAATAATGACGCTATCTACGGAGTCGATATTCAGCACTAGGGAACTTATCGCTTGATAAGCAGCACGGGGGCGCTTATGAGGGAATCAGTTCGGGATTGGTGGATTTTCAACAAATGCATGGTTGTCATTGGATAATATCAGTCATGTGACAGTTGAGTGTAATAATTTCTAGTATCTTTAATAAGCTACATTTCATGGAAGTAGGTAGGAAGGTCAGGTAAACATACATATAGAACTACAATATTAACTGGAGGATCGTGACAGCGAGGCTCTTTGTGGTGAAGGGGTAACGACGGCTGTGCAGTAGGGCCTTAGCGCTGGGGTCGTAGCTCTGCTGATTCTTCCGGTAGCGAAGTGCGAATACGCGAGAGGTGTCGGTCCCAGTACAGATTATCTTCCCCTTGGAGATATAGGCGGAGACCCTTTTCTATCCCTTGGTTTCGCCTTTTCGTGAAGTTAACCTGGGGATTGTATGCTGCTGTTGTGGTTTACTGCTGGACCTCTTATCGTTGGCAGGCCCGTCGTCATTGTGCGTTGATGCATTGCCGCCCATTGTCGGGCAGCCGGGTAGCTGGAGTACCCGAATCTTGGGAATACTTCTTCGACCATGACGCGTATGAGTACTGTGGATGTGCTGCGGACCAGTGCAAACGCTCCTGTCCACCTGGTGAATAGGTCTGTAATTAGCAGAATGAAGCGCCTGCCCCTTGAACACACTGAGTATGGGCCCATTAGGTCCAGAGCCAACGTGTCCCAGGCGTGGAGGAGTTGGTGTCGGTTTTATTTAGTGGTACATTTAGTGGTACATACTTCTTGATGTGGGGACGCATCTAGAGCCAACATAATTTATCCGTGATGGCCCGGGTGGTTTCGGATGTGCCTTGGTGGTCGGCCAAATAATGGCCGTAGTATTGGTTGAGGACTCTCGCCTTATCTTCGCGAGGCACCAGTAGTCTCGGTCCGTGGTCAGTTTGTTGGTATAGTGTCTCGCTAAGGGTTGCGTATTTGGTCCTGTAGGTCTCTTAGAACCGACATGAGGTGAACAGTGGTATAGTTCCCGTGCATAAGTATGGCTTGCGTCTCGGCATCGGCTCCTTTTTGGAGGAAGCGGGTGATTAGAGCCTCGTTTTGTTCATCCTTGGTTAATTTGTGGATAAGTCACGCAGTCGGGGCACCGCTGGCAGTGGCTCTGGATCTCCTCCCTTACGTTAAGCCAGTTGTAGTTGGTCTGGACGCGGGCCAAAGTTTCTTGGGGCGTTTGATAAATTCCTTGGTAGTGGTAGTAGTTCAGGAACTTCTCTTGAACTATGCGTGAAATGACGTAGGCGAAAGCCTGCTGAGAGTGTGCTTCCGATGGGTCGCCTGTTCCTTGATAATCACTGGGTTATTCTTGTGTGGGTTTTTTAGGGTGATTATATTGACATTGGGTGATCCTTCCTCATTTGATGCGCTTGCAGCCTTATATGAGACTAGTAGTTTGCTGGTTGTTACGGGTCAAAAGTCATTTACAAGTATGTACGTATTTAATTGCTCTTTTATTGCTAAATCAATATTTTACCTACAATATCATTTAAACTATAAGTCAACTTTTATATGTCAAAGCAATACTCCTAAATAGTCTTAAAGCTATTTCCTACAACATTTTAAGATCCAAGGTATTCTGGTTGATTATCCTGGATTTCTGAAGGTTTTCTAAATTTTTGGGTTGCAGCTTACCTTTTTCAGCTGAGTCAGCAAGAATGGCAAAGTGAGCTACATTTGTGAAGATTAAGCTTCATTTGTATTTGGGATATTTTTGCTTGCACCCTTAATTGAGGTTTCACTTTCGTACTGCGGTTTCCTTCAGGAAATATTGAGAGTTAATAGAAGAGGTATTTTCGTGATATTCTCAAAATTAGACATATTCTGGATTTTTCCTGACAGCATGCTACGATTTTGGTTAACGCATCTTAACGTTAGGCCTAGTTTCCTTTTTTACTATTTGCTTATATTCTATTGCGCTCCATTCTTGTTAGCTCTTTTTTTTTAGTACGGGCGAATTTAGCTCATTCTAGTTATGTGGGAATACATTTTGCAATGTGAGCCAAGGTATTCTTTTTCGTTTGACGGATTTGCGTGTATGAGGATTCCATTCCTGCAAGTGTAGAGGGTTGTAACGTCAAACAACCGACTAACGTATCGCAGACACCTAGCTTGCGTTGTGGCTTATTGACATGGTTTGCATCTGGCCAGCTTCCGACGCACCTGTGTTCTACCTGGTGATCACCAACAGGTTTTCCCGTGTGTTATGGAATTGGGTCACTTTATAGCTGCGACCTTAACATGAACTGTAAACTATAGGATTAGTTAGTGTTTATTGTAGTTAACTATCAAATATCAGATTTCCTCATATGATTACATAAATACGCTATAACGTAGGACTTGCCTATTTAGAGCTATTTTTCGATTAATTTAAGCCACCGTTTACTTTTAAACTGTCGAAAATTAGATTTAGAATTGCGGATGCTCCTCACGTACCATCCAAGTTATTATTACTCCTAATTTTGAATTTTGTAAAGCCATCCTGCATGTGCATTGTTATTTAAATTTTTGGATTTTTACATCATGTTAGTGACCGAACAGCGTAGTTGAATTAAACTTAATTATTTTATACTGTCCTTGCAATTGTGGATTTAGGGTGAAATTCAATCCGAACCCAAAATCTAGCATTTGATAGCGCTATCGCGGTTTTGAACTGTTACCAGTAACCGGTAATGCAAATATAATTATACTGACTCATTATCTATGCTTGAGATTTTATTTGTATCCTTGCCCCGTCTTCTTTCTTTTTCAGGGATTGGTTAGTAGTCCCTTGCGAGGTATATATTTTTTTATTAGTGAAGTGCTTGTTTGCCGTTTCTTCTCTTTTGTTTCGTTTGGTTGAGTAATTAGGTAGTATGATGGCATCCGTGGAAAGAGTTTTGGGTTATGTTTTGATGAGTAGAGCTTTTGGAAGATTCTGATTTCGATTGGTTGCGTCTTCGTGTGATTTAGTGTGCTTTATTTTGCTGTGCTTCCGTTGTCAAAGTTATTTTTCTTGTCTTATTCTTTCAAAGCGATGAGAGTTTGATATGGGAGCGATGGCGATGAGCTTGAGGAATTTTGCTTTGCGAATTTTATAAACCATCTTCTTATTTGGTTTAGAGCGGTCTATCTGATTGGGTATTTCTGTTTTCTTTTGGATTGTTGATGATTATGACATGGCATCGATGTTGATGAAATTGGAAGATGCGCTTTTGGGATTTTTATCATTCAAACCGTCTTGGTAGTTGGTTTAGGTAGCTCTTATTTGCTTGGCTTCATTTATTTTTAGTTTACTTTTTCGTTTGGATTGATGTTTAGAATATTGGTTTAATGTGGTGTGCTTTAGCGAATTTTTCTTTCCAGCCATTTCCCTAGTTGGCTTAGCGCAGTTTGTATTTGATAGGTCCGCTTTCTTTTGTTTTGGTTGTCCTTTGTCCTTTTTCTCTGTTTCTTTATAGGTTCGAGTAAGCGTGTTGGATTTTGTTTGATACCCTTTGGAATGCAGTAGGGACGTTCTCCGCTTTAGACGAATTTCAGCATTTAATGCGATTTGTCGTGCACGTCAACTGTTGAAAAGTTTTTGCTTGCAGTTCAGTCATATGGTTGATGTTTGTCATTTGCCTATATGTACTATTTAAGAGTTCTGTTACGGTATCCATTTGACTAACGCGGATTATGTTCCACAAGTGAGCCTCGTTCCTTGCAATCGATTGCATTTGGGCGTGTTTGGGAATTGAGTATGATTTCCTTTAATCATATAAGGTGTCGGTTCCTGCCGGCTCTGTAGAACCCGATCCTTTTTCCAAATCAGTGTCCCTTTCGTTTTCTTTTATCGTTTGTTTATTGTTGTCGTTTCGAGTTTGAGTATTTCCTATTGAAGAAAATTTCGGGGACATGTTATTTTACTAGAGAGAGAGTTGTTACGCTTCAAAAGTCATTTAGTGGTATGAAGCAATAAAACTCAATAGTCTTCTCCACGAACATTTATTTTAAAGTTAAAGCTGGTGACATGTTTCAAAACCAAACTGGCTGCATCCTCGAGACGTGGTAGAAATAATATTAAAAATACACCACATTGGAGAAGAAAATTAATTAACCACCAAACTACGTTATAAAGGTCATTGTATTGGTTAATACATCACAATATAAAATTAAGCTAGTAAAAGAGAAGCTGTCATTGAAGACGTTTAGCTCTCAGAGAGAGTTTTTGAGGGTCTCATGGATCAAAGGTAGAATGGCCTATTTATCCACTTCATTACATGTAGGAACATGGCCTGAGACAAAGGGAGTCAGGGTCGCCGAAATATCTCATTTCGAACCCCGTCAATCTGGCACACCATTAACGGCGCACTGGGTGATGTGGTTAGCATCACGCCTTCGACGACTGCTTTACTTTCTCTGCTTCCCGCAACTGTGGTTTCGATAACCAATTTTAGAGCGACTGGGTGTGCCGCCCGCAAGTTGCCAGATGTCGGGATTGAACCCCGTACCGTGGCACCGCAGCCTGACGCCCTAACCGCTCGGCCACGCTTGTAATCATATTTTAAGTGTATATATTAGAAATTTCCTAGTCAATAAACTAAAGCAGTTAGATATCTCGCTGTGTGCACGGACCTCTGCTAAACGGGCCTACTACCCTTCTTATGTGAGACTACATAAGGCCGTACCGCATAATTAATGAAATTATTCTAATAGTATACTAACATTTATACGTTTCAGAATATATAAGATAACATATTATATCATGCACATACGAACTTGAGGCTCGGATTGTCAGTGTACGTAGTAGTACTTTGAACAATGTTTAGTAGTAAAAATTCTTATGAACCGAAATTTTAAACTTCATTTTTAGGTTGGGGATCCAGAAAAGTTAAACTTCCAGCTTTCCACTAAAATTTTATATTAAAACAAGGGATCTAATAATGCAATGCAGTTTATTATGTCATTTATGTAATAGTACGATAGAAGAAACTAAAATCACGCTCCGACTTCACAATTTTGGTACGTCCTACAAGTCGTTTTCGCAGCATTGTAATTTACAATAGGTCAAATTGCGGGCATTTTTAAGCTTTAAAAGTTTTATAGTAACTAATTTTTAGCTAAATAAAACGAGAAACGAGATACAAGCAAAGAATTGTGAAAAACTACTTGACCCCTTCAGAATTTCCGTTCGCATTCGATTTTTCGACTTATATCACTCGTACATTGAAAAGTTATTAAACATAAATTGTAGATCACACAAAATTCTAAATAAAAAGTGGGCTTTATTTTCACGTGCCCTTAACGGGAAACGAGTTATCGCAAAAAAACAAACTAATTTTTTTTAAGATGGCGGATATATCACATAGGAACTCTTAGTCGACAATTTGAAGTTAAGCTTTGCTGAACCCCCTTCCCCAATATCCCAAAAAACGAATTTCAAATTTCGGTTTCGTTCAGCAAAATGACATAATGATTGGACTATATATACAACTTGAGTATTTCTAGAACTTTTCTAACAGCCAACCAACTCTAATTACAAGGTGTGTTTCAGGTAAATTTATCATCCTCACTTTATCCATAAATTATGCTAGGGAGAACAGGTAGTCATTTTGTATTATGTGGTCCGTTATGTATTTATCAATCACAAATCAAATTTTAAATTAGTAGCAGGTGTATCCCCCCACAATGCAATTATTAAGATTCAGGATGAAGCGGAACAACGGTTAGCCGATTCCATCCAACGTTAACCCTTAAGCTTTGTTATCTCATGCAGATATTTGATTTTATTTAATTATATTTATTCAGTTTAAATTATTTCCCAAATTAATCAACAAACAAAACAATGCTTAAGAAGTTATTTGGTGCGCTCGCCTTTTTAATTTATGCGTCATGCTAGAACTGCATAACAACTCATTACCTCATCTGCACTTTCAGTATGTATGACACTCGATACTCAAAAGTAAAAGAGGTAAAAGACTAGGAATAAATGAAGATTCCTAAAAAACTATACGTTTCAGGATATTTATGTGCCGATACTGGTAATATATAGCGTAAAGCGAAAGCCACACGCCAATTTAGCACGTTGCTATAGTAATCACTTCAAATAATGCCCTTACGAATTTTCCACCCAACAGTGAGAAGGTAGTAAACATTATCCACTGCTTTTTTACGACTTCACATACATAAAATTCGAAATAGTGCATTACAATACAAAATAATATTAGATATCTGTTTTTAGGTCCTCAGGTGGCCTTAAAATAAATCGAATTCGAATGCGTAGGGTTTCTTGTCATTCTATATAGTTTACTAACATTAAGCAGTTATGAATTTACACCCGACGGCAGTTTTCGATCGAATTCTCTTTACTGAGAGAAAGAATAAGAGTCGTGAATATTACTACTCCTTATTTCCAAAGCAAGATTTTATTAAATATTGATCAACACCTTAAACTGTTATTAGTTAATCTCACTATTCGATCTCATTCAGTGGAATTATTGATTTAAATATAAGTTGACATATTCGCAGAAATGTCATCCTTGATTGGACATTGGTTTCTCAAAACACTTTGTATTCATTCAATCACATTCCTATTTAACGCAAATCGTTGAGTATATTAATAATGATGATACGCTTTTCCGTGTTAATAACTGCAGAAGAACACTTTACTTTCAGATGCTCTGTAAAAATTCCCTTTGAAGTCGAGTTCGCATCTAGTGTAATATAAATACCAAGAACGATTGTTCTTTATAGTCCAGATTACACGATAGACGTTCTTAGCGAATTAAATATTAATGTTTCGTTTTGATTTTACTACCCGCAGCCACCTAATACCCTAAAATAAGCTGTAGTTAGCAAAATCACTGCTCAGTTTTTTACCGTTCATTGTTAAGAATTTCAAAGATATATACATTCTTAAAGCCGACTTATGAATATGCTGTTCGAGATCTTGACTTCGAACAAGAGTACTTCTTTTTATGATTTAGTAACATAGATACTACAAATAAAAAATATCAGAACATTAAATTTTAAAATCGTAAATAAAAGGGCCTAAACAAATTTGGAAGGAATTAGTTTTTTAATAATGTCAATATTGTGATGGTTTACTGCCCATAGCAATTCTGATTGCCTAATTAACTAAATGAATAAGGTCAACATGAACACAGAATTAAATATTTTATTTATTGCAAGATAATCAGCGTTTTACATTAATAAGTGCACTTGATGTGAGTAGCAGCAACTAATAATTTGAGGGATAAAAGCATGAAATAAAGCAGGTTTTAGAAGGGTTGCGTTCAGAGTTTCAGGTATGATTTGTGTTCGGAAGGGCCAATGTAATTTAATTTGTAACTGTCGGATTTGAACTTATTTACGTCAAACATAATATGAGTAAAATGATACAGAATTATTTGTTAAGTACAAAAAGAATATGAGTGTTATCTATTCTAAGTATAGGCCAGCAAACTGCAAATTAGCTGAAAGAGAAACAAAACAGTACAAGCAAAACAATTATTGCAAAGAGCTATGAAAAATGGAAGGAAACCGATCGAAAGACAATTAGTGAAATTCCAAGTGTATCACTGCATTATAAACCAAAGTGATTTAAAAGCAGAGCAAAGTGTAGTGACATTTATTCCAAGAAAAAGACAATTTTAGTAGTTAGGCAAAAACATGATATCAAAACTGTAGTCCATAAGTTCAAACATGTTACAATCAAATTTGTATTGGGGAACGATTGAGCTCCACGTTTTATGACTTAAAATTATAAATAAAGGTATTTTTAATAGCAGTTGTGTGTAAAGTTATTCGCCAGTATGCAGAGTATCTTTGGGTATAATTTTCCAAGCATCAAGAGGTCCAAGAGTAGCAGTTTAGCCAGCAGCAAAATTCGTCTAAGTGCGAGTAACTTCGGAGGCTCATTTCCATAAGGGAGCAGCATCGGCCAGCAAGAATTTTGTGTCCAACATGTAGAGCCGTTCCTCCGTGCCTGTATGCAGAGTTTCTGAGCAGGAAGCAACCATGAGAATTACCATCGACGAAGCATCCCTAGAAAACGTATCCCGCTTACGAAGCAGCCCTTTTCAAGGTAATTTCACAGAGAAAGCGTTGGAGTAGGTCCATTATTTTTGAATTTCATCAAGCTCAGACTAGGTTCCAGTTGTCCAGGTCCCTCCGTTTTCGGGAAATTTAGGTAGCGTCCTTTGAAAGTGCAAGATGACGCGGCATTTTTTAGTTTTAGCTGAATGCAGAACAAAAAACGATTGCGCGTGGGTTTCGACGTCACACGAGAAACAAAACGGGCTTAGGAGGTGCCACGTCACAGAGTTAATCATATTTACCTGATACTTCCTTGCTATTTTGGTGTTTTAAAATTCAATTTTACACTAGTTTGCGTCTGTCATCATCTAGGTTAACTGAATCAAATTTAAAGGTTATCTGAGCTTCAGATGGAAATTGTGCATTTACCCTGATACCCGAGTTAAATTGGCATACAACGAGTTATTTGTCATACAAAGTTTTCTTAATTTTATGAACAGACACCCTGAGCTAAGTTTGTTTCATGTTCACCGGAGCTAATCCCTAGTTTATTATATACAGAGAGATTTTCTTTACTACGAACACGGCAGACGATATGTCGAATTTACAAATGCCGAGAATTTGACGTTGACAGTTCTCGTATTTTGTATATCTTAAAATCGATAACTACGAAGCAACGGAACAGTGCAAATTGTAAAATGGTATTATCAGTGTCCAACGGTCCGGAAAATTCAAAATTCTTTTACTACATTTGGAACTGGGCGTTCTTCATCGTTATCAACGTTACATGGATTTATTTCAAATTTTGGAAACTTTGGATGTGTTTCTCCCCAAAAGTACAAAAGACCTAATCTTCCCAACGAAGACAGGAATTTAAAAGCGGTTTGTATTACCGCTAATGGCTATCCACATTATTAATTTAAATAGCAGAACTAGTAGATTTAGCTGCAATATTCTTCTCGATGGCCATTTCAGATGCATGGAATTTTGTGAAACTGTAACAGAAATGCCGAAAACTTTCCCTGGAAACTACAACTAACGATTTGAAGAACCGCGTTTAAAAATTAAAGGGGTAGTTCAGACTACTAGCACTAATACTTTAGCTAATGTGCTGAGAAGTTTCTATGATCGCTTAGAATATTGTTTAGCGCAAGAAGGCAGGCTCTTTGAATACGAGCTAATTTAAACTTCTTGAATTTCGTTGTTTGAAATAAAAATAGTTTTACTTTTGTTTACATCTTTATGGACTATGAGTTAGTTTGTTCGGAGGTAATTATCTCTTTCTTACGAATGCGTTTTACTTTGTGAACTCCCTTCGTTTACTTTACTGTTAATCTCTAAAAATCCTGTTTTTCAACTCTGAATTTATAACCTGAATTAATCACAGAATAACACATTACCTCATACATTCTATCTAAGATATAATAATTAATTAACAAAAATTACACTATGCGTGGATGTCTCGTCTGCTTTGAACAATTACTTAAACAATCAACGCAGACGATCCGTGGATTAATATCAGAGTAGCTTAGATCGACTGTCCATAGGTCTTGGCATCTTTTTAGGCAATGGCCTTGATTTACTCGTGTTCGGAGTTCATGAATTTTCACTCTAGATGAAATAAATAGTGAGCAATAAACCAGTCTATTTGTGGTAACTAATATTACATTCTTTTAATTTGCCCTGAGTTTGACACTAATACATTCTATAAAGTGTAGTATCCCTTTCCCTAATTATAAATTTTATATTGTATTTGAAACACCATTTATTATTTAAACGGCGAGGCTATTACAATATACGTGGTAAGCATCAGCTCGATTGAATAAGAGTTATCAAAGATACACCGGAAATATAAAAGATCTTGAAGGGGCTGCCTCTATATTAAGTGTTCAAAATGTTGTTGCAGGAAGTACAAGCTCTTAGTTTTTCGTGTATAATTACTTCCCTCCCTTTATTGGATTTTTTATTGAACTTGGGTCTATATTGCAATGCACTACGTTAGGCGACCTACAATTATGCAATAGCTCCACTTTGAGCTAGCCCTTAATTAATTTATTTTCAAATCAATTATGTTAAATTTTACTTTTAACTAATTATTTCAATTGAGTACTCTTATCAGGGTGTCCGCCAATCTAGTTATCTATTAGTTGAAGTTTAAATTCTATATAAATCATTGACTACTGAATGACATTAATTGTCAACTTGACTTCTACATTTAATCAAACCAAGTATTGTCAATTATCCTTTACATTGACACGTCTATTAATCAATTCACCAAAGTAAGTACTGTATTATGTTTATTTTCACTCTTTCTTTTATTGTTTATTACTCAAAATGTTTTTATATGAATTATTAACAAAAACCTTAAAACTTCTCCAGCTTTCACTGCAAATATCCAAATACCAACAGCACCCAACCTCCACAGCTCCCGATGTTCACAGTCTGCAACGCCTACCGCTGATTCCACCAATAGTCACAACTATGACAGTCCGTCGACCTTCAAACCGCATCTAACCTGTCAATAATTCCTATTGTTCGTAGAATCCAGTCCTCCTCCTTTTATCAATGTCACCGTCACTCCAATCGATTCTCTGTATCCTGCAACACCCACATAACCGTCCAAATCAAGCAGCTAATTCCGACAACTTCCTTTTAAATGTTTGACCCGTCTTCCATGCAACCACCAACTTCACCAATGAATCCTAATTATATCTTTAATGTATCAATAAATCCAAATCCCTTCAAATAATGTAATCTTCTGTGTTATTTATTTCCAATTCACTGTATTGCACAATCTCTTCACCGATTGTATGGTTTTATTAATTCCAGGTTATATTTTCATATTTACACAACGTAGATTTGTTAATAGCCCCTTTATTTTGTATTTTACCAAACAATTATACAAAATATGGCATAATTTCAAACTTTTTATTCTTAAAATTAGTTATTTCAAAATTCGATATACATTTTCTATGAGTTTTATACTGTTTGAGGCTTTCGCGGTTACTCGAATTATTCTTCTTAGCATGGAATTTCGGCTTAGACCGCGTAGTATTTGTATATAAACACCCAGCATTTTGTGGCTCAATGTGCCTTGCACCTTGTGAAGTCAAGCAAAAACCCGCGCTATGATTATGCTCTTTGGTGGCTCGTGTTGTTTGAGTATCTTGAGAACGAGGATACTTGGGCAGATTTGGCCGTTTTGCTGTTTGTGCATCCATATTTACTAACGTTTCGCAAGACTTTGCAGCTTGCATCATCAAAGTGAAAGTCGCACTAAGAACCGAAGGTCGGTGTGGAGCTATTTATAGTCCTCCGTGCCAGGCGCGCAGAGTGGCGTAACGCTGATTGGTCGTCCGAGTGCAACGTAATCCGTGGGGCGTGGCCGTATGACGCACAGTGGTTGTAATGCTTTAGATCGTGTATCACAGGGGTCCACGTTTTACTACGCTTAAAGCCATATTCCCTGTTGATATTATTTGGATGTTTTTCTATTTCTATGGCTTCACGTGAGTGATACGTCTGAAACCAGGGAGGGGATCTTGTACAAGCATTAGAGCCATTTTTAAGACGCGTGACGTCACCGGTGAGCCGGGCCTTGTGAATTATGTTACAGTATAAAATGCTGCGCTCTACATATTTTACGTGATGCCTAACTTTTATACATGAAGTACTTGGGTATTGAAGACAGTCATTCTGACTTCGATTTCAAGTTATCTAAATGTAAATGCATGCTAGATACAGTCATTTTGAAGTTGATTTAATGTTATTCGACTTGTAAATGCGTTTAGAAAATAACTTCTGCACGTTCATAGTTCGTTCTTATTTTAAACGAATGTAAGTAGGAACGGATATTTACTCTAGGAGTTAATTTCGATTCTGCTATTATTTTATATGTATATTTAAAACCTATACATATCTGTACTACATTGATTCTGAGGAGATTGGTTCTCATTGAAATAGAAGTTTGAAGTGTTATCAGTGTTACGAGTCAAATTGAGACAACTTGTGGAGTATTTTTACAATCATTTTTCCTTAACTACGACTGGGATAAACGCTAAGAAGTCTCTAAATGCAAACTGACCTAGCTGGCAACAAAAAGGGCAAATAATTCAGGAGTACGAGACGTCTCATTCTAATTTGACGTCTCAGCGAAGCCGTAACAATAATAGTAGATTATGCAATGAGGGAGAGAAATTGCACTGAAGCAAAATATCGTTCCCTCCAAGTTGCATATACTATTTTTTTACGTTGCAGGAAGATTTAAAACAAAAAACCCGTTTTTTAAACGTCATTTATTGACATTTTAGTTACAATTATTGGTAAAAATTAAAGTTGGTGGCACTGTAAGTCATTATGACAAGAGCTCACAATTATGTCAAATTCGAGGTTAGCAGGTTAGGTTTTGTGTCAGTTTGTGTCAAAACTGACGCAAAACCTAACCTGATAACCTCGAATTTGACATAATTGTTGTGTCAGTCATAATGAAAACCCCTTAGGGAAATTTTTGTCTTATTTAGTCTCTAGGGAGTAAATGTTTTACTTCTGTCACAATTTTGATGCTATAGAAACCGACTTCTACTCCCTGTCGTGGAAAAAGCCTTATTACAAGTTCCACCACATATTCTTATTTTATGCCATCAGTACTCATTACGTCATTACTACTGCTTGATGAAGAGGTCTCGAATTTGATTTCATGAGAATCGTCTACGATACCAAACCTGAAGATAAAATTGCCTTCTAAAAACAATATTCTGAATCAAAAAATAATATTACAACATAAAACAGTCTTACACACAAAACACCTTCTAATTCCGAAAACGTATATGTTATAATTGCAAGAAGAGATTTGAACTTTTATTTATATTGAAGCTCAGTTCATATGTCGCACATGTAGATTCAATTAGAGCTATTGGCTGGACTGAGTAAACCCACGACGTTCCACTGAGCAAACTTATTATTTTAACAGTAGTTTAGAAGGGAACTTATATATTGCTATGGTATTGTACCCGGAGGATATTCGGTTCAATTGATTATTTAAGTTTAAAGAAGTAAATAAATAACAGGATTGGTATGATTTAATTGTGAACATGTTGATACTAAAGAAAGTTGTCGAGTTGATCATATCTAAATATAAACATTAGATGGGGTTATTTCAAAGACCAGTAACTGGAAATGGATGTTAATAATTGATTTTATATTAGTACGAGATGTCACATTTAATAAGGATGCTTATGCTGGAGCAATATTATTAAGCAGAAGTTTACTGTGAAATAACCCTAAAAGCAATACTAAATATTGTGAATACATCAAAAAATGTATATTAAATTACAAATTGTTTAATAAGCATAAGATTGGTTCCATAACATATATTGATAATTACATGAATATGAGTACAAATTAAGGAAATTTGATTACGAACTACATAAATAATATGTAATTGTTAATAATAAATAAGACAGAAGGTAACTGAAAGCAAGATTAAAAGGGGGAACTAAAAAGAATAATTAAAAATGGTTATGTTGAACAAGTGAGAGATTTATTAACATTTACAAATATTAAATGGAATTTAGTATTAAGTGAATGTGAAACAAATGATATGTCAGTTATGTGGCATTCTTTTGAACAATTAGCAACGAAATCTACACTGCACCAATTACTTAAACGTTGCTTTATTTTGTTATTAACAAAACTGGTTACATATTATTAAGATAGCTTAACAAAACACACATGAAAAAGCTAACTTGCTGAACGCACAGTAGAAATATGTCTTTCTTAATGCTTTGTTTCTATTGCCAACTGTTCTGCTTAAAAAGTTGCTAAGCTTCACCAAAAGTTATTATACTGCATTTACTAGGCAATAAAAGAAAATTAAAACAAAAAGCGGAAAAGTAATAGTTTCAACATGTAAAAATGTTTATGTTGTAGCTGCTCTTGATATGCTAACTGAATAAAACAAATAATAGTAATCAAACTGAATGGGGTTTAAATTGTAAACGTTAATTCAAGAGATATAAATTATCACTTAAGGCATGATTAATAAAAGTAATTCGCGGTGAAATGCAAGCGGGGGCCACTGGTAGTGCACGTCTGCGAATATATGGCATCGCGGAGAGAAGAAATGGACTGAGTATTACGTTTGCTGGTTCTTGTATGCAGGCGGGGGCCATTGAAGTTCATCTGCGATTGTATGGTGTCGCCTACAAAATAAATGGACTGAGAAGAAACCGTGCAACTGAATGTACTGCTTTTTCTGCCAGCTAGGGTCATCAGGTAATTCTTAGTTTGGAGTTGATAGCGGTTCTCAGTTTCCAGACTGCATAGCCCAGCGGTATCATTGGAAGTAACCTCCCCTTAAGAAAGAGGACATCTACAGTGTTAGTGTGGTGAACGAATACACAACTACCTAGGTTGCACATTCTTTTATCATGTTCAATATAATAAATACAAAGAGACGAGGATTATCTGATTAAACAGATTGGAATTAGTTGTTTTATTCAGTACTAAGTGCAATTGAGATTATTTCAAAGCTTGATATAATACGATAATATCATTTAAACAAGTTTACATTGGCTCTAATGGCAATTTAATCAAATTGCTATTTAACCCAAGTGTTATAACCCAACCATGAATTGAGTTATTCATGTTCTATCCAGCTAGTCAATTGAAAAAAAAGATTTAACGATTAAACTAGAAAGCAGAATACTGTTCTATCCAATTAAATTTGTACCTAATATTTATATACGCATTTTTTAATAGCTTTAGAAACATAAATTAATATAAAAAATAGTAATACGTACATTCATTGCAAAATGGATAAAGAACGAAATTTATAATAAGAAATACCCTTGCCTAACTAACTCTTGCTTAGCAAATACTTCAAAAATATATATCATTAGAACCAAATGTACCCAAAGCAGACCACGAAAATAAAACTATTGCTGGAAAAATAGATTGCACAGTCATCTACAGTAGGTGTTTCAATAATGTTGCTATAATTTAGTTCCGTGGCAACATATAATTAACATATATAAGCTACTAGTGAAATGCTATAGCAGGAAAGCATATAAATAACATTCAATCTCTACAGCAATCAAATCTGCACTACACGAGATAATTTTAATGATCCTATTTTAAACTTCAGAACCAGACGGCGAGGTATTGAATTAAAAAGTTTTGTATTATTGCCATAAATTCATTTCTCCCATTTATATTGATGTCCCAAAATTCAGTCATCCAATACCTGTCAGTCCGTTTATTAAATTCCGATAGAAGTTATGACCTCCTCACATCCAGTGCTTTTACCGACTTTTATGTGCAGTACAGTCAGGAACAAATTTGGTACTATATATACTGTCGGGTTCTATCGCGAAATCTGTGATATTTCCGCATCTTACGCTCGTTGATTGAACCAAAGCAACACTGGCAGAAAAAGAGGAAATGCTTACATCTGCAAAGTCCTGTTTACACCTGCTGTAGCATGTTGGAACGCTTTCAAAGGAAGACAACGGAATGTTGAACACAGCAAAGCTGAAAATCAATTGATTGCTCTTTACGACCCTTCATATTGGAAATGTCCGACTCGTGTCGGTATTTTAACCTTTCACTGATCACCACCCTGTGGAAATTTGCTTCCACAAAAAATAAATTCCAGGCAGTCCCTCAGACTCATTAAGGCTTTAATGTGCAAATTAAAATTTCCTTAAATTTTTATGCAAGGCTCTTATAATT
Source organism: Agriotes lineatus (assembly GCA_940337035.1). Lineage (NCBI taxonomy): Eukaryota > Metazoa > Arthropoda > Insecta > Coleoptera > Elateridae > Agriotes > Agriotes lineatus. Next base: position 131,811,421 of record OW679196.1, on the reverse strand, counting down.
ACGATAAAGCATTATATTAAAAATTTATCTTACTGCAATCTTCATCATTTATTTTAAGAGCTGTGCCAGAATAAAGCAGCTTGTAAATCGAAACAAAAATATTGCGACTATTCAAGAACATTTAGACGACTTTTTTAATATTTTAATCGTATATGTTAATGATGTAGTTGCTACTATATCATTTAAATGATGTCAAGAAAATTAATCTATTATTATGATACACGAAGTGGTATGATCAATCATAACAAAGAAATATTTAAAACTAATAAATTTGAAAGATTGCTATAATTAAATCTTGATGGGTGTTAATTTTTAAAAATTAATAATGAAATTAATTGAGGCAATGAGAGAGGTAATTTGATAGTAAGATATTAATTGAATATACAAATTTGATGGTTGCAGTGAATGTTAATAAAGAACAAGCCAAGGTTACAATTGACAAATGTATTTGTTATAATAATCAGAATGAATATCCTGTAATAATATTATATTTAAAATTGAAAAGAGTGTCATAAGAATAGTATTTAATAGGAATGAAATTTTGGTTTAAGCTAGTTACATAAATAAACTCATTGAAAAATGTACATTGGTCTTAAAGTATTTAATTCTGCTTAATAAAAGCTAGAAATTATGACTTATTTGTATAGTTGTTTGGTTGAATACAAATATTAAGGCTGTTAACAAATTTACGAGGTATAGAAATGAAAGTGAAATATTAATTTTATTGGGGCTGGACAATCTGTGAAGAGATTGACGAATACAGTGAATTACATAGAAAGAACCAGAGAACTACTGAATTGGAGAAGATTGGATTTATTGGTGAACGTGACACATAATTAAATATTTATTTTTGACATTGGTGGTTGTATGGAAGTAAGGTTATTCACCTAGAAAGAGGTTAGTAGGAGTGCTACTAGAATTGGAAGGCTTCTGAGGGGATTGCTGAGTGCAGTGGACTATCTAAGGAATAAACAAGATAAGATCAGATTCATTTATAAAGCTGAAACTTACCAGGAGTCTATTGGAGTTGAAGTTGACGTTTGATGAGGTGATTGAAGCTGGATTCAGCGGATTCTTGGAATTGGTTGTCAGGAACAAGCTGTAGGTATCACACAAGGTGAACATCGGGATCTCTTGAGGGAGGAGCAGTAGTGTTTGGATATTTGCAGAGTGCGCTTAAGAAGTGATAAGGTTTGTGTTAGTAATTAATATCAAAACATCTTAAATAACGAGCAATAAGGGAAAAAGTAAAATGCAAAACAGTAATTATTTTAATAAATTAATTAATAATTATGTCAATGTAAGAAATAGATTTGTCAATACCTGGTTTGAGAAGATGTAGAAGTTGGGTTGACGTTTGATGTCATTGAATAATTAAGAATCAATTTAAAAATTTAAACTTCAACTAATAGAGATCTAGATTTGGCGAACCACCCCTGAAATAAGAGTACTTGATTTGAAAGCAACTATAGTTTAACTAACGGGGCATTGTATTAATTAAGGGCAATCTTAAAGTAAAATATTGAATACATAAATTATATGACTATTTCAAATATATGAAATAACTCCAATATATAACATAAGGTCACCCAACGTGGTGCAATTGTAATACATAATTAATGACTATGCAGCCGACGAGGAGCTAGCATATCCAAAACACTATATTGCCAGTAAATTATATCATTTAACCTGGCGATAAGAAAATTTTAACGAGTTTAATAACTTTGCTTTATAAAAACTACAGTTAACTGATTTATGTTGTCAGAATAAAATCATTGGACGTACTAAAAACTATTTAATTTTTAGGTACATTAAACTTCCGTCTACCTGAAATAAAAACAAAATCATCTATATGGTTCCCATTTATGGAGTTATGAAAAATAAGGAAATACGAACTAGCCGAAACAACTACCAAAGAAGAACTTGCAGCAATTTTAACAGATTGTGCATACAATATGCGAAAATAGAATGGGGAAAATTATAAAGAAGAAGTCATAAAAACAATGTGCCAAGACCATGCAAGAATTATTCTAAACAAATTACAAGAACGTAATTGATCTTTTTAACGATATTGTATTTAAGAAAGCTAGAGATACAAGTAATACTAAGCGTAAAAACCACAAGTTGACGGCAGTAAAAGAAAACTCAGTTCCACGGCACTAACACATGCTGAACATCAAGCAATTGTAAATTGAAATTCGCGCTGTGACCGGTCTGGTGAAAAAGTTAATAGATCTGTGATGTCAAATGTGATTTGTGTAGTTGAGTTAAACAACTCCGCCTGAGGCAAATAAGAATGTATAGATTGAGTAGTACATTGGATGCCGTTGCCGGTCCCAGGCCCGGAGAAAGGAGAAGGGTTGGTGGGCCGGATTAGCACTCCACCCACTGTAAAAAGAACAAATGCTCATAGAACCCAACGACCCGGCAAGATAATGGACAATGATTAAGGACAGTCCTCACACTTAGAAGTTATCGGAACACACATAATTATAAACATTAACTATGGATCACAACAGACAAGACAGCCTCGGAACCCGGACTGATCAAATGGAATCGACCTGGTGAGAATATGGACTGGGACTAAGAAACCAGAACAAAACGAAAACGAAAAAACAAATATGGAGAAAACAGATAGTAAGGCTTGGAGGGTGGAACGTACGATCCTGGAACAAAAACAACAGGAAATAATGCTAAAACTAACAAGACAAATAATTTACACTTGTTGTGTATCAGAGACAAAGAAAAAGGGAAAAGGTATAACAATAACACCATATGAACACTTTATTTTTATATACAGTGCTGTCGAGAAACAGCAACGAGGAAAAGAGGGAGTAGGTATCCTCATTAATATGAAAGTCGAATTGACAACGTGTCTTACATCTCTGAGAGACTGGTAGCAGTGACATTAAAAATAGAACAAAATATACTGCACATCATAAGCGCTTATGCACCAGAAGATTCCAAACCAAAAAGAGACAGACAAAAATTTTACGAGACGTTACAACAATATGTAGATAATATTAAGCAAGGATAACCTCTAGTTTTGGTTGGAGATCTGAATCCGCGCGTAGAAAACGAGATAGTGCAAGGTGTGAAACAACGTTTCAACGAAGAAATTACCAATAGTAATGGAAACACGCTAACACAGTTCTGGGTAGATAATAACCTGAGAATAAGTAATACCTATTTTAATAATAAAATACAGTACAAATACACTTGGAGTAACAATAGGGGAAACAAATCGATTATTGATTACATAATATCAAATGAGCACATTCATCCCTCCCAGGTACTAGATGTCCGAACGTTAAATTCGGCTGAAATTGAAAGTGATCACAGGTTACTATTGGGCAAAATACGACTAACAATGCAGAAAACAAAAAATATCACACCAGTGTATGAGGATAAGTTGAAGATAGAACTACTAGAAGATCAAAGTGTAAGAAACCTATATCAAACACGGCTAAAACAACAAATCTTTTAAAATGCAATACACGAAGCAGATAACATTGACGAAGCCTGGAAAAAATTTGAAACAAATATATTAGCCGCAGCCAAAGAAGCATTGGGTACAAAAAAGGTTAATAAGAATAAAGCGATTATAAATAAGACACCATGGTTCTCCGCAGAAGTTAAAGAATTGGCGAAAGAAGAAAGAAAAGCTTATATGAAATATAAGTTGATGCCCAGCGCTCAAACACACGAAGAGTACAAAACAGTAAGAAACAGAGTTAACGACAGTATTAGACAAATCAAAGAAAGTTACTGGGAAAATACTCCAAAAACTTAGAACGCGATTTTTATGGGCAACAGAAACAAATCTGGAATATGATTCGTAATCAGAAAAAGGAAATAAGAGAAGATATAGAAAGCAGCAAGATAAGTGAAGAAATATGGCTAGAATATTTTGGAAATCTATACACAACAAATTTACAAAATCAAGCAGCAAACATATTAGAAGACGAAGTACAAATCCGGTTAGAAGTAAATGATGATGATATAAGGGAAACATTGCAGAAATTAAAAAAAATAGGAAATCTCCAGGTGAAAATAACATTACTAAGGAGATGCTGAAATATGGTGGAGAAAGCATAATGTTTGAAATGATAAAATTAATAAAACAAATATTCGAAATTTCGAGAATACCAACCCAGTGAAAAAAAGGTATAATAATACCGATCTTTAAAAAGGGACAAAAACAGGTCCCTACAAATTATCGAGAGATTAATTTACTCGATACCACCTTAAAGCTAACAACCAAAATTATAACACAGAAGCTTACAGAAATAAAATTATAGAAATAGGAGATGAACAAAGCGGGTTTAGAACTGGTCGGTCATGCAACGACGCTATATTTATTATTAGACAAATAGCTGAAAAAGCATTTGAATATAACAGACCAGCTTATTTTTACTTTGTCGACGTAGAAAAAGCATTTGATAATATACAACTACATCACATAATACAAATACTAGAGGAGAGTAATGTTCCACAAAACTTAGTTGCATTAATCAAGCACATACAGTGTGACCAGTAAAGTCCGCATCATATGGGATTTTTTTTTATTAATAGCTTTTTTCGAAATTTGACTTTGGCATCAATTTGTGCTTTGATCGAGATGAAAATTAACCAAAAAAATAGTAGTCACGTCATTCGCATTATCTGTCAAATTTAATTTTTTTTTCAAAAAAAATTCAAAAGTGGGGTTATTTCTTAAAATATCGAAAAAATTTATTCGAAAAAGTTTTTTTAAATGCAATTTTTAACCCATATGCAAAATTTCAGCTGTATAAGATAATTTAGATTTTTTGCCCATTTTTTTTAAATTGCACCACTGTTCAAAAGTAAGACTCAACGCAACCTACATAAAACTTCTTAGTTTTGATGATGCTTTATTCCAGACACATTTTCTTTAAAGTAGCGCCATATTAAATATGTGTTTTTCTAAAAATTCAAATAGGGCTATTAAAATTTGGTCACATGTGATGCAAAGTTTATTTGTTTTTGACCCTGTATAATGTAACTTCATAAAATAACGTGTATTACTTTTAGACACAAACTGCGATTTCAAAAATAGTTAATTTATGGAGTTACATTATACAGGGTCAAAAACAAATAAACTTTGCATCACATGTGACCAAATTTTAATAGCCGTATTTGGATTTTGTAGAAAAACGCATATTTAATATGGCGCTACTTTAAAGAAAATGTATCTGGAATAAAGCATTATCAAAACGAAGAAGTTTTATGTAGGTTGCGTTGAGTCTTACTTTTCAACAGTGGTGCAATTTAAAAAAAATGGGCAAAAAATCTAAATTATCTTATACACCTGAAATTTTGCATATGGGCTAAAAATTGCATTTAGAAAAACTTTTTCTAATAACTTTTTTCGATATTTTGAGAAATAACCCCACTTTTGAATTTTTATTGAAAAAAAAATTAAATTTGACAGTTAATGCGAATGACGTGACTACTATTTTTTTGGTTAATTTTCATCTCGATCAAAGCACAAATTGATGCCAAAGTCAAATTTCGAAAAAAGCTATTAATAAAAAAAAATCCCATATGATGCGGACTTTACTGGTCACACTGTATATGAAAATAATACTAGTAAAATTAAGGTGAATGGTAAATTAACCGCATAAATTCCTATAACCAAGGGTATCCGCCATGGACACTCGCTCAGACCTTTATTAGTCAATTTGTTCATAAATAAAATAATTACAGATCTAACACCTTTACAAGGTTACAATTTGACAAATAATCACATTAAGATGATTTGCTACGCAGACAACGCGGCATTAGGCGCAGATAACGAAGATAAATTACAAAGACTTCTGTTCTGCTTCTCGCAAAGCTGTAGTAAATATAAAAGTCGCTATTTCCAAAACTAAATGTCTTACAGTTAGTAAAGAGCCCCTAAGATGTAAACTTGAGTTAGAAGGACAAGTCATTGAGCAAGTGAGCAGCTTCAACTATATGGGAATTGAAATAACCAGCGCAAAAATGCTATATGAGGAGGTACAAAAACAAACTAACAAAGCTTTAAAAATATCGGGGTGCTTGAACGACTGCATATGGATAAATAAATACTAAAATGTGGAAACCAAAACACGAATTTACAAATCAGTTATAAGACCTGTACTTAGATATGCAGCAGAGACCCGCGCAGATACAGTAAAGACCCAACAAACATTAGAAACAGCAGAAATGCAAATCTTACGAAGGATAACTGGGAACACTTTAAGAGACCAGAGAAGAAGTGAGGACATAAGGGACCAATGTAAGATACAAAAAACAGGAGACTGGGTGAAAAACCGTAGGGCAGAATGGGACCAACACATATCGAGGATGGACACTAGACAAGTAAAGGTGGCCAGAGATAATGTTCCACGAGGAAGGCGTAGTCCAGGTAGACCAAAGAAAAGATGGAAGGATCATTTGGGATAAAACAAGCTGTAAGCTTATATGCAAGTAGTAGAAGAAGAAGAGTTAAACAATCAAAACTAACTCTCATAACGTTCACGATGCAATTTCTAAACACAACCGGGGTTATGTCGTAAACAAACCCCTTTCGTCACAAATAAGAAGAAAAGGAAAGTCAGGCCGGTCAGCAATACAGTTGTAAACGCTCGAAAAGAGAAAGTATTTTCCACCGACGATTTCAAGCTACAATAGAGCTGGACAATCGTATTGTACTGAATAGAATAGGAAATGTCCCTTCCATTTAGGCGCAGATATATAAAGACAGTAGCTTAGTTTTCGGGAAGACGCACTTATCGCTTTCACTTGCACTGTGACTTAATATCACGTTTTCTGCATATACCGACTTGTAAGCATTTTGCTCAGTCGAGGAGCAAGGTCAGTTTCCAAGGTCTTTATTTAATAATTAATTCGGTATTGAAAACCAGGCTATTCAAATTCGTATTTTAAATTAATATGATCGAATTTGTTTGTGTGTTCTAAAGAAATAAAAAGAATAATATTGTGTTCCACAAACTTAATTCCGCAGTAATAAACAACGTAATGGTTTCAGTGGCGCAACCACAAAAGTGGTAATGCCCGACAAAGTAACCAAACTGGTTTGGATATAAAAAAGTCAAAATCACTAATCATTCCAACCGCAGTAAAGCTGTAAGTAAACTTACAAAAATTGGAATTGATAAACAGCAATTAATAAAAATAACCCGCTACTCCACATTAAACTCCATCAAACCATATCTTCGGATGGACCCAGAATATCATAGAAAAATAATTGAAAAAATTAGTGTGATCTTCAACCGTACTCTGAGCTGCCGGTTTCCTCAATGTCTATGAAAGAATGTATGATTTCAGGAACACTGTCAAATGCAATATCTAATGTAGTTTCGGATGCAGATGCAAAGAATGGAAATGTATTTCAGAATTGCAATTTCTTTATTAATTGTACTAATGTAAATACCAATAAGGAATTTAATCTTTCCAATATTTATTCAGAAAGTAATTATGCCGAACTTCCTGTGTGCATGTAAAATAGCTGTTTTACTCTGAAGAAATATATCTCGTAAATGTTCCGCCTCAAAATCTCTCGTGCTAAGTATTCGGATTTTTGTTGAGCGGCAAACTTACTTGACAAATTTCTTAGAAAACCATTCTGACAGAAAACGTCAAAATATAATCGGCTATTTTAGTGCACTTGGGATATTACTGTGAGTAATTGTAGATACTAGACTTACTTTTTGCAATAATATAAATTTTATCATTAAGAAAGTTGCTAAAAATAAAATTTTTAGAAATAATATCGAGTAAACTAAGTATTAATGCTAGAATTTTAGTAAAGGGTGTTTTTTTTTGGAGGGATACAACTTTAAATTGAAATAAAACACAGAAATATGTTTTTAATATCCATGAAATTGGCTTTATCTGAAAGATAATTTTATGGCATTTATGTTTGGATATGATTTCGGGCATGTGACCGCCGCGATTGGATTATACATGACGTAATCTGAAGGTCCAATTTTCACACACTCTTTTCGCAGTAAATCAGTCCAGATATCGCCCTCTGCAATGTACATCAAAACTGTGATCAAATCTGTTTTTTCATCCCGAAAAACCATTAATGCTAAATTTCCTGCAGATTCTGCTATTATTAAGATAAATATTTAAAATAAAAAACATAATAACTTTGACTATTTTAAAAACTATCAACTTTTCAACCAAGATAAGTTAGGCTACATCGTCATATTTTAGCCTCAAGAATTTGTGCTAGCGTTTTGTACCGACCTTTTAGAGATACCCTATATAGCCACTAGGAAATTATTGTCGAAATTTGAGACCAACCGGTGCATAACAAAAAAAAAATTAAAGGCATTTAATCTAATCGTTTTGCTTATTGTCATCGATAGAACATTAGGTCAATCAGAACGAATTCAGATAACATCTATGTACAGTGGTAGACAAAATACTGTTATACAGTAAATATAAGCCGTTCACGATCTTTTTGGGTCAGGTGAGGCTGTGACCATCTAGTAATTTTGTTGGCAGAACCTCTGTTGCAACTAAACTACCTCATGGAAATTGACACTTTTTGTGTTAGATTAGGTTGTTTTCAGTTTAAGGTTATATTTTCTGAATAGGTACATTGTTGCCGGATATTCTCTAGCCTCCACATCAACTCCCGTTCTTTTAAATTTGGTCTGTCCTTTTTAAATTGGAAGTAGCATCGTTTAATGGAAATTTTTTCTTGTAACAAAATTATTTTGGGCATTTTGAGTTTTCCTTGACGGAAATTAAAATTATTTTTACACATTTGATAAATCATTTATTTTCTTACAAATATTAAAATAATAAATCTGGCAATGTACTGGCAAGAAAATGTCGAACAGACACTGACAGAAAAAAAAAGTTGCATCCGCTACATCATCGAATCAGTTAGTCCAACATGAAAAGAAAAAATCATAGCCAACTCGGTCCCAAAAAGGTCGTGAACGGCTTATAGATGTAACTTTCTAGATAGGGAAATGATTCAAAAGAAAAAACAATACAGTTTTATAACCGTGACTTAACAACTCTGGTGCTTTCCATTCAAGTCCACTAGATCTTTTCAAATGATATAATTGCCTCATTTATTTAATCACAAATTTATAAACCATTGCTATAGTTTAGTGTTTTTTTCAGATACGTATTTTTACTGATAAAATCTATCATCTTTAGGATAATGCTGAAATTTGTAAGCACTTTCTAAATCTATTTAACCACTTTTAATCAATCTCGTATACAGTACAGAGAAACAGATTTTGCATCTGTTTATGCTAATTTGATTTTTTTCGCTATTTATTTTCAAATCACGACATAGTTATATTTTCTACACGGAAACGATATTTTACCCTGACATTAACTCTTTGTCGTCGTTATTTTGTTATTTTTTCTATTTCTCTATCGCTCTTCCGGTATATTGGTTTCTACCGTGGTCTTCCGATTCCCAATCTTGATTTCCATTGTTATTTCTTCAACTTAAGAATGTAAAATGGGCAAGAGAAAAAATTTTTGTCTCTCAACAATGCATCGCAAAACTAATGTTTTTACTGTAATAGAATTTCATTGTGTAGATGGTAAACAGTTATAGCAGGTAAGGAAAAAATTAAATGAAATAATAATGGCAGTTTTATGTATTGGATTAAACACTACTTCTCCATCCGCTATCGTTTCTGTGAAAGAAATCACTCTGTATAAGTGGAACTTATTAAAGCAATGTGAGATCGTTTATATAAAAGAAAATATTTTCTAGTTATTACGTGTGTACTTATCTGGCTCTTAATATAAAATTATGAAATAATTTCAAACAAATAAAGTTAAGCAACGATTACAATAATAGCGGAAAGAAAATAGTGGCAACAGCAAGAAATACATCTGCCAAACTGATTACTGTTAAATTACTGCCCCATATAATACAACTAATACAAAAATAAAATCATTAAAATTAGTAGAGCTGCTCGCCAGTGAGGCGTTTGACCTGATATGCGGTAGGTCAGTGTAATCAATCATTTATTTCGAAGCTCACTCATCTAGCACATCTGTATTCAGAGTACTCGGTCATGTTGCTAACATAACACTATAAGCAACTGTATTACTTCCCTACCAATATAAAATATTTTGTATCTATGTATTTTTGTATGCCCTAAAGCAAAGATGGCGAACCTTTATTCATCTACGTGCCATTTTTTTCTAAAGAAATGTTTAATGAGTCCATGACGTGCCATCAAACAATCTTGACTTAGTGGTTAATGGAGAAAATATAAAACTAAATACTATCAATTTAACACTTTTTATTTGCAACCAAAAATATATATTTTGTACAGCAATAGTAACGTTATGTTTATTTAAATGAAAGAAAAAATTAGTGCGACTTCAGCTGTTGCAAATTAGATGCTAAATAACTTATATTAGCTTCATACTTTGTTACTTTTAGCAGAATGCAAGCTGAACTGGTGACAAACGGCTTCTAAGCGAATCTTTAATGTTATTCATTTCTGAAAATAATGACTCGCATGCATAGGTAGATAAAAATATTGTTAAGATAACAAAAACCAGCTTCTTCAGACAGCTAAATGTGTCTGGAATTAAATTCTACGTTTTTATAATTTTGATATTGGCATTTTTACTCATATTACCTGATACAGATAGTCTTTCTATTTCATTTAATTCCAACTCTTTCCTTGTTTCGATACATTTTTGAATCCATATTGAACTACACTGGAAATCAATCAGCTGCATTTCAGTTTCTCCAATTTCCAACCAATCAAATTTGGCCAAGTTTAGTTTAACAGGTGAAGTCACATCAGGATACATAATAAACTTCAGTGTTTCCGATAATTCTTTAAACTGAGAAAATCTCGATGACAATTCTTTTATTGAAGAAGTAATTACCGAATTAAACTCTGCAGTGACTTTTGCTTGGTCTGGTTTTTCGTGTAAATCCAAATCTCTGGTGATTTTTTTCAAGTTTGGGAAAAACTTGCAGTTTAGCCTCGAAAGCACGAATGAGATCTATCATAACACAATAATTGTTTTATTTGCGCCTTGAAGCTTCATGTTCAACTCATTGTTAAATATAAATTGTTTCGATTAGGTACCTAAATTCCTTAATTAATGCCGTGCCCAAATTATTTTGTCACGTGCCATCAGTGGCACGCGTGCCATTGGTTCGCCACCCCTGGCCCTAAAGTATTCACCCACCAGCGGTTAACCTCGAACTTGAAACGCAGTTCTTTTGCTACCACCACCGAGTTCAATTTCAATGAGTAACAGGAATGCAAATTTCGTGTTAAACTCGGCTACTAAAAAGCGATAAAAACTTGTTAGTGTCGCTACCATATCATTGTTATCCTCCCAGCACATGTGAAGTTGAAGTTTTAACAAAACAGAGTTCTAGTGAACTTTATCCCCCGCAGACTGGATCCACGTTAAAATCAGAAATTTTAAAATAATGTGTGTCCGGTTGAAAATTTGCATTACAATGTTAGCGGGTGGGTGGTTAAACTGTGTTCCAAATCTCTCATTTCCAAGCCCAATTAATTCACAACTTTTGAATGAATTAAGCAGCGAGTAAAATCGATGCGCAACAAAAATAAACGTGGACAGCTCGCGGCTAAAGGAAAATAGCGGCCACCCTTTACACTCGAGCTTCTGCAGAAAATCCTAAAATAGCCTGCGTCGCGTTATCCGTAATACCTACGAGGCTTGACACAGTGGCGTATCTATCCACCCGCAAACTCCATCAATGCGGAGGGAGAGCACGGCTACTAGAAGTACTGATTTTAACTATGTAATATGTATTGATAGAACCCGTTAAAATTCATTTCAAAAGATTGTCTTTGAAAAATTTCTAGTTAAGTTTCATTATTGGAACTGATGGAAGTCTTCGGTTAACTAGGCTAGATTTTTTTTTATTTTAAAAAATCAAACAAATAACTAGCATCAAAAATGCTAAAGGATTAAAAAAATAAAGGAAAGCTTAATCTGCTATAAAAAATATTTAATTATCAGCTATAATATCCCAAGGACAGTGATAATTACGAAATAATTGTATTACAGTTTCCGAAAGCACGTTGCTTGGAAACAGTCCGACGCCAGCGGAGGAGGGCTGTTGCCTAAAAGCAACGTGCTTGAAAAAGTTGTAATAAAATTATAAGTATTTATCAATGGTCGAGGGATATTCGGTTAGAAAATCGTACGACACTCATTAATGACCAATATAAAAATTATTTCACGAGCCGTAACCAAGACAACAACAAAATTTCTTGGAAATTTTTTGTAGGTAGATCAGCCTAACTTTGAGGGCTTGTATCGTTACGATTTTCTTACCGAATCTGCATTCAAGCATTAATTCATATCCAGAAATTATTTTTCGTGCATTCCAACAATGTCCTAATTTGCCCTCGCGTCCCGCTCGGGCAAATTAATACGACGTTGTTGGAACGCACTCAAAAAATTTCCGGAAAGAATTAATGCTCTTATGAGATTATATGTGACAATTTTTTGCCCTTGAAACTATTAATTTACATTTATTTAGTAAAAGTGCATCTTAAAATACTTGATTGCAAACTGTCAAAAACTAACGTAACACAGCAACCCGAACTGACCGCTGTACACAAAGTGATAACAAAAGGGTTCATTTCATTGGATCACTAATTTCACAAAAAAATGTCACTTTTATATACTCCTACTGTACAATGGCCATGAATTATGATTTATAATTCACGGTTTGCAGCCAATCATAAAATTCTATTTTGGTAATTCAATAGTTTGCAAGTTGCAACCAATCAGAAAATGTTATTTTTATTATTCAATAGGTTGTAGCCCATCACAAAATTCATTCTTATTATTAAATTACTTTTGAAGTTAACAGCTGTCACAAATGTCATAATTCGGAAATATGAACACAAAACTCCTATTGCATAGGAGTAGATAAAATATAGTATTACTTTCGCGATTATGGCCATTATTCACAGATGACTTGGGCTAATTTGGCTCAAATGTCATTTCCGTGAATAATGGCCGTCATAATCGCTCATATAATAATATACTATTATTACTTCCCTCGTCTAAAAGACGAAGAAAGTATTGTAATAGCGAAAAAACCACCTTCCGAGATTTCTTCAGATATTTACGTTTCAGGGTCTCTAGATGAATAAAAACAGATTTTCTCAATTCCGTCTGTCTGTCCGTCCGTCTGTCTGTCTGTCTGTCTGTCTGTCTGTCTGTCTGTCTGTCTGCCTATTGGCGCTATAATTCAAAAACCATTTGTTGAAAGATGACGATATTTTGCATGCAGATTATATATTTACCTGGCATGAAACCGTGAAAACTTTATACAAATAGATATAGGGTAAACACCTTAAAAAATTAAGCTTTGTTTATTTTTTAGTTGACTTTGAAATAGATGGAAGTAATAATTTTCACATAAGTCAGGCTTTACATTTGCCGAAAAGAGGACTCAACAGATACGGGATTATGTCACAAAAGTGTCAAAACGTGTCAAAAATAAGACCGTTTTGTTCAGTACAGGCGAACGCCGCACTCGTTCCAATACGAGAAGTCGATGCGGTTACAATCGCTACGCAGATGCGGCGGGGAGTTCAAACCCCAGCGGGCTACATTTTTTAAAATTTTCAAATTGATCTAATTCGCGCGAGGGAAGTTTCGTATAAACCCCTTTACAGATTATTTTTCTGTTTTCTAATTTATTCCACTTTAACCATGATAATCGTATTCTAACCCAAGTTATAAATACATTGAGAAACAAATATGATGTCAATTTTGTTTTTTAGTATATTTTCTTGGATTATAAGTATTGTCGATAGTTATTGGTGATTACTTTTTTCGTAGCGATATCAACCAATCAAAAGGTTGGATTTAAATATGTAATCTTGTATTATTTCAAAAATACAAAACTAACCAACGCAATACATAACTTTTGTCAACTTGACGTTGTTGTCATGGAGACATTTTTTAGTTAGGTTAATATAAACAAATCGAGCTGCTAATAAAATATTTATTTGTTTCTAAATTTATTCAAAAAATTATCAAATCGAATACAATGCGACCTTGGAGAATTTTGGGTTATACGTCTCAAACTTCCTGCACAATAACAAATCGCGTCACTTTGACAGAATAATCCTCTCGCTTCGCGGTCGGATTATTTAACTTGTCAAACGGACACCTCTTTATTATTGTGCAACAAGTTATCGACATGTAACCCGATAATATGGAAGTATTTATGGTATTACTACTGATTATCTTGCTGATACTCTCTATAACAAACCATATTTCTAAAGAATTTTACATAGCCTATTCAACGCTAATTTAAATAAGAAATTAAGTTTTACCGATATTAGTATTCTTGGCCAGTGTAATTAATTATACCTTTGTCGCCAAAATTCCTAATATTTTCGTTTCTAGTGAAAAATTAGGCCTGTAACCGTGTTCAATGATGCAAGTATTGCACGAATATATTTGCAGAGTGCAGCGTCTTACCAATAAATCTCACGAGAGATTGTATCTTAATGAATTTCGCTATAAAACAATTTCTTGAAGTTTAACAGAGTAAATTAGTAAACTACTTACCTTTTATTTGCTACAAAGTTTAGAAACCTGCAACAAAAATAGAAAATTATGTAATGGTAAACACCTAAAGGTTTTACTTTTGCCATATGTGACAAAAGACAAAAAAATCAAGCTTAGTAACGTGCACTACTAGGAAAAGTGTAAAAAACTCAGTAATGAATGTGGATTCACTAATGAGCTCAACCAAGTAAAAAAAAGATACAGCTTGTAATTAACAAATATATTGAGTTTAAAAAAAAACGCTACACCCATTTAGAAATGTAGGAATTGTCTTAATTTTTTAATATATTGTTTAGGAAGTCAACGAAGATAAATTGATAAATTTATCGTTAAAAAACACAAGTAAGAGATATAAATGTTAATAACCTGTTCCACCACCGCGGCATCTCACACATTTATTTGCCCTTCTAAGCATACTGCGGATAAGATTACCAAATAGGTCTTGCGATCATTCATTCCAGGCAAATTGGTACATCATTTCCAAGTTCTGCAACCGTTCCTGTAGGTTTTGGTACAGTAAACATCTTCCGTCCCATCATGTCACCGACATGTTCAACGGGCGACAAATCTGGATATTCAACGGACTACGGGAGAAGGTTGACGTTTATAACTCTTATTTCTGTTTTATTAACGAAACTGTTCTAGTAAAGACGACGCCGCGCAAGTAATCAGCTCTTTAACTGTATCTGATACCAACTATCAAACAGCTTGGCGATTATTAGTAGAGAAGTACCAAAACGAGCGCGTAATTATTAATTCGAGAATTAAGGGGATGTTAGATATACCAAATGTAAGGCAAGATTCGCATGCTCAGCTTAGATCCTTTTTAGATACATTTTTAAAACATTATCGCGCTTTAGAAAATTTAGAACCCATGGTGAAATATTGGAACACCCTGTTATTTTACTTGATGACAGCAAAATTAGATGTAAGCTCTAGAAGGGAATGGGAAGGTTCAATAAAAAACAATAAATCGCCTAAAATTGAAGATTTTATTACATTTTTAACGGAACGCTGTAATTTTCTGGAAAATATCTACATTAAATCAATTTCAACTGCTGCCCCTCCGAAAAGAAGTTCCAGTGATTTTCGTACTAGAACTTACGCGCACGTGTCGTTAAACAAATATTCAGCTTGTAGCTATTGCCGCGGCACGCACTCAGTATATTCATGCAAAAAAATATTAGACATGTCACCAAATGTTAGACTGACGAAAGTAAAACGGGTTAATCCGTGTACTAATTGCTTACGTCCAGGACATTCAAATTCATCATTCCGATCTGGCTCATGCAGAATATGTCAAAAAAGCATAACAGTTTATTGCACATCAATCTTCAGAATCCTTTCAATACGACACAAATGCCCATTTCAGGTCAAAATAGTACGCTTGGTGGAAACACCACTCCAAGCCATGCCGATCAACTCCCGCAACCAAATTACGATTGCAGTCGATTTCAGTCTCTTATTCCAAATATGGAAAATACGAACCACTCTCAAAATATTTGCAGTATACCAAACATTTTTACAAATGCTCACTGTAGCTATATACACCTTGACTCATTCGTATTACTATCTACAGCTCTCATATATGTATTTGATTCCCAAAATCAACCCGTATTGTGCCGCGCGCTGTTAGACAACGGTTCGCAGTCTAGCTTCATTACCGAAGGCTTAATACGGCGCTTAAGATTGCAAGCCAGAAAAATAAATCTACCAATATCTGCAATAAGTCAGTCTTTAATCAATATTAATTACCAGTCCCAGATTAAAATAAAATCTAGACTAAATGAACATGAAGTCCTGGTTTCCTGTCTCATTATAGACAAAATAACATATATCATGCCCCAAAAATATATCGACATTTCCAAATTAAAAATACCATCCGATTTGTCACTGGTAGATCCAAATTTTAATACACCGTCAAATATTGACGTACTTTTAGGCGCTAGCGTATTTTTTTATCTTCTCGCTACAGGTCAAGTTAAGCTAGGACCACGTCAACCCGTGATGCAAGAAACTAAGCTGGGGTGGATTGTTTCGGGCCCTATACAAATTTCCCAAAAACAGGCAATACAAAAATGTTTTCTAATCTCAAATCAAGAGATTAATAACAATCAATTAGATCGCTTTTGGAGGTTAGAAAGAAAATTATATTCGCGATTGTTATTCTAAAGAGGAAAATGAGTGTGAGATTCACTTTGTAAATCATTTTAGTAGAGACCCTATCACAGGATGGTTAACAGTGAAATTGCCATTTAAGGATAATTATATTCAGTTACATGAATCTAGGGAGAATACAATTAAACGTTTTTATTCATTAGAACGCAAATTAGATAAAAATATTACCCTTAAAGAAAGCTATTGCAGTTTCATGAAGAAATATCAAGACTTAGGTCACATGACTAAAATAATGCCCAGTCAAAATCCAACCTCAAACTTAGCATATTACATACCCCATCATGCAGTTGAAAAATAGGAAAGCTTAACGGCCAAACTACGAGCAGTCTTTGATGCTTCCGCTAACACGAGTTTGGGCCTCTCCTTAAATGATACTTTAATAGTAGGTCCAAATATACATAGTGATTTATCTACCATAATTTTAAAATTTCGTCAACATAACGTCGTGTTAACTGGTGACATCACTAAGATGTATCGCCAAATATTAGTCCATCCTTCTTAACGGAATTACCAGCGAATTGTTTGGCGCGAATCTAGCGAAGCTGAGCTAGAACATTTTGAATTAAACACGGTCACATACGGTACCGCCCCAGCGTCCTTTCTTGCCACACGATGTTTAAAGCAGTTAGCGCTAGAAAACAAAGGCAGATATCCTCTTGAAAGTAACATACTTATGACGGATTTTTTTATGGACGATCTACTTACAGGAAGTCATGATATTGAATCAATGATAACCATTAGAAATAACATTATGCTCGAACGAACAAAGCGTTGTGGCTGATTTGCTTGATCAAAACGAAATAATTTCGAATTACGTGATAACTGAACATAATAGTGTCAAAACCCTAGGTGTATCCTGAAATCCTTTAAGCGATGACTTTCAGTACAACGCTGTCATACCACATAATATTTCTAGTAACGTTTCCAAAAGGCGTATACAATCTTATATATCACAAATATTTGATCCACTAGGACTTCTAGGCCCTGTCATAACACAAGCTAAATACATTATGCAACAACTATGGAAGCTACATATTGATTGGGACCAAACAATATCTGATGAGTTGCATAAATTATGGCTAAATTTTCAATCTCAACTTCAGCACATTAATTCCATTCGTATACCTAGACACGCCTTAATAAAAAAAACCTCAAATGTACAGTTGCACGGTTTCTGCGATGCAAGCATCAAGGCTACGGTGCCGCGATTTTCGTTAGATCGCAAGACGAAAATAATATCCAAACTACTCTATTATGTGCCAAATCACGAGTAGCACCCCTTAAGGCTTTCTCGCTACCCATATTGGAACTATGCGGTGCAGTATTGCTTGGTCAGTTAATGAATAAAGTCAAATCTTCATTATCATTAGATATCGATGCTATATATTATTGGAATAATTTAACTATAGTGTTATCTTGGTTGTCAGCCGAACCACATACTTGGAAAACCTTTGTTTGTAATTGAGTATCCGAAATACAGCAAATTACTGACGTTACTAATTGGCATCACATCAGCTCCCAAAATAATCCTGCAGATGTAATATCAAGGGGCTCAACACCCAAGGAATTAGCAAGTTCTGGTTTATGGTGGAACGGTCCGTCGTTTTTACTATCAGATATCAATCAGTGGCCAACAAATACAAATATTTTGAATTATTCCAGAATGGATGCAGAAGTGCCCGAATGTAAACGACAATCTATTCCGTTACACTGTGCAATTACCCTTGATTTATTTAAAAAATATTCCAGATATTCCAAATTACAGCGGATAACAGCATATTGTGTACGGGTTATTCGGAATCTCAAATCAACTCCAAGTAGCAAACTACGCGGACCACTAACAATTTCGGAAACATCGGATAGCACCCGTGCTCTTGTCAAAATTGCTCAGGCCGAATGTTTTTCTGATGACATTAAGGCAATTAACATCTCGAAAAATGTTAAACCAAGCAGTAAGCTTGCCCCTTTAAATTTCTTTATGGACAGTCACGGACTCTTGCGAGTAGGTGGCCGGCTTAAAAACTCAATGTTAAGCTACAATGCAAGCCATCCGATTTTACTTCCACAAAAACACCCTCTCACAAAGCTTGTAATTCAATACGAACACCTCCGCAACCTTCATGCAGGTCCACAAGCTACACTAGCATGTATTAGGCAAGGATATTGGCCACTCAACGGTAGATAGGCAGTAAGATCTGTAGTTCACAAATGCGTGACGTGTTTCAAAGCTAACCCTAAAAGTGTTTCTCCACAAATGGGTAATTTACCTAAATATAGGGTGACCCTATCCAGGATTTTTTGATCTGCGGTAGTGATTATGCAGACCCGTTTCAAATAAAGGATTGCAAGACCAGGAACAGAAAAATTGTTAAGGCTTACATATGTATTTTTGTTTGCATGGCTACAAGGGCTGTGCACCTGGAACTTGTCAACGAGTTGTCCACCGACTCATTCTTATGTGCGCTTAAAAGATTTGTGTCGAGACGAGGTTTATGCAAAAAATTTACTCAGATAATGCCACTAACTATCGCGGAACAGACATTGTTTTGAAATCTATTAAACATATTCTACATGAACAAAAATTGCACAACTTTTTCTTGCAAAATAACATTGAATGGAGTTTTATCCCTGCCAGGTCGCCTCATATGGGCGGATTGAGGGAATCATGCGTACGGTCTGTGAAATATCACCTCAGACGCATAACCAATAACTTTCATTTCACGTTTGAAGGATTCTATACTTTGATAACTCAAGTAGAAGCGGTATTAAATTATTGTCTTTTAATGCCCTTATCCTTGATCCCAACCGACCTTGAGGCACTAACCCCGAGTTTCTTTATAATTGGCGAAGCTCTCACCGCCGTACCAGAAGTAGATCTGCAGTCCACTCCGATTAGCAAGCTTTATCGCTATAAGCACATCTCAGCATTTGTGGACCAGGTGGTCCAAGGACTATCTTCATCATTTTCAACAGCTCTCGAAATGGCGATTTCTGAAGGAACCCAAGAAGTTAATACTATTGGTACTGCTAAAGGAGGACAACGCGCCTCCCCTACAGTGGCCCATGGGACGCATCACAGCCATCCACCCAACAAAAAACATCGAGCTTAAACGTGCCGTTGCGCAAATATGTGTGTTACCGGTGAGCGAAGAATAATTTGATATAGGGGACGTTTGACTTTATAGGCAATCATTTGCATTTACATGTCGCGTTTAATGTCGTTTTTGCTCTAATGTGTATTGTATATTTGAAAAATTGTAAATTTAGCATTCTGTGTATATACCGCCAACAAGCCACAGCTCATTGTTATATGTTCATATGTATTTGTGTTTTCTTGTTTTTTTGTTGAAACGTAGTCGTTTCAAAGGGGGCGGTATGTTCGAGTTTTGTACAGACCGTTGCTATGCCAGCATTTTGCACAGAGATTTCACCAGCGAGCTAGGTTCCAGGAAATTCTAGCGGTCTCTTTACCTGAGGAGAGAGTTTTCGCGCTGCCCCCACAAATTGCCGTTAAACGCATTTTGTTGACCATTCGTATTCTGTATCTTTAAGAGACGAGTCGTGGCGAGTTGGCATTGTGTTTTAAAAATTATAATACTGTTTATCCACACTAAGTTACGGTGTTTTCTTTATATTAAATCAACAAACGAGTGGTTGCCCACGAAGCAACGCAAGTGGAACTATTTCCCCACACAAACCTTAATCAATTATCTTGCTTGACTTCCTAAACAATATATTAAAAATTCAAAGTAATTCCTGCGATCTAAATGATTGTAACGTTCTTTTTGAAACTCAATATATGTGTCACTTGTGTTTCGTGTTCTGCTGTGAACAGTAATGTTAATTGAATTACAGTATCTTTACAACGGGTGCACCCTGTGTTTTTAATATTTAAGTAGTTTTAAACTGTTTGTGCTTAATATTATCATTATACTTATTTTATTATTGGTATGTGTTACTGTAAACGTGTTTCTGATCTGGCCGTTTTGTAAGTCTTGTGTATCTGAGCATATTCCTGGTATTAAAGACTCATTGGCGCTCTTTTGTAATAATTATTGAATTTAACATTTTTTGAAGAACCCATTCCACTATAGCTGGTCGGTGCTTAAATGTGGCATTGTAGTCACTTTATTTGGAAAACTTGGGTATTAAACTTGGAAACCACTAGACGAATCAAATTGGTTGAGTAGCTTCAGGCAGATTGAAGAACACACTTTAAACCAAAAGTTCTCATAGAATCAAACCATAGAGATTTTAAACACAACTGTATTACTAGTGCTGTAACATTTACATGCAAAATCAGCTGTGATAAGCCCGAATACCCGTGGAATTAATTCTCAGGAAAATTAATAACTGGATACACGACAAACTGAAATGGACGACGTGGTGGAAGTAAATAAGAAAAGATATAACATTTTATAGATGAACTAAAAGATATTATAATGGCAAAGTAAACCAAGAAGAAGAAGATATGTTTTAACAAAAGTCTGATGGAACCCAGTAGAAATTCGGGTTTTCAAAAATTGTAGTTACGCCACTGCCTTGAGATCGTTTTTAATGATTATTTCGGCGTAGTGGACCCAGCTTGTGCACCTCCAGAGACATGTCAGATTCAATCACACCTTGACGTGTGTCCTGTGCACAAAATTTATCTAGCCCGCTACCTGCTATCTTGTCGCGGCTAATCAAAAAGCGATTTATTTTCATATAATCCACCAGATTTAATAAGCTGCGTGATAAATTGCCCCTTAAATTTTTAGAGGGTGGCGAATCCTCCACCACCAGAAATCCTCAAAGCAAAGCGAGCAAAACTCAAGAAGCCCCTAGATATTTCACAGCTAACAAGAGCACAAACGAAAAATTGAATTGTCTGCGTGACATGGAACAATAACAGTATCACTGTCTAGGAAAATTGGCCTGCCATAATCTGATCTCAAAGTTGTAGGATTCAAGCTACTATTATTGGCAGGTTCGTAGAAAGCAGCTTTTTGGTGAGGGCAGTAATTTTAATAAATGTCTCTACCTTGAGGTCATAAAATCTCACGCAGTAGAAATAAAAATAGAATTCTAAAGATGCGAACTCTCTTTTCCAGGTAATAACTGCCCTCATTGCGAGAAACTACTTACAAGAACATTAATATGCTTATTAAAAGTCTTGAGCGGAACGGATCGACTCGACCTCTTGATAGTTATATGTAATGCAGCAACCTAATCGGGCTTTCAGTACCTACGCGTATACAAATACGCCAATTGGCAAAAAGAGGAGCGTTGAACTAATGTATTCAGAACCCGTATAGGGATGTTGTGCGTCTAATTAAAGGGTTAGGGCATAAGTACTCTAAATTCGTAATTAAAATCGTTTCCATCGTGTTAACTCCGTAAGCCTTCTTGTAGATAATAACAAGTTACAAGACAATTTTTGTGCTTATCATATGATATATTAGATTATTATTAAATATTAGAGGCTCTTCTTTCTCTTCTTCTTTTCTTTATTTTAGACTTCCAATGCCTACCGACTACACTAGTTTTCACTTATGTAGTTTAGAACTGACGTATTCTTTTAGATGCCGTAATTTGAGATCACTTCTATTTTTTTTTTTTTTTTATTAGAGGTAGCAGAAGAGTCATCTGTAAATTACGAGCATGTTAAATGCATGGCAACCATCAAATTTCATAACATAGCCCACAGATATTCTTCATTTAGAAATAGGCAGTCGTTTTTTCTTACAATTAAAATAATTCAAATCGCAGTAGTTCATGAAAGATGATGATTAGATAAGATTTTCTTGTCAGTTTAGCTGTGCAACTTTATACAGCTTCCGGCGGTTAATCTGTTTGGGTTGGTTAATTACAAGAACTACTTCCTGTTCATTCAGAGTACACAATTTTATCAGCCATTTTCACCTTGTCGGCTTTTTAGCATGGCTTTGATATTTTTATTACCTCCCGCCGAGAAGTAATATTCTTTAATCTCAAACGGTTAACAATTAAACGTTTCTAATCTTCAAAAGAATTGGAAAGCGAGTCATTGTTTACTTTACTTTCCATCCAACTGGGAAAGGTTTTTCCCGGATAGCTTAATTTCACTTGTCAGGTGACCTAGCAACAACGCCGCAGATTTCTTTGTTAAAGTGACTTATTAAACTGCGATAAAAATACGTATTATTTGAAACTTACTTGATTAAATAAATAATAACAAAAATGGAATGTGGGTAAAATCGTATACACACCACCGTGGAAAGTTTTATTTCTCTCTCCAGATAATCTCTCGACAGGAATGAAACACTTTCCACCTCGGCATGTAATATACTATTACCTCCTGCATTTCTGTTTATGTCACCATGGATGCCACACCAAAGCTCTGCACTATACCGTTATGCTGATTTTGAAATTAAATAAAATGCCATTACAAAAATCTAGAGTCGCTATAATACATTCTTTAATCAGAATTTTAGAAATTTTGCATTAAAGAACATGCATTCCAAGAAAAAAATCATATACTACTATATATCACAGTAGCAAAGGTTCATTTCCTCCTATCTCTAATGCCCTTCGCGACACGTCGGTCATTAAATTTCATATGTTGGAGGAAATAAATATGGTTGCTCCCTAGATATATAAATAACTATTAACACATGGTGAAAGAAAAAAGGTAAAATGTGGCAGAAGAAGAAGGACTGAAGACCTTCAAGGACACATTTATGTTAAAACAGTTGATGATGGTCTCTTTCCCTTGGCGTAGTATAAGCAATGTGTTACGCCAGTTTCTTTTTGTAGAGATTATAGATTTCCTATAATTCTATAGTCTTTAAGGTTCTCTATTTCAGATAAGATTTTCTTTTTTCTTATATCTACATTTTCTCTCTTAGCGTAACCAAGGTACTCTTGCAGTAGTATTAGTACTACGTATTTTTACTGGTTGTGAGGGTATATGTTTCTAAGACGCCGCTTGCCTTACAATCCTTTTCTCATCGTTTCATAGGTTTTATCAATATAGTTATAGAAACGGGGTAGCGCAGTTGCAAAAGCGTTAGGCTTGCATTAAGGAAGTTCTCGGCTCGAATCCCGCAGTGGTTGGAATTTTCCGCAGCCTTGGCGATTGGAATCAGACTCGGTGAGACCATTCACAGTTGGGCACCAAATTAACTGTGCTCTACTCAGAACCACATACCTAAGAGATAGAGTAACAAGGTCCACACATTACCAAAGCACACACCTAACACACAATGGTTGCTATGCAAGCACAAAAGGCGCGCTCCAACTTTGTAACTCACAACTCGGGGCAAGTTGAGCACTACACCGCCAGATGTTAGCCTACAAAGCACCAGCCTCTGCACCGCTAACGTAACAAGAGGTTAACGATAATACATACAAACATCAATATAGTCTGCTTCGTTTACTGACTTCCATTCTATTATTTCTGTTTATTTTTTAGTCGTTTCCTTTCATAGTAAATGGAAAAGGTGGTGAAGAACTAGCAAATTATATCGTTACTGAGCTTTTCCTGAGGGCCATAGAGTTATTCGTTATAAATCGTTTTCGAATACTCAGCTCCATTCTCTTAGAATTTGTAGAATAAAATTTACTTCTTTAGCAAAAATGTGACAATGCTGTTTAAGTAAATATACCATGTATTGGGCAGCTGCTATGAGACGTGTAATAACATTTATCCGTAATGTTACAAGATCACATGTTAACGTTTTTGTTGTATTTTTTACAAAAAGAAATTTGAAATACTTGGCATATATGTAGAATACTTCGTTTTCAAGGTAACTAAGGGAATATCTTTGAATAGTAGCAGCGTGAATCATATACTTATTTCTACCTCAAATATAAAAAATGTAGCCTCAGCTGGCAAATTTGAAGAACAACTCTGTATTTGAACTAAATTTTTTTTTATTATTTGGTAAAGGCCTACAACGTAGCGCACAAATAATCCGCTAGTTTTTCACCACCCTGTATGTCAATCTTTCCTGTGGTTACTGTCTCCAGCTTCTCTGTAACTGTTCTTCATTTTCTTTAATTGTTGCCTTATACATTGCGGACGTTGGTTTTAACATAGCTACGATTATTCTATTGGTGATTTGTCTAAATAGGTATATAGAAGATAGACCAAACAATTTTCGACGTTCTGTAGCCACGAGTTTCTTCTTCTTCCTTGACCTCTTTTTATAAACTTTCCCTTGTAAAATAAGTTGCTGGAGTCGGTACTTGTGCTGTCTCATCATATTGCCAAACTATTCAAGCTTTTTATTTTTAAGGTGAACGTGATTTCCTATTATTTCCGAATCAGTTTTAAAACCACTTCGTTTCACACAGTCCGTGCAGGGTGTTTGGAGAATTCTGCAATAAACTCACGTTTTAAAGACAGGGAGCTCCTTCATAAGTTGTTCTGCTGACGTCTAAACCTACGTTCCATGTAACAAAATCTCGACTATTAGAGTTGTGGATACAGGAAACCATATGCTAATGAATAATTTTGTACATTTTAAGGGCCTCGCTTTTTCGATTCTGGTAATTATAAAATATAGTTACTAAGTAGGTGTATCCTTCAACGTTTTCGATATGCAACTGATTTAGTGTCAGCACCGATGTCGAAACCATAAAAACGCACTACTCCAATCTGTGTAAAGATGTTGAAGGATATGTCCAAGAAGGTGATTGTCCCGAAATTTTCAAAACCATCAAAAATATTAGTCAATAATGTAAACCTTCAACGTCATCGATTCAAAACGAATATAGCAATCTAGCATGCGTTTTTAACGATACCCAAAAAGTATGGCAGTAGTACTGTGCTAGTCTGTATGATGACCCCTGTCAAACACTCATACGTATCAACTTTGATGGATTCGAAACCGAACCAACAATCTTACCCGAAGAGGTAAATTCTGCCATAAAGCGTAGGGCTCAAAATAGAGCACCTAGTATTGACACCATACTAGCAAAAACCATCAAGCTTTTTGATGATCTTGGAAAGCGACAATGCTTGCTATATTCCAGAAAATATAGGAAATGTGCATTTGGCGAGATGACTGGGTGACCTCTATTATTATTATTATTCCCTTACACAAAAAAGGTTCCACCAGCGTTTGGGACAACCATCGCTTAATAGCTTTGCCTTCACATGCCAGTAAAGTCATGAACTCTTTACCCTCCGGGCAGATACTTCAGGAACAAGCAGGCTTTGTAAAGGGGCCAGATAGTAGGGAACAAATTCTGAACTTCAGATAGCTTATTGAGAAAGCAAACAAGTATTATACCGCTTTAACATCTACTTTGTAGATTACTCCAAGCCATTCGATATACTAGAAAAAAAATGGTCAATTTTAAGAGAAATGGGCACCCCACTTCACTCGGTAGAAATTCCTTGCGACTATATTCAGAGAGCTAAGCAGTGGTGAAAATAAGTGGTGTAATATCCAACAATTATCCAGTTAAAAAAGGCGTTCGGCAGGGATTTGTGCTTTCGCCCCTTCTATTTAACGTATATGTCGTAAGCTAATTACAAATTCAGTCGTTTTATAAATGACTAGGTCATTATAAAATAACCAGTAATTTCAGAATTCTTACAATAGGACTTAAAAATGCCGAACGGCTCTCAGTCTTTATAAAACGTTCCTCAATTTTGTTTGTTTTAGAGTATTACTGATTATAACCAGTTGTTTTGTAAAAAACTAGAAAGTGACTAGGCATTTTATAAAACACCAATTTATATTATTGATTATTTCTATAACATTTCAAACAAATAAAAAGTACGTCGGATATTTC
>OW679196.1:131721769-131784768 GCA_940337035.1 Agriotes lineatus | reverse complement strand
AGGTGAAATTTAAAAAAAAACCTTAAATCCCTTTTTAAATATTTTAAAAATACATCTATACGCCGAAACAGAATGCTTTAATTCAACAAACACGGGAGGTATAACGGCTTCTATAATTCACCCTGAATGCAGATGTGCACCTTTAAGGGTTGATTAAGGAGAAATCTTGAAATATGTTTTTAGACATTTGTGTTGGATACCTATGCAAGCAAACACCAAGTCGATATCTATGAGATATTAAAAAATTCCAATTCGAAGGACGAAGTCATTGGACTATCCGGCATACTCAAACTTGCTCAAAAGACCATACAATTTGTTAAAATCTCCACAATTAAAGAACAACTAAACAGAAATCGTAATGGCTTTACCTAGGATTTATTAAAGTCACACTTTAGCGAATACTACATGATGTACAAGAAAATAATAAAAAAAGTTTATCCAAACCCTCAGATAACAACAGATGTACAAAACTAGTAATGTGCATCTACTTTGCACCAAAAATTTGGAGTGCGGCGTAATCTGGGGCTGTATGAGTGTACTCCACTGATGAAGTTTTCAAACGGCTTACAGAGTTAAGGCTGCCAGTTCTAACAAGAAGCCGAAGGCAACTGGCTTTGATTGTTTTAGTTAATGGACTTCACTGCCGAAATTTTCACAGGTCAGGTGTCAGAGTCCAAATGAGAGGATTGCATCAAATATAACACACACAAAAATTAAGGAAGTAACACGTAGAAAACTACTAGCAGTGACACATGTACATTTACCAAAATTAATAATCCGCTAATACTGTGGTAAATATGGTTATGGTATTGGTACAGGGGTTTAAAAATCAGATTAGTAAGATTAAAAGAATACAGTTTAAAAATTACAAAGATGAATTTAGATGTGAAATAAATATCAAAATTATTAAGATGTATTTATGCCTGGCGGGCGGCCTACCCAGTCGATTTAAATAATTGGGAACCTGCGTTCGAAAGAATAATGGGTAATAATGCTGTTCTCTAATACGTGACGCTCACCACATCACCACGTGTCATGAATTTGACACGCGACAGCCGGGTGTGATAGCGAGGATACGGAAGCTCTGACCTTCCACCTTGCAGGCCAAGCTCCTTCATGGGGTGTTAGTGCCTCACCATTATTATTTAGAAAAGAAAGGAAATAGAATTTATAATTTAATTAAATGAAACTAATTGGGAAACAGTAAGATTTTAACTTAATTTAATATCTGAAATGAAAATGGAAGCTAATGGCAAATACTTTTTCGAAATACACTATTTAACGTAGTAGCTATTAGACATATAATAAAGCTTCAATAGTGTGTTGGACTGTAAAAAATAAGCTAGATCGCTAAAGAGATACTTTATTTATTAGAATAAAAATTGTTGATAACAAAAATGATGTAATACAATTTGTAGCGTTTGAAATTAAGAAATAAACATCTTTATAAAAGTTTTTTGAAAGATATTTTGGTGAATAAAAGGGTTAAAATTGGAAATAAAATTGGCGTGGTGAAAAAGAATAAAAAGTAAAATGTTAAAAGAAGAAGATTAGCAGATTAGATGGATTAAGATTAGAATGTAGTGAAAAGACCAATCTAATACAGTTATAATTTAAAAAGGCAAATAAGAGTAAGGGAATGCTACATTGAGTTTATTGTGGAATTACATTGTATCTACTGAATTGGATAACAAAGGAAATGGTTTACATCGACATCATTAGCAGAGTGAACGTATTTGTGGAGCTTGTCAAGTGACATCTTGCGGCTTGCATCTGGTCAAGGTTCGTGGTACCGGTTTGTAGCAGGCTCCATACTTGTGATTTGGTTGAGCATCTGAGTAAACACACCTACAGCTGAGGTCAATTTGGATGCATACTGAGATAGAGGTGTAAATGCTGTTTTAAAAAGGCGAACTGTTTTCGTGTGTTCTTGTGGCGAACCGTTTTCCTGGGTTCCTGTGTTGATTTGGATCCGGATTCTAGACATCTTGGCAGTTTGTTGATGGTTGAAGCCTTCACGGTGGCTTTGAGTGGAGCAGTTCTTGTAACGTGGCAAGTCGCAGAGCTGGATGCATTGGATTTGGTGGAGGAGAGTCCAATAACAGGTAACAGAATACAGGCATTTAAAATAAGAACTGAAAGAAAATAAGGAGTGAAGTGAGTTTATTTTAATTAAGGGAGTACTTACCGTTTGAGATTGTGGAATGACAAATTTAACGAGAAAGTATTTGTAATTGATTTTTAAAAACTAGTTTGAAGTGTCAGTTGACAGATGTATTGAGTTGTCATATAAAATAAGAACATCAAATTTCAGAATTTAAGCAATCTAGATTATAAATAATCCAACCTGATTTTCAGTCAAGTCTTCTACTGAGGCTAGCAGTAAATTATTTTGATTATTCATAATAAAAATAGGTCAAATAAATTAATTAAAATTCAATTTTAAAAAGAATTGATTGAGAATAAAGTAAAGTAAAGGTGTAAGTCAATTATAATATAACATAGGCGTTACAAGGTGGTAGAGTCACAGTAACATAAGTTGGGCACACAAAGTGGAGCTAATCTCCTTGACAATATAGATAACATAAAACAGCGGCGGGAATTTATAATATCATTATCATCATCATTTCCTTTAAGAGTTGGATTTGGTAACGTGTTCCAACTTTATTCGCCATTTATGTCTCGGTCGTCCCACATCTCGTTACCATTTGGCCTTATAATGTAAGATCTGCTTGAGTATTTAATTATTGCTCAGTTTTTGTAGATGGTTTTTCAATCGATGCTGTTGTATTTTTTCACATACTGGAGTCACTCATAGTTCTTCACGTATTATGTATTGGTTCTAGTACAACCCTTGACTGATCGTAAAAATCTCATATCGGCGGTAAGAATATGTGATTTTTCTGTGGTCCAGTTAAGTTAAGAGTCTTCTAGCCTTCTTTCCGGTAGATCTCTTTATCGTTCCGTATATTGTTTAAAACATATTTAACTTGCTTTTGACATCATTACTGCGTTCGTATATAATGTCGCATCCCAGATATTTAAAATGGGAGATTGTTCTAAAAGACGCTCATTTATTTTTATATATGACCTAATACTCTTTTCCTAGAAATGACAAATAAACTTTGGTTTTATCAGTTCAAATTTTATAATTGTATTTTTCTGAAAGAAACTTTAGTGTGTATGCTGCCGTTTGTATTTCGTCTTCATTATTTGTTAGCAGTGGTTGATCGTCGGCGTAAAGTCGATGGCGCCATGGCGTCAATATATCAATGAAACACCATTGATGACATGCCGCATTCTTGTCTCACCTCCTGGTTGATGTCAATTAATTTTGCTTCAGATGATACTAAGAACGTTATTTATTATATTTGAATTTCTGTAGAGGCTTTTTATGGAGTTCATTAATGGTGAAGGAATGTCTTTGACTTCCATTATTACTCATAATTTGCAGCGGTACACTAAGAACGTTATTTACAATATTTGTATTTCTGTAGAGGCTTTTTATGGCGTTTATTAGTGGTGAAGGAATTTCATTGACTTCCATTATTACTCATAATTTGCAGCGGTACACTCTGTCAATTTTGTAAAATCAACCAAGGCGATATGGATTTTTACACAATATTCTCTACATCTACACGATCTTCTGCAGGATATACCTTTTCTAAATCCGCTTTGTTCTTCTGCCAATAATGTACTACTATTGACTGTAATCTAATTTTTATTTTTTAATTAGTGGGTGTAGCATAATATAGTTGCCAAAAGACTCAAACCTTCTCGCTACGTAAAACTGTTCTACCTGGATACAACCTATAAAAGCGCTCCTGCCAAGCAGAATACAACGGATCTAGACCAGAGAAGGTCTATAAACAATAGACGACAGACCAAGAAAAGATAAGTGTATATGTGTTCGATATAGCGTAGGTGATTTTTAACATTATTTTGTATACCTATCTAATCACTGCTACACTCACTGTTGCCCTGATGCTCACTAACAATAACCGTCAACAAGAGAATCCAAAAAACTCTCAAAATGATTCTGTTACATTTTATTTCTATTTCTATTTTCAATTGAGTCAATAGCATAATAAATTAAAAAAAGGACTGTAGACAAGAAGTAGCACAGCTTGTAAATATTATAGATAACGCCTGAACGCCAGTTGTGGTGCATAGTACGCATACAATGTACTGCAATGGTGTTTAGCCCTCCACTCAGCTCTGGTGCAAGAAAATTAAGAATCAAGTCACAAAAGCACGAGTTGAGGTAATGCATACAATTGAGAAATTTCACATAATTTGTCAAATCGTAATCACACTGGCCAAAAATGGCCAATAACATTGAATGTATTTGAATGAGCAGACAAGTATTGAAACTCAATTTTCATGTATTGGAGTCAGTAATATAATTTAAGCACAATATAAAAGGTTTGGGCAAAGTAGAAGCCGAACCTAAATTTAATAAAACTGGCACAGAAAGTTCAAAATATGCACAGCTTAAAATGAAGCGTAGAAAGTAAAATAATTAGAAAATGGACATTTCATGAGCATTTTAAGATAAAGGTAAGGAAAAGGATAATCAGAGAAGGATTATGCAAAGAGCATTGAAAAGCCAGGCAAATCAAATATTACATGCAGCAACAAGACTTGGAAATTTGAAGAAAATCATACAGTGGCAGGAAAATTGCTTAAATTCAGACAGCAGGATATGAAACAATATTGGAGTTTAAAAACGAATCAGTGTAGTAACAAAAATGGACAGTTAAGTGTAATAAAATGAAGTGAGTGGCGCTTTAAGATTATGAAAAATCCGAAATTCAAAGAGCAATTAATTTAAGATTTATAATAATGTAAATAATATAGCATAAGGCCAATTTGAATTTATAAGTAGCATCATTGAACTTAGTTCATTTCCTAGTTTAAAATATTAGGTGGTGTTTTGTTAATAACGACCGAGATCAGCCAACAATTGAATAAATTTTGTAAATGACAGATTGAGCAAAATCGGAAGCATAAAATTATTTTCTCTTCGGCTACCACTTCGACGAGAACGGGTCCCGATCGCAGTTCCGGCGGCAGCAGTTTACAGCTTTGTGGGAAGTCCTGAGCCTACAAGGGTGTTCCAGCAGCTCCGCCCAAGAGGTACCAGCACGCAACAACAGTTTGAGCTCCAAACCTGCAAATTTGAGGTTAGTGTATTTGAACCTATTTAATCGGCGCTAGAGGGTTGGAACGAGTAAACATACCTAGAACCCGAGCTGCAGAACCATATTCCCATTGAATTCCGTGTCCATGAGCAGTCAGATTTGCAGAAATTGTAATTTAAGATGCCATTTGAAGGTTAGAATAAACAAATGCAGGATTAGCGTCCTTAAACAATCAAGGCGAGGCTTTCGACCTGAAAACCAAATGAGTATAGTGACGCCGATTGAAGGCGCCATTATTTAAAAACTTACGTGATAAATTTGTTCATTAAATTTCTTTGATAAATCATTTCACACGCGAACTGACAGCGTAGTTTGAATTATTTGGGCCAGAATATCGGACAGATTAATAGCACTTGCGCAGTGCGTTTCAAATATAAGTGCAAGTTCATATTTGCAGTTGCGTACCGTTCAACTTTTAAAATTGACAAATTTGGAACCCAAGACCCGAGTTTTGAGTTTCATATTTTAATTGAGCTAGCGTATTATTCATTATCGGATGGATGTATTATAAATAAAGGGCGAACTACCGTAAATAACATTCGCAATTGACAAACACAGGAATAAATAATTCATCAGTCAAAATTTGATTGCAACAAGATTCTAAAGATAATTGTGTGATGAACTTTATTTATTAATTAGTTATATTACATTTACAATTATAATACCAAAGTCACTACAGTACATCCATATAATGAGTTCTGAGTTATATACAGGGTGTACCAAAACGTACTATAAATATTTTGGAAATCAATTGGTTAACACATTAAGAGTCTTTTACTTGCAGAATGCAACGTTTTCGAACAGTTCAGCTTTCATTTTGGTCATCCAAGCATCGGCAGGCTTTCTGAGAAAGTTATGTTGTGAACTATTGGGTTAGCCCTCGGTGGATTTAGGGAATTATTCTTTTCTGATCGACTTTTTTAGAGAAATTATTCTTACGTCGATTTTGGCGGAGCATTTTGGAAGCAAGCTGTCGGAATTCGTTTTGCATGTGGCCCATGTCTGAGGTAAGTACGTTTAAGCTTCCGTTGTATGGAATTTGAGACGTTCTGTAGTACGAGGGGCGTGCCTTTAGCTGTTAGCGTGGGGCCCAAACGATCAGCTGTTAGCGTGAGGTACAGACCGGCGTGCACATGGGGTCTTTGACCTATAATTAAAGCAGCGGTTTCGAGTTATATTATCTTTGATTTTGTGTTTGTGGTAATGTGCTTGTTCCACAGAACCGTTTGTCTTATTCTGTTCTTAATTCCCAATTATGTGTTTCAGTTGTGTTGTTCCTGGAAAAACGCAATCGATGTACGCAATCTGTGTACAAGGATTTAGGGCTGATACCCCCTCTCATGAATAACCGTGTTGCTATGAGCTAGCTTAACGTCTGGCAGTAGCCAGCCACGCTTGGTGCATAAGGGAGAGGTTTGGTGAAAAGTAAGTTTGCGAACGCCGTTCATGTAGTACTGTATAGTTACGTTTAATAAGGTTTCTAGTTAAACGATGGTGTTTTAGTGAACATGTGTAGTATTAGAAATCAAAATTTTTATAATTAATGGTTCTTTCTATTTCTCCGTCGTTCTTCATATCTAAGTTATTTACATATTTATCGGTTATATTTAAATATTCTGCTCTTTGAAAATTATTTCCAACCCGTTCGTTGTATACTCCTCTTTCAGTTTGCGTAAGATCCTCTTCGTGCTGTACGATAGCGACCTGGTGGACCTCGAAGCTCAGCGTATATAAAAGTGCTTTTCTAACTAGGACCTTAATTTTTTCGCTGTTCTAGTTTCTGTTCACCCAATATTCTTAATAGTATGGGCGACGTGAGGCAGCCTTGTAGGAGGTCTTCTGAAATTCTGAAGATTTTAAAGAGAAAGGGAGAAAGCAGAAAATAAACTCTCTAGACCTATTATATACCATAGAAGTAATCCAGGATTTTAATGTCGCATGGTCGTTATCATCTTAGGTTTTATATATGATTGCGCAATATCTGCAACAATTTGGGCAAAAGAAAATTCGCAAAACAGAGGGAAACCAATCATTTCGAAGCTTTGACAGATGAAATCTGTTTAAAATCAAGTCACTGCTTTATAAATACCGCTAGCAAGACACACGCATGGGACAGACAGCGCCGTTAATATAGAATTTCAGATTTAAAGGTATTTGCATCAGCATATTTAGATAACTTAAAACAATTTCTCGGATTGAGAGAAATTAGAACTCGCGGGGTCTGGCTCAACAGTTCATCAATAATTTTACTACACCTAGCTAACAGCGATATGATTTTTTCAAGCGTAAAATTCGTAGTCTAATAACCTGTAGAACTGGCAGAGCCTTCAACGTTCAAAAACTTGCAGCAGGTAAACTGAAGGATATTGGGGGTTACTTAGGGAAAGTAAGAAAAAAAGGTTCTCGAAATAACTTGGAGCAACCGTCAGACCAAGTAAAGGTAAGCAATAAAACTCCCATACCTGAAATTTTGGTCGATCAACAGGTGTTTCACTTTCAAATACCGACAAAACTGATTTAAACAGATGGGTGCAATTCAACAAAACAGCTCAAAGAGTCTACTTCTTAAAGTCGTATCAGAGGGCGTTTACAAAATATACTGTAGAAACGCCCTTTTATGAATGTTACGCCAAATAAAACTGTTATACTTTCCAATGCGATAATGAACCCTCATTTGTGGTGAATAGTTAATTTTAATATTTAACACTAACCGTGCAAGCTTTAAATATAACGTAATCACAGAAAATTTATGGATATTATTTACGATAAAAATGAGACCCTTGTACAAAACAATTTTAGAGCAACATTACTTTTTTTAATGCTAAATTCACACAGCATTCAAATACCTTCGTCGTTTTATAGGGTTAGTCAGACGACTGAATTTTGACATCATAACCTGCTGCTCTCCAATGCATGAAATCAAGTAGTTTTGAAAATATCAAATATTTACAAGCAGCTTCGCGAACTACAACGGCAATAATGTTTATCCCACCTGCTTGTGCTGCTACAGATTCTAAACGCCTGCCAGAGCTGCAGGCCAGTGCTGTCGTTCAAAAGCTGTCGCTTATGTCCATCTGCAGACCTCGATAAAATGACTGCTGTCTCAACTCTCACTCCGGAATGCAACACTAATTATTTTATCGTCCTTCAGGTGAATGCATACTGGTACACGTATTCAGATAGTTTTACTTTTGTTATTATTAGTGACGTCGAAATAAACGAACATTTGTTGACTAACACCGTTTTATTTCTGAACAGGAACAGAGCTATACATTTTGTTTAGCAAGTTAGTGTGCGTTCTATTAGCACGGCAAAAATAGATTTCTCTCTCGTTTTTCGGAGATCCCTTATTTATACCTCTTTGTTAATAACAACTTGTCTGATTGGCTTAATCAAACATTCAAATAAGCAGTTAGAACTGCGGCTAAGAACAAAACACTATCTACAATAAACATTATTACATTTTAAATTGCACAGAAAACTATATATCTAAACTTTGGTCGGTGATGGTGCATCTGTGGTAATGTTTGTATAGCTTTAGGAATGCAAATTTAGCATAATTCATCAATTTGCTATATGTTATAGGTAAATTTTCCCATTTAAGCAATTTTAACAGAGTTTATTTGACTGCCTGTCTTTCCAGGACCACATTTGTACCACCAAGAAGATCTGACTTGCTGTAGACACACATTCTGTGCCATAAATAAGGCTGAAAAGTTTTTCTGTTGCAAGTCTCGTTTTAACACCACCTATCCTCTCGGAACCAAGTGAACCTGTGAACCAAGACCTTGTTGTTCTGGTCGATAATGTTCAATGCACCTTTCGGATCAAAACAAAAACGTATGCTTTAACATTAAATTTTATTATGGTACTTAGGCGCTCATATATCACAAACGTACACTTGAAACGAGGTTGATTTAAGTTATTGCCATTTGTAACACATGTTCTTAATCGATGCATGTTCTATATGTTTTTGAATTATCAAGTGTACAGCCAACTATAGCTAGATTTGCCAAATGTAACTTTACTTTTAAGTAAAGATGAACCCGTAGTCCCTGCACGTTACCGAAATGATGTGATCGCGGCTCGACATTGTTTGCGCTTTTAGATTATTTTGACTAAAATAGATATTATGAGAAAAGAGCATTGTTTTAGTGTTTATTTTATCATATGTGACTCTGATATAAATACTTTATTGTGCTTTAAAAATTATCGTATTTGCCTATTATGCTTCTAAGCAGATAAAATTATTATTATTTCAGCGATGCTGTAACGCAACTACCCTTGTAAAAATTTAGGTATATCATAACAATATATATAAATTTACGCTAATATGTACAATTTAATATTAAATTTCGCATAATAAAAAAAGTATAAAGAACACATATTATTGTATCTGCCGTGGTAACAGAATAGACACAAATAGTATATTAAAAAAATCATGGTGTGAATGCAAACGTAAAGTAGAAATCCCTCTAGAACGACATGCAGAAGATAAATACTGAAGGTAACATACTTGTAAAGAAAAAACATGTAGCAATCTGATTAGTACGACAGAAGAGCTAGACAATTAGTAATTCAAAGGTGGCCACGCTTGCTATAAAACCATATACAGCGTGTTCAAGGTAGCGTGTCATCATGTGAATCTCCTAAACTGTAAGAAATACTGTTTCGGTAAATTTGGTATGTATCAGTGTTGTTTCTTGTATTATAAATAAACAATAACATGCACATATCCAAGCAAACAAAACTAAATGTTATCTATATCTATAGTAAAAATAATACAAAGAGTATGTCGCACTGGCACTCAGGATGCTAAACGTTTATCCCATTCAATCGAATCTCTGCCTCTTACAATTTAGGAGATCTTCATGTTGAAGGCACTACTCTGAACTATAGCTTAAATGTGACCGAACTTTGTCGTAGATGTATTTGAAAGAAACCAGATCGGATATTAATAATCTTTATCTACTTCTATTAAATTGTATTAACATTATAAGGACATTTTTGAGTAATAATAACAATCATAATTTGCAGTAGTGAATTATGAATTCATAAAACTCTATTTTCATAATTCACGGTTTTCAGCCAATCATAAAATTATATTTTCATAATTCAGTAGTTTGCAGCCAATCACAAAATTCATTCTTATTATCAAATGACTTTTGCAGTTGACAGTTGTCACAAATGTCTTAATTCGGAAATATGAACACAAAACTCCTATTGTATCCGAGTAGGTAAAGTATGGTATTACATTCGCGATTATGGCCATTATTCCCTCAGATGACTTGCGCCACTCGCCTTCGGCTTCTGGCTCAAATGTCATCTTCGTGAATAATGGCTGTCATAATCGCTCATATAATAATATACTATTAATTACCTTCCAATCAATCACTGAATACAAATGTATGGCTTTTGAAGGTCTGTTTACAAGTTTATTTACTGAACATTCTAAAAAGCACATGATTTAGTAATAGAAGAAATGATATAGGTGGTCGATCATGAATATGTAATAATGTTTAAATAATAATGCTAAATTATAGTTAAACTTTCTCCAAATTCTGTTGCTCCGAATATATGGTCGCTTTAATTTTGAAAATCAGTAATCCTTGGAAACTTTTGCTAACACAACTGGAACTGTTTAAATTTGCATGTATTCATAACTTTCTAAGCGGCGTCCACTGAAGCGTATGAATTGAGTTGGATATTTACTTATGTTCGATTTATGTTTCGCAAGTTTTCTGCCCCTATTTCCTTCGTGTAACGCAGTTTTTGTGCAGCTAGGTGTTTAATTGGGGCTTCATGAACTTCCAACGGCGCAAGGAACAATGCATGAGCATGAGCTGTAGGCTATTTATATTGACCCTCACAAGGCTCGTTCTAAAGCTAGATGCATATCGATTATCGCTTATACCGTTGAATGAATCTCGTTTTTGCTGTATGTTCATTGTAAGCGGGGTCGTGTTAAGTCGTTGATTAATAATTTTAATTAGTAAACTTACGCGTTATAGCTTTGCTTTTAGCACATGTGTGGATCGTTTGCGCTGTTAGCACCACAGGGCGGCGTTGAGAATGTAATGAAAGTCCAGCTTTCTGGGTTGTTTGTTGTTTTAAATGAAAATTATTCTCGTAAAGGCAGAGCAGTTTGTTCTGTGCAGCAAAAGTTGCTGAAGTTTAATTAGTAGTTTCCTTGTTCTGTTCTAATAGGGAACCTAACAAGGGCTTGTTAGTTGGAAAATCTCAATCGGTGGTTCAAAATAAAAGAAGAAAACTTGATTGCAAGGCGAACTGGGGTAACAATAAGACTCACGCGTATAATTTTAATGACGCTTGGAATTTTCTTAATACATGTTTAAGTGGTTCAGAATCGCTACTTAATGCATACAATAGTTTTGTTAAAATTTAAAATAGACTCAAGGAAATATATGCAGGTTGTTTCACAACGTGATCAATGGTACCAAAAGGTGGTAATACAAGGCGATCATTTTCATTTTCGATGTTGCCCATGGAAAGTTAAACGTCTGTTGCTACGAGCTAAAAGTTACACTAGATACTTTTAGAACGTCCCGCGTCGTGATTCTCGCTTTGGCCGTTCTTTGGCTGGTTGGCTCTAAGATCCTTTGCCGTTTAGCGATGTTAAAAATGTCGGCATCTTTGAAAGAGTTGTGAAGTTCTGGGCGTCGGTTAATTTAGCACACTTTTCTTTACGCCTTTTAAAAAATCGAGGACGGGCTTTCGTTGTAGTCATAGTCACAATAGTATATGGATTCAATTTGAAAAGCCACATTTTGTAAACGTAATTCTACGTCAAAGTAACAGATTAATTTATCCGTATTCTTATCAACCCTAATTCAGCCTTTCGCAATGTAATTTTTACTAGCTTTTTTGTTTTACCAGTATAGTTCTAAGGTTCTCCAAATTTTTAGATTTTCCTGTTTTGCCCTTTTCCCGTTTGCCGTGAAAGATACCCATCTGTAGCTATTTGCATCGAACCACGGTTTGGAGCATTGCGAGTAAGTGCCCCAGAGAGGATCAGTGACCTCGTTGAGCAGTTTTAGTTATACATAACTATTACTGAATTGTTGTGCCATTTGCCACTGTTCTCGATCGAGTTCTGTTTGCCTGTGGAAGTATTATTTGTCAATACACTTAAGCGTTACTGAATCCTCGACCAAAGTAGCGTTATTCTCGACAAGGATTTTTTCAACCCCGTTCGGTTTTGGTAGCTTGTGTTGCTCCTTAACTCTGAAGTTTTCCCATTTCGTTTCATGCGTCTCTAATTTGCAATTAATGTTACCTGTACTTACTACTATTCTAATGGCCTATTTTTGCCGGAGAATAGTCGTATGAATTTAGAAATGTTTGTTTAACTCGGGTGCACCCTATTCTATTAATATTTCAATTTGTTAAAGTTGCTTGTACTTGATATCGTACTACTGGTTATTACATCTATTGCTGCCATACAGTTTGTTGTATTATTGGTTAGTGTAAACCTCATGACCTGGCTCTTAAGCTACCGACTGACTACATTTCTTTTGCGTTAATGAGGTGTCGTTTCTCTCTGGACACATTTATTGCATTAAAAACCATCTTTCCCTATTTTAAATTGAATTTAAGTTTTGCATAAAAATTTGGCCGTCTCGACTGTAGCTATTCAGTCCTCAAATGTGCCCATGTAGTTACCTTGTAATTTGAAGTTGGTCTTGCCTTTACATAAATCTTTTATAGTATTGAGTATAATTACATACCTGAGAGTTGTTAAATTATGTTGATTATCTACAACGGTTTTTACTCAATGTCACTAAAATTTATTTTTCAAATGAAGACTAATGGAGGTTAAGGCAAGAACGACATCGCAAAATGCTACAACAATCGGGCATTGTGACAAAGGTTGCTGAACTACAGACACCATACACGCCACCCCACTGCTTCTGGAGAGACCTCTGGAGAAGAACAAAGCCCTACATGACGTTCTTGAACCTAAAGAAGGCATCGGACAGAATTCCGCACTCTCTCATCTGACACGTTCTTCGATCGCACGGCGTCTCTGAGGCTTTTGTGCAGTGGATCCAGCTGCAGTTGGAACCTCACCGTTTTTCGCCATTATCGTCGGCGTACAACAAGAATAGGCCCTCTCACCTCATCTGTTTGTTTTCTGTATGAAGGAAGTGACGGCTGCCATCAAGATAAAGAAGCAACCTTAGCTGGAGACCCTACGCGGTTGCTTCTCTACACCAACGACCTATTTCTAGCGAACGAAGTAAGGCAACAACCCCAAAACCTAACGCAGCAGTGGGATCGTTATATGAATGCGGCATGCTGCTTATCATCAAAGAGACGGCAAAGACCTGAAGACCTTCAGCCGTTCAATCATATCGGCTCTTTTATTTGTGACGGTAAAACCTTTTTTGAGGCCCGAGCTCAAGTCCAATGCCGCCGGGCTGAAGTTGCACCAAGTCATCACCGAATGCTTCTCTGCCTTCTTTGGCAAAGGACATCAAAACCAGAGCAAGCCACTCCTCTCGATGAGAACGCGAATGCTTCGATGGCACCTCGGCCTGTTAAAATGGGACTATGCGAACGAGGTCGGGCATTCCGCCGATTTCGGAGAAGATGCCGGCAATTGTAGAGTAATAAGATGCTTAATTTATTTTCCCGGTTACTGCTGACTGCTTAAGGGTATCTCAGCGCCAGGGTTCTTATTTGGCTAACTAAATAAGAAATAAATTGGCCTCTTTACAATATATACAGGGTTCAGTAAAATAAAGCACTAAATAATAATTTTAACCTGTTCTATAATTTCAAACTTAACAATGAGGAAGCTGTATAGGAATTTTAACGGATGCCTGACAGTTCTGCAACCCATAAGCTTTCCAACTAGATTCACTGCCGTTAATGGTTGACCCTGAGTTAGCAACGACTTTCTGTCATCTTACTGTATTAAAATATCAACATATGTAGGAAAATATGGAGGGTATAAACGTAGCCGTAGATCTGATTGGCATAGCCCAGCCTCCTTAATTTGAGTTGTGATTGGAAGAATCGCACTATATTGGTTTTCTATTTAGCCCTACTCTAGTTGTACAACGTTCGGAAAGTGTACTAGTGCATGGCACATCGAACTCGCGGCGATTCTTCGTGGTAGATTTAGCCGCTGAAAGGCAACTTTAGGTGAACAGGATCTCGGGGTACGCTTTCGCCGCACATCTTAAATCGTGGAAAAGTTCAAACGTTATTATGTTGCACAAGAAATGAAGCAAACTCAAAATACACCATATCCTTAGGCCATGCAATATGTTAGCCAAATAATTTAACAAACTAACAAAATTGGAAATCCATAGGAAATCCTACTGTCTGCTCCATTTAAACTAGACAATTTTATTGCTACAAATGTACAGTCGGCGATAAGGGTAATATTGCGATTAAAAATTAAAATATTACAAATAATAAAAAAAAACGAAAGAAGGGTGTTACGACAAAGTGGCTGAACTTAATTTCCAAAGTAAACTTTTTGGAAAGGCGTTTCCCCCCGTTTGTAATCTGAATAAGAGACATTTTAATTTAATTTTAAAAGGGCTAATACTTAGCGTCTTTAAATCGAGGGGTAGCTTGTTGTAATCATTAATGACACAGTAAAAAAATAGTATCTAAATAACGCAGTAAGATGTATAGGCGGAGTTAATAGGCCCTTATATCTGAGGTTCAGATTATGTACATCAATACGGAAGCTTCACCTTTCATTAAAATATGAAGGATAATTATTTATAATGAAATTATGATAAACGCAATACAAATGTAGAACACGCCTGCGTGACACACTTAATCAATTTAAAGTTACAGGTTTATTAGTTACACATGAATATTGGAGTTTTTGAAACCTCTTAGAATCGATGGAAGTGAGACGGGGACCATAAACTGCACCACAATAGTTTATTCTGGACAGGACTACAGAATTACAGAGTAGGATCTTAACCTTCTGATTAAATAGGTGTCCACTATGATATATGGTTTTGATTGAAGCATACGCAAACCGTATGTAATCGGTTACATGTTTATTAAATCACAGGGCATGTCCAATTACTAGACTTAAGCTCTTGACAGTGCGCTACGGCAAGAACACCAGGACTTTATATCTATTGAAATAAGTTAAAAAACACAAGAAGCACAGGGTAACAGGGCTGACAAATCTACTCAGAATTAACTGTGTAGCCAGAGTATGTAAAATCCACTTTGATGATAAAATAAAGAAAGTGCACGTGGATAGCAAAAGAAAACTAAAATTCAGCGCTGTAACTATTTTGTTTAGCAGCTGACGTTTACCTCGTCACAACCAGTTATCAAAGATTACTTATCTGTAGTAGATACCTAACGGTGTAGTTTTCGTGAACGCTTTACAATTACCATTTTTTGACAATGCGAAACTGACAAGTAACTAAATTCATATGTGAAACATACTAATAAAGGCAAGTTTGGCCTTGTACGCTATAATTTATTTTTGGATCAAAAATTGCAGCTCAAATTTGCGTTGTCTCAACTCTTATCTAACTATCATATAAAAACTCTAGTTATTACTATGTGGCACAGCAATAACCTTGATTTACATTTTTATTACAAACAGAACTGTAATAGAATTCAGTAATAATCAAGTAACAAACGACTTCCGGGATTGGATCGTGTCATTATTGAGGTCGAAGAACTCAACGTTTTACCCACTTTCGTAAAAGGCTTCATCAGGAGGAAAAGCAACAGAGTGAGATGTCGGAATTATGCTTACATTCCAATTTCGACATGTCAATTTTGTCTTCTGATAAAGGTAATGCTACGGTAGTTATGGATCCAACCGAGTACATCACTAAGGTTAAGTCGTTACTGGAAGATTTTTCTTATGCCCCATTTTCTCGCGACCCAACCTCCAAAATCGAACGGGAAGTCACTTCTCTCATAAAATCTTCAGATTTTCCCACTGATATTCAACGGAGGTTGATTCCTCGTGCTTCAAAGCCTCCTCGGCTCTATGGTCTTTCGCAAAGTTAAAAAAAATCCACTCAGGCCCATTGTCAGTAGCATAGA
Organism: Agriotes lineatus; assembly: GCA_940337035.1. Taxonomy (NCBI): domain Eukaryota; kingdom Metazoa; phylum Arthropoda; class Insecta; order Coleoptera; family Elateridae; genus Agriotes; species Agriotes lineatus. The sequence continues at coordinate 131,768,494 of OW679196.1, read as the reverse complement.
TTCCCTTACTTACTCATTACCTAAATACCTAACTACTATCCTCATAAAGTTCACTGGTAAGTCTCCCTCGTATGTTCGAAATTCAGCCCATTTCGTTGAACCTATATTCAATATAAACGTTGAATCTGAGGATTTACTTGTGAGTTTTGATATGTCACTCTCTTTTTACTAAAGTTCCTATTCCCGATTCCATAGCCATAACTCAACAGTTGTTATCAGAGCATGGGGAGACGTCTTTAAGTCTATCTGCTCTTAGGAAAGAAGTTGAAGAGAGGCATTTTTCAAGGTCAGTTCTTTAAACAAATCTTTGTTGCGGCCATGGGTTCTCCTCTTTCACCTGTCGTTGCCCATATATTCATGAAATCTTTCGAAAACGTAGCTCTGGTATCTTCAGAATTGAAACCTAGAGTTTGGTTCCGATATGTTGACGACACCTTTATTATTTGGCCACATGGCGAAGACACGTTACCCATCTCCTTAAATCATCTCAATAGTCAACACCTAGACATTAACTTTACCATGGTGATAGAGAGTAACGACTCCCTGTTTTTCTTAGATTACAGATCTCTCGGCAACCCAGTGGCAAACTTGGTCATTCTGTATATCGCAAACCCATTCACACTGATCGCTATCTGCGTGCCGATTCGCACCACCATCCTACACAAAAACTTTCCGTTATCAATTCGCTTGTACACCGGGCTGTTTCCATATCCCAACCCGATAATGTCCACGCTGATTTAAACCACATTCGGAAAGCTCTTAGAAGCAACGGTTACCGTGCTACTGATATACCGTCTGCCATCAATCGCCATCTTCATCCACGGCCACCCAAGTCTCCAAAAGCCGATCCTCCTGCAGCAATAGTCTTTCTTCTCTTTATTCACTGACCGCATAGGAAATTTTCTTCGAAAACAAAACAGTATTCAAACTCCCGAGCAACATCTCACAGGTTCTTCCTTTACCCAAGGATAAATTAAACGCTATGTCATCTAAAGTGTTTATAGAGTACCTTGCTCTTGTAATGCTGTATACATTGGTGGAACAGGACATTCCGTGAAAACTTACATCTCTGAGCACCATCACTGTCTCAATTAAGTTCTCATTTCATCATCAGCCATCGCTGAACACCAACGCGATACCGGCCATACGATCCTTCTTGATGAAACTTCCATTATCTGCAAATCCCATTCTTCATTAGCAAAAAGATCCGCGAAGCCATTGTGATTTAGAAACCCCCCAACAATCTCAATCGGGACGAAGGCTTTCCCCTTCCTTCGGTGTGGAAAGTGCTAATTCCTCGGCCCCGCCTACCGCCACTGTACCGTAACGGCGCTTGCTAAACCGGGACAGCATTTGCCTATATGGTCCAATCCCGGAAGTCGTTTGTTACATAATGAGAATGGCCGTGAAAGCCTCCGAAATCAATAATAACCGATGCTGTAAATATCTTGCCCATAAAAGTTGATGTTTTATAAACAGTAATTTAAAATTTTTATTCCACTAGCGCTTTAAAAATTATAAATAAATCAATAAATTATCAAAAAATTATACATAGTACATTACAACTAATTTAACAAAACGACATCCACGTCGTCAATTTTCATTTTGACCAATTCTCCAATGCGACAACCGCCAGCAATACCCAAAATAAGTAAAGTCTGCAATGTCATCATCATCATCATCAATAGTCGTACAGCCCTACAGCGGGGCCTTGACTTTCTCGAGCTTCTTTCGCCATTCTTTCCGGTTCTGTGCAGCCATTTTCCAGTTGGGGGCTCCCATTGTTATTGCGTCTGCGTCAACCCCATCTTTCCAACGAAGTTTCGGTCTTCCTCGTCCTCTTGTGCCAATTGGTTGGGCCTCATAGATCCTTCTGACTGGATTATTGGCATCGTATCTTGCCACATGACCTGCCCATCTAAGCCTTCCAACCTTAATGATCGTTACTATGTCGTTGTTTCCTTCCGTTTTGTACATATTATCAATTTCAAAGTTATATCTACGCCTCCAGACATTTTCTTCCCGCACTGCACCAAAGATCTTCCGCAGGATTTTTCTTTCAAAGGATGCTAGCAGCACTTCATCCGCTTTTGTCAGTGTCCATGCTTCGGAGCCGTAGATCAAAACTGGGATAATTAGTGTTTTATATATTCGTATTTTCGTGGTACGAGACAGGCTCGGCCTGCCTAAATACCTGGAGAGTCCATAGTAACATCTATTAGCCAACATAATCCGTCGTTTTATTTCTTTTGAGATATAATTATTCTTATTCACTGAGGTTCCGAGATAAATAAACTCTTGTACTACTTCGAAGTTGCGGTCGCCGATTGTAATATTCTGACCCACATCCCGCACTCTATTGTTTTTTGTGGCAGCCATGAATTTTGTCTTATTTTCATTTACATGTAGGCCCATGTTTTTTGCTGCTTTCTCGAGTATTGCGAAGGATTCTTTAGCTTTTCTTACTGTTCTACATGCGATATCTACATCATCTGCGTATGCCATAGTTTGGGTGGATTTATTGAAAATAGTACCCCTAGCATCAAGCTTCGCTTCCCGAACCACTTTTTCCAACGCTATGTTAAACAGGAGGCACGCCAACGCATCGCCCTGTCTAACACCTACATTTGTCTCAAAAGAGTTAGAATTCTCATTCTGTAGTTTCACGGTACACCTCACTTTAGATAGTGTCATTTTTGTAAGGTCGATAAGAGTTTCAGGTATTTGTAGTTCATTCATGGCCTCATATAGTCTTGGCCGTAGTATACTATCATAGGCAGCCTTAAAGTCAATGAAGAAGTGGAACGTGTCGATATTATATTCATTACATTTTTCTAGAATCTGACGTAGTATGAAAATTTGATCTGTAAAGTCTGCAATGTAATTTTACAATTAAAAGGAAAGAAAATAGATCAATAATGCTAATCGTTGGAAGTAAATACTTCTCGACCGGTGAAGTACGAATGAACCTCAAAATTTCGTCGCGGCTAAGAACTTTCTATTTCTTGGGGTTAAAGTCTCTTGCGTTTTGCTTTAGTACGGCTTTTACTTTCGGAAATCTACATTAAAAATAGTTATTATGTCGATTCTATACACAATATTCCCACTTAAATTCCAATTTCAATATTCTCAAATGCCGTCAGGCTTGCTTTTAGCATAATAACTCCATACCGACGATGGTTTGATTGTCTTAGATTGCTCCGAAATATAACTTGGTATCACCCTTTCCGTAACTCCATCTGCTTTTTTCTTCACTCGCCAGTCTAAAAATTTCTGGTACACTTTCTTGTACAAACCCTTCGATTTTCGAGGAAGCAGTTGTTCATTATAGCATCGTCATCATTCAAAGCCTCTCTCGGATTATTAAAAAACATCATAATTCATTTCTTTGCACAAATGATTCATTTCTTTTGCAGAAAACACTTCAACGCACGGTAAAATAGATTTGTTTTCAATTTGTTTATAAAAAATCTCGTTGTTGTCAAGGTCAGGGCACAATAGTCGTGATAATCTTAAAATTCGCAAATGTATTTGATGACCAAATTCCGTAATTTTATTTATCTACTCCAGTGGGATAAGTAACACATTACGTCACTCATTTGACACTATTTCAGTTAGGTAATGAAGCTCATGACACCACTCAGTTATGTAATGGTTTCATTACGCAACTGAGTTGTGTAATGACTTCATTACGTAACTGAAATAGTGTCAAATGAATGACATAATGACGTTTGCCTACTAAAATATTTTTGAAAATGACAGATCTGACATTTCTCTTAATGCACTTTTCTCAATTTTAGGCAGTCGTAGATAAAATTTTGTACAATACATGTGTGATAATGCATCATTAATATACTTGTGTGCTTACATAACTCGTGCTACGCACTCGTTTGTAACTTCCACACACGTATATTACTGATGCGGTTATCCCACTTGTATAGTAAATAACTATTTCAATATTGGAGGGTTTATATGGCAAACTTGAATAAAATGTTGTATTACACTCTCGCTTAAAATGAATGTTTGCTTCGCAGTCATTAATGCGCTCGCTCCTTCGTCGCTCGCACAGTTAAACTAACAGCTCATTAAACATTCATTTTAAGCGCTTGTATAATAAATATTTAGTAAACGGATAGTTGGATTGCATTTCGTTGTATTAATAGTTTCATAAAATATATAATATGCAATACTATATGCAACAATATTAAAAAGATCTTTAAAAATAAACTTTATGGTAGAATCTTGCTCAATGTAGTATTAAATTAGTATTCGTTTAATTAGCAAAACTTTGAATTTAGTTTTTAATAGCTGCAATTTCAAAACCAATCAGCTATTAAGTTTTTTCCATAACGTTATAGTAGCATTTACGAACCAATTGGTAGCTTCCTTTTCGTACTTTACGGCTTGTAGCAAAATGAGGCTTCTGCAAAATTAGAAATCAATCATAAAATTAAAATTGACTAGTATCGACTCGCTAATAACTCTGGTAGAAAACTACAATTTAAGCAAACAGTAATTTCTGGCTACTTTTTAACATTTTGCTTATTTGAAAGGCTAATCGTTGTTTTAAATAATTGAGGTAAAAACCTTAAAAATAAATTTAAGGTTCTACATACTTAAAATGTGAAATAACTAACTTGTTATAAATTACAGCTCGCAATCCACAAATTTTACTTTAAAGCTCGCGTGCTGAGATTTCATGTTTATGCGGATACGTATAAATTGTAATCTTAGCCAAAGTTAACATTCTTACAATTTTTTACTCACTTTGAAAGCTGTTTCTAAAATTATGGCAAATTTAAAGTGTATTAAAGTGTGGACTCGTGCGTATTATTATAATTACCTGCAGATCAACTTTGAACAGCTATTTCATATGGCTTTGCGATTATTTACTTTGTATTAGCATTGATGTTACGTAAAATTCTCAAGAAAATATAAAAATTCAAAATACAAGAATATCGTGTATTTACTCTACAAATTGATTCGAGCACGGAGGTTCTCTGTTATTCATCCAAAATGTTGAAGGGTTAAAACGAGATGTACTTCTGAAAAATGTATAAAATACTTTACGGCTATTTTATGTTTGCTACGATACTACTTTTCTACAATTTGGAGAAGTAATTTTCACTACACTTTTTTGTTACACCATGCAAGCCCTTCTCCGCTGTTATTGATTTAAGGCGGAATAAGTAAGAAACAGTTTTATGGCTTAGATTTCTATTTATTTTTTCGCTAAGACATATTGACAATACTTAAATCAAAATCCTAGTTTTGCGAGTAGATATAGTCGGGTAACTTGGATCATCTCTGAAATTGATGCAAGTCTTAAAATACCAAGTTAATTGAATATGATTATATGGTAAATCGAGTATTAATTATTTTTCTATGTTATTAGCCTTGTTACACGTTACCTTGGTTTGTAATAATAAGTATCTAACCCATTTTACTTCTATACAAGACAATGACATCATTTTTAGTCAAAAATGTAGGTGAACTACGAGCATATTATGTTTCATAATGGTTCGTTAAGGAGGACACCTAAAACTTCTTTTATAATGTGGTAGGAATGTATCACTTCAAAATAGTTAATATACACTAGTAATGATAATAAAAAATAATTAAGTCTAGAGAAAGTTACAGCGTATTAATAGTTGTTTTTTCCGTTAGTCTTAAACAGTTTTTAATTTTTCTGTGAAGAAGTGATCAAAATCCTGCAAAAAACTGTAACAGTAGCTTAAATTTGCAGAACGATTTTTTGAACGATCTTTGCTGTTGGAAATACCTTTTGCTACTTACTGGACAACTATTTTAGCATATGGTGCATGCTATGGAAGTAAATACATACTATAATAGTACTAGGCAATTCGATTAACCAACAAGCAACCATAGAAATTAGAAAGGTTTTAGCACAAAGAATGTCTGCCAACCTTTGATACTATTTTGCATATCTTTACCTAGATTATCAGATTTTTATAAAAACACATTACTAAACGAAGCGCTATAAAGGTGTTGTTTTATTTACATTTCAAATATTACCTACAACTTATTAGGTTATGCTCGTTGCTGTTTGGGACACCCTGTACAGGCGTTTAAATTGAATAATTATCCTGTAAAATTAACATGGTAAAACTTACCTGCTGTTCTTTCTTTCACGCTTGTTAACTTCTGAACTGCCATAAAGAGTCAAACGTACAAGAATAGCTTTGTTTTATTTTTAAAGTGCCGTTTGCAACTTATTTGAAGGGAGAATTTGTGTGCGCCAATAAAAACTGAAACAAAAGACCGAACGTAATTAAAAAATTGACTTTTGAACGTTTACCCATATGTGTTACATTTTAGTAGTCTTGTGCATAGTCTTTAATTTATAGTATGCGCAAAAAGAATGTTGATCAAATATGTCCTTGGTATTTTGAAGTCGGGTGTATTATAACACCAAAACATTAGACCTAATCCTTGTCACTTACAGTGGCTAATATCGCAACGTGGTCATAAACGTGATAGAGACTTCCCGTAATAAACGCAGCTCAAATGAATATTTCTAAAGCCTGCAGAAGAAGAAGATCATAACCTCATTTTATAAGAAATGTTAAATGAGAGCTTCATAATTACTGGTGCTATAATACACATATAGTACACTTAATACACATACACGTTCCAAAGGTATCCTTGATGAAAATAGTTGAGATTTCTGTACCGAGAAAAATATTAATTTTAATATACCTTTAGTATAAATTTTAGTTTACCGCTAAATGTTTCAGGCAAAAATTTAGTGATACACCTAAAATTACAGGTGCGTCAATTGTATGAAATATTTTAAAATCGACATAGGCAAAAAGTATTGGAGTAGAGTAGACTAACTTGCAAATGTTTCTTTGTTTCTTCAATTGTTTACTTAAGTTTTATTCAAAGATGATTAATAAATCAATTAAAGTGCAATTTCTGTTATAACTAATATAGTTGCTGGATAAAATAAGCTTTATTGTCATGCCTTGCTACTCCATTCATCAAGTTAGTGATACAGTAATTAAGAACAGAAATTGAGGATTGTAGGGGGCAATAAAGTTTGAGGAATAATTTAATTTTAAAAGCTTGTAATCTTCTTAGAATCATGCTACTATGTAGCCAGATAGGTAAACGAGAATTGCACTCTCTCCGAGGCTAACAGGAGGTGATCATCTTTTAATACAATCATAGTTGAGATTTAAGGAACTATTGTAGGAGACCAAAAAGTTATGAAAAAGAAAACCTGTTAGTAGAAGATATTTTTAGAGTTAATCATCTCTCGATGACCACATACAGAAGTGCAACTAAATATTGGACTGTGAATAATTAATCAGCTGAAGGATAAAAGAGACCAAATTACAACAGATGTCTAGAAAGTGTTTGGAACAAACTCAACGTCAATTTGATGATATTATCATTCATATAAAAATTAGAGAAGTAGTCCAAATCATATTAAAGAATGCAAATGATGAAAGTCTAATGGAGCTAGTGAGTTGGATAGGTGAAAGGAATACATGAAGGCGTTTATCAGCGATAAACGATATAACAACTCTGACATACAGATTAGCAATAGTGACACGTAATTCGGGTTTCGACGTGGGTTTAGAGCGTGGTAATCATATAATATCTTAGCACAAAGATGCAGGTACATGAACTAAGCTGTCAATGCCTGCATACTTTCTCGACTATGAAAAGCGTTTGACTGCGCATAATACGAAAAACGATAAACATATTGAAAAATAAACGAATTAATAATTTGCCCTGGCATTAAACAGCTTGTCTAAAGATAGAGAACGTACAATCTTCTGAAAATTACATACGCCGTGAGGTGAGGCAAGAATGTGTTTTATCACTCCTCATAGTCAATCTATTCTCACAGGAGATTTTTCGAGAGACCATTGAACGCACACCAAACGGTACAATAATCAACTTAAATAGCACTAAGAACATTAGAAATACTAGATGAAAATAATTTTTGATCATACTATATTACGTAACATATTCTAATGTATTAAATTGTCTCCAGTAAGCACATTATAAGTTCCTTTTGATAATTTAATAGCAAATATCATCTAAACCTCTAACTGGCATAGTGAAACACATTGTATAGCCATAGCCAGAAATGGAAGACCGGAATGAAACGGTAAAGCAATGTACGAAGAAGTTGGCCATTGTTATATCATACCTTCAGCTTTTAAATTTTGGTTTAATGTTCATTTAATAATATCGTAAAATAGTTCGTCCATAATTCTAATATGTCTGCTAATTCTTCTATTAGTACTCAATATTTTGCAGCATAAAAATTAGATATCCTTTTCTTTCTTTTTCTAGTCCTTGATTAGGACTTTTTATTTCTTTGTGTCTATCGCTGGAATAGCCAAATATTAATAGAACTATTTGTATATAAAGGAGAGAAATTAACTAGCTGGATACAACAGCTCCCGGAAGAAATATGGACATAGCAAAGCCTACTCCAAAATTGGACTGGTGCTGTTTTATTTCCTATTCACAAGAAGGGGTTATAATAGAATGCGCAAATTATAGAGGAATAGCGTTGTTAGACGCACACAACCATTAAGGGTCCTCCAGTGTCCGCATTAAATATACAAAATTTTCTGGATAAAAATAGACGGTTATAAATAATTCAAAGTATACTTTGTCATACATCAAAGTATTCGTCATTGAAGGAGGAATGGTGCTATTATATTTTCTTTTTAAATTTCGAATTAATAACGCAATTATTAATAAAAAACTAGTAAAATTAACGTATTTGAAAACTCTGGATCATAATATGCATTTATTTATTAACCGATTTCAATAAACTAAAAGTCAGTAGATGCGCAATTTAATGTATGAGGGTGCTATTATAATAAAATTGGATTAAATTATTTTTTAAATTGTGCTACATCCAAAAAACCAAAAGAGTTCATAACTGTTGCAAAACTAATTGTAAGTCAACAAACCTTGCAGGAAATGGTAATACGGTAAGTTACCTATTTACTGGAAAACACTCACCTTGCAAATAATAATAAATGGAGACAAAAATGGATCTCTTGAATTACAAAATTTAGTCAAATTGGGTTCAGTAGTTCAGAGTTTTGCCACCTTTACAACTTTACAAGTTGGCGCTGCTAGTTTCAACAGTGCTTGCAGTATTTTGGGATAATCCGATTATGAGGGTTCAACTGCAGGTACCTAGTAAGTAAGCAAAAATTGCCAAGAGTAATTTAAATGTTTGGCATTGCTTCAAACTGTTTTTGTACATTTATTTATTACTGAAATGAATTTCTAACTATTACAAAAACACTTATTGCAACAATTAGTTTTGTATGAAATAGTGGTTTAGAACACTATATTTTTTTAAAATTTGTTTACAGTGGGTACTAAATATTATAGATTACATTTAGCTGTTTAAAAAGTGTATTTATTTGTATTATTACATATTTCGGTCTAGGACGTTTAGGCGCCGCAACTTTAGGCGCGTGGACAGCGGAAAATAAGTTATTTACATTTTGTATATGGATAGTTTAACGTGGTGGAATTATACACATCATATAATTTCACTACGTTAAACTATCCATATACAAAATGTAAATAACTAATTGTCCGTAATCGATAAAAGGTAAATTGACTATGTAAATATGTAAAACTTTAACACTGAAGAAGACTCGTAAAAAGCTGAATATATATTGTTTATAAAGGTTTGAATTTTTCTTCAACATTAATGACTGCAATAATTACCTAACAAAAAAAATTAAAATCAAGAATAATGGGAATTTCCTTCATGTGGCGACTAATAACTGTCCCCGCGCCTAAAGTTGCGGCGCCTAAACGTCCCTGTCCGTACATATTTATACATATAGCTACATAAAAGTTATTATTATTTAAACTTGAGATATAAATCCCGCATAGGCAAATTCCTAAGTCGACGTGGATCTATAATTTCTCGAAGCAAGGAACTCATATAGAATTTCTCTAATTTTTTAGACATTTCTTCCCAGAATACTTTATCCCTTGCAATTTCTTCACCGCTGACGCCTTTAGGGGTCCAAACTACAAAATAGCATACGTCCTTATTTGCTATATGTAGCTGGCCTTGCACTTGATACATATATTTATGCGTCTTTTTTAATTTTAGATTCGCCCCTTCTAAAGTACAAAATTTAATTTTTTTCATTGAAACCCCCTCTTGTGGTGTAAAATTTTTACAAGTCGCTGGACATTTGATTTCTAGTATGGCATTATTATTATCTGTAAGTCGATCTGGACTTGCAGCTAAGTACGGCTTTTCTGTATCAATACAAAGTCCTATAATTTTTGTTTTAATGCCGTACATGGCCTCAAATGCAGCTACAGCATTTTTTTCATTTTCTTGGCCATATGCAGTGTATTCATTTCCAAAAAATTTAGAATACAATAAAGCTTCTACAGCTTTTGCGGTTGATGTCGTTGGACGCATACAACAAATTCTACCAAAATTGGATGCAGTAAGACGTAGTTTGCGCTCTCGTTTCCATAATTCTGACAGGGCTTGCTCACGAGTATCAATTTCCAGTTGCTTTGGGTCCATTTTGTACATTTTCTCCAAAAACATTTTTTTTTCGTTTTCATACGTTGCTTGGTCCATATCCGGATAGTCGTCCACATTAACGCCGTAGTTCGCATCAGGCCCAGCAACTTCATGACGTTTTTTCCTGAAAACTATTAGTTTCTAAAAAAAGAGGTAATAATAAAATAAAATAACTCACCTTTTCTTTTGCTGTTATTAATTTAGCTATAGCAACCCTTCCTTGTTTAATAACGGGTGTTCATAAACAGTCGTCATCCCAGTTGCCTTAAAAAACAAAATGTTATGTCTTTGATTAATTCGTACAACACAATGAAACGTCATTGAGTACTGTCATAACGCATTTTTTCTCAATTTTAATAGACATACGTTTCTGAAGTCAAAACCTACTGGGATGACGACTGTTTATGAACACCCGTTAGAAGCATGTTGGGTTGTATACCTAACTTAGAATTTCCAATTTAACAAAGCGCTGGACTAGCCTTAACAGCAAAGATAGAAGTAGGCGAATACCAATGAATAGCAACAGTAGAACAGTAGCAGACCAAATATTTGCTCTGATAATTTATAGAGCTACTATAACGCAGATACTAATATGCCCAAATGAACTTTGGGTATGTAGAGGTAAACTAATACTGGAGAAATGGGGAAGAAGGGCCCAAAAAGAATTACATGAACTGTACAAACAACCAACTGTAGTCTTGATCTGTTCTTCATCCCTCGTAGAGAGTAGTGGCACCATTGTAGTCTAGTCGCTTTCTTCCAGGCGCCACCCTGTCTTGTGCAAGTGGTTCTACGCTGAGAAAGATCTTTTTTGGTCAATCCATCGATTGGGAAATCTCCATCTTCTCCTTTTCCATCTACCTTGTATTCAACAATAAGGTTTTCTTTTATGTCTGTTCTTTTTCTGATATGTTCCAAATAGTTTATGTAGATCTAGTTAATCAGCAAAGGCATTCTTACTTTCAGCTTTTCTAGTATAGAGATATTTGTTGGGTGTTGCACACGGATACTTCCAGTGTACGTGGATACACTCAGTTTGCGGACTCCTTTCTCGTCTGCCTGTTTCAGGGTCCACTTTTCAGCTGTGTAACTGGCTATTAAGAAAATGCGTGCTTTGAGCGGCTTAAGTTTTGTGGCTTTAGCTATGGCCGGGTCTCTCCATAATTTAGTTAACTTACTGGTAGTTGTTTTTGCAATAATATTTCTCGGATGCAGCATTCCATGTTTGTTATAAGAGAATCAAGGCAGATATAGCCGTCCACTATATCGAACGTCAGTCTTTTTCGGATATGAGGCAAATTGTTCTCGGCTCGGTTGACGATCGTGATTTTATATTTTCTAACTCATGTATCCTTGTTCTCGGCTAATGATATGGATATCATCAGCATATCTCAAGTTACTAATTTTGTCTCTCCAAACCGTAAAGTTTCTTTCCGCAAATGGTACAACCTTACTTGACCCCAGCTAGAACTTTAAGCTTATTTAAATAGGTGTTATTTATTCTCATTTTGGCTTTGTTGTTTTCGTATAAGCAGAGTATCAACTGCGTAAGATGTTGTGCCGTTTCCATAAATATTCTATTATTTACCACAAATGGTTCCATGTTACCTTATCAGAGGTCTTGGTATAATATACAAAATAGAGGTCATTTCCTATTAGCTGAAGAGAGTTAAAAATTTCATTTCTTAAAATTTTCCCTGCACAAAACTATCTTGCTCTTCCGATATATTTGGCATGAAGAAAACTATTGATCTATCATGAATAATTTTTAGAAGAATCATGCTTGCGTATCAAATCAAAATGGAATGACAAAGACTTCGACTCACGGCACCATTGTGAAAATGAATAAAAATAGAGTAACAAAAACAGTATTAGAAAGTAAAATAGAAAAACAAAGAAGGGGTGAAAGACACAAAATAACATGGGAGAAGGAAGAAACAGTGGATACAGAACAGTGTAATATTAGTGACTGGAAAAAAACTCAAGATAAAAAATCCTGGTAAAAGATAGTCAACCAAGCCATGGGTCTTTCTTTTCCTAAGCTGCTCTACCGCTCCACCCCCCTCTGGAATCGCTTTCGCGTTACTTCAGAGGAGTGCGGTCGTCACGTGAACTATACTCTCTTAACTAAGTGGAAGCCGGAACGCCTGTGTTGGAGGCGAACTCTCTTCCAAGCGCTCCAGCAAATTACATTTCTTCAAAAGACACTTTTTTATTTCTAAGCTCCGGTACATATAATGATCATAATTATATGTAACAATTTAGCTACAGACTAAACTTTTACTAAAATCTCTTTCTTCGTTTTGAAATTTCATTCAGATTTTATAGAACTCTTTCATCAATCTACTGATACAAGTTAATATTCTTATTATATGCAGCTAAAAACATTGGATACAGAGTGAACTTTACTATTACTAGATCCTTTTTTCATCCTTTTAAAATATTTATAAAATTTTATGGAGTTCCCCCATAAATCTAATGATATACGTTTTGATCATTATTTATAAGCAAACAAAATAGGTTTCAATACATTGTTACGTTAAAATGGCGCTTTCGTTAGATTTATCGCTTCACTCTGCTTTTTTTTGTAACTTCATGGGAAGCGCTCTCCGAATTGTAACTCTGTGGGTAGATTCAAATTCCGCGCGCTCCTGAGTTAGGAACTTTTGTTCGCTGATAGGGACATGGTTCCGTTCCCCGATAAGTTTTTATTTCTTTGGCGAGTTTCCGGGTTACGAGCGTTATTCTGGGGCCTTAGCTGTTGGAAATTTGGTGCCGTTCGTAGCCGCTACCATCTTCGAAGTCGTTCAAGAGGTTAATTTAGTTATGTTTGGAAAATAAACGCCCTCGGCGGATTCTCCTCTTGACGACGTAGTTTTGGGCGAATTACAATCGCCGCGTCTGTTTTGGCGGATTCTTTTTGATGGTAGCACCTCTTGCACGCCCATATGGGGTAAGTCCTTATCGGCATTCTAGTGCTTCGCTTAGGGTTCAATTTTGTTGTCAGCTTGACGTGCCGAGCTACAATCCACGATCCGGAATTTGGCAGCTGAGGGATTCTTCCTCCGGCGACCTCGTTTAAGGCCGCCTTGGCTAATCAGGGCCCCATCGTTATGCTGGGCTATTAACCGCTGGTGTCGAAAAGCAGAGCTTCCGTGAATCTCATGAAAGCACACCTAACACTAGGGACACCCATCAAGCCCCCTTTGCGAGCCATGTTGAGCCTATGAATTAAACTGCCCCAGGCCACGGATCTACTTTCAACTACCTGTACCAGCTAGGCGATAACTTGGACACTAGCCGAAAGTAAAGGCCCATGCCAATGTGTGTACGTCCAGGTATTTTTAGTGTGTAACTGTAAATTATTGAGAGGCTTTTCCTCCGATTGTATCCTGCATTTTTCATGAAAATTTAAGTATTACTTGCTGTAGACCCTATTGGGTCATTTGTCGACTTCTCCGAGCCAAAGATCATAATTAAACTGTGATACTTGAGAACTATATGTAGTTTCCTTCAATGTTGCCGTATACCGTTCTTTTGCAGCTATAGTTCTTAGCCCATTGTAAGAGCTCAGTCTGCGAATCGTCTGATTTAGCATTTGAGATACCTGGTTGATTGTCTCTCTGGATTCGCTGGCGCCCTCCCGGTTTCCTTCATTTAATTCACTGCACGCCGTCTTCGACTTGAGCTAGACGTGCCCTCCAGGTATCTGCTTTTGCTTATTTTAGTTGAGAAATATAGCCAGCGAATTAACTTATTAAAACATCGTAACAAAAAAATTGGCGCTCCAACGTGTGTGGCCTGGTTTCCGTAAACGTGCTTTGCACTTTGTCAAAATTTTGAGTTCTGTTAGCAACATTGAATGAGACCCTCTGTTTTTTTCTCTGGCCATTCGAATTTTAAAGTGTATTGGGTCATATTTATAGTAAACCGATGTGTGAATTTTTGCATGTGTTACATATATTATAGGTGTTTATTGCTATTAATTAGAAATTATTATTGTGCATGATTAGTAATTATTAAGATTGGTGCATGCTTATATTTAAGATATATTATTTATATTTTTGAGGGGCATATGTACAGGCTTGTGTTCGGGGAAACCGAGCTAGGGTATAAAATTTTGAACTCTGCGATAATAGTACATTGGAAAGATTTGTTACCGATTTTGCCTGGTATAGTTTAGCGTAGGCCCACCTAGGCTTTTCCAAATTTACAAGTGAAATCAATACTGGTTGTTTAATTTAATTAGCGGAAAGCTCTGCTTCTGTCTTACTGCGGTGTTGGTACGGAAGAGTTAATTCACTTTCTTTCATTTTCTGCGTCTTTGAGTAAAATTACGTGTTGTCATGGATATCGATAGACTTCTCGTAGACGAATTAGACTATGAACTTAGGATTCGGGGTGTCACTTGTGATGGCAACGTTGGGGATAAACGGAAGTTGCTTCGAGCCCGTGTTAGGCTAGAAAGATCCGGAAATACTTCGTTTCCTGAGGTTGAATTAGATGCGATGGGGGAACTCGATATTTGCCTCCACAAGTTAGGGAGCTTAGTGGACGAGATCGCGGCCTTTGAAAACCTTGTTAAGGGTAGTAATGATTTTAAACGCGTCCAAACTCGACTGTTGCATGTATCCCATCGTCTGGAATGATTGAGTCCTCCGGGTTCATTGCGAGACCGTAAGAATGCATTGTATAATCAGTGTTTAGGAGCAATGGATGATTTAGAAACTAAACTAACTCCTCATAGTGAAGTACAGGCCCCTCATGCCTCGGGTGTAGCTAACTTGCTAGATTTGGATAATGGTCAAGTTCTGGATGACGAGATAGGTTCAAATGGGGTATTCGACCATCCTCAGGGTCAGGCCCGAATTCTCTCGGAGATTCCTTCTCAGGTCCGGTTTAGTATGCCGAGTGTTAGTAATCCACGAGTATTTCATTCACCTATCGGTATAAATAGCACACACGTTTTCCGAGTCCTCACCTCGGTACAACAATTGCCTGCCTATAAATAAATGGAACCTTTGCTTTGATGGTCAATCGGGACTCTCCAGCTTTCTGGAGCGAGTTGAAGAGTTACGGGTCTCTCGTGGTGTTTCTAAGGAACAACTTTTCGTCTCAGCCGTTGAGTTCTTCACGGGTCATGCGTTAATATGGCACCGTTCGATAAAAGACACTGTGCAGAATTGGGATGCTCTAGTCAAGGCCTTACGTATAGCTTTTCTTCCTTGCGATTATGAGGCTGGGCTGTGGGATGAGATAAGGAATCGCACTCAAGGTGCTGATGAACCAGTTACCGTGTTTGTGGCTGTTATGGAAAATTTATTTTGTCGATTGCCCTCGGTACCTTCAACTTGTACTAGGCTTAGCCTTATTCGCCGGAATTTATTGCCCCACTTCCAAACACAACTGGCATTAGAACCGATTTCATCCATTCCAAATTTGCTGCGGGTTTGTAAGGCAGTGGAAGATGCACATCTTCATGCCCAACGGTTTTGCGGGCCCCCAACTAACGTTAGTCGCATGTTGGAACCCGACTTGGCATATCGGAAACCTCGAGTCAGTCCTCGAATTCATACGGTAGCTGTTTCTTCTGATGAAGGGGGTGCTCCTTCCAGAGATAATTCGGCTCGCGTTGTAAACTTTGTTGGAACTCCAGAATTGAGATGTAGGACATGTCGTTCGTGTGCGGGAAACGGGAAGCAGCGTCGTTAGGCGACCGGCTGGCGCGCTGCGATGAAATATCTTCGGTCAACCCTTGTGAAGATTTTGATATGAGTTCGAGAGCCGTTTTGAATTTTATTTTGAGTCATGCAGGCCCCGATGAAAGGCCTTATTTACAGATTTCGATTTTTGGAAGAAAAATTCTCGGGTTATTGGACTCGGGTGCTTCTCGCACTATTCTTGGCATAAAGGGTTGGAATTTACTAAGAGGGCATTGCCGTCTTGAAACAAATCGAGCGCCCACTTGTGTCATCGCCAACGGGATGGAGTGTCGGAGTTTGGGAAGCGTCACCGTTCCGATTAACTTACGCGATAGGGTTTGCCTTATTGATCTAATAGTTGTGCCTTCGGTACCCCAGACTGTAATTTTGGGAACCGATTTCTGGCGACGCATGGGTATCGTACCCGATCTTCGGAGTAATGAGTGGTCGTTTTCCAAAGATGATTCAGTCCCGGTGATAGAGGCCATTCAGACTGTCGAACATTTAACGACTAGTCAGCGCGAACAACTTGATAATTTTGTTAGGGAGACCTTTGAGCGAATGGGGGTTAAGCTTGGCTGCACTCATTTAGTTGAGCACGAGATTAAGACGACGTCGCCGCCTATTAAGCAACGGTATTACCCTATTTCCCCTGCTCTTCAGAAACAGGTGGATGTCGAATTGCAAAAGATGTTGGAGGACGGTGTGGTGGAGCCTTCAACTTCTGCATGGTCGTCACCTATCGTCATGATTAAGAAGAAGGACGCTAGTTACCGTTTCTGCGTTAATTTCCGACGTCTTAATAAAGTAAGCCAACCTGACGCCTACCCTTTGCCGTACGTATCGAGTACGTTAGACAAGCTTCGCGATGCCCACTATCTCACTACTCTCGACATTAAGTCTGCATACTGGCAGATCCCTGTTGCGGCTTCTTCACGTCCTTTGACTGCTTTTACTGTCCCGAATCGGGGTTTATACCAGTTTTGTCGCATGCCCTTCGGTTTGCATACGGCACCGGCGACTTGGCAGCGTCTGATCGACCGTGTAGTCGGCGCGGACTTGGAGCCCTATGCGTTTACCTATCTTGATGATATTGTGATTTGCACTTCCACGTTCGATAAACACCTCTCTGTCCTACGCGAGGTAGTCTCTCGTCTCATGGCCGCCGGCCTCACGCTTAGTAAAGACAAATGTCATTTTTGTAAGCCCGAGCTCAAGTATCTCGGATACGTGGTTAATGCCCAAGGGTTGTTGGTTGATCCGGAGAAAGTGAATGCTATTACTCGCATACCTACTCCCGTCTCGGTATCGGAGGTGCGTCGTCTAGTTGGCATGGCATCATGGTATCGACGGTTTGTGCCGAATTTCTCTTCGCTGATTGGCCCTTTGACTTCGCTTCTTCGGAAAAACGCTAAATTTGTATGGGATAACCAATGTGAGCGAGCCTTCCTTTCTATCAAGGAGCATCTGGTTTCGGCCCCTATTTTGGCGTGCCCAGATTTTTCGTTACCTTTTGTAATTCAGACCGACGCTTCTGGGTATGGTGTCGGCGCGGTCCTTAGCCAGCAACAAGCTGACGGAGAGAAGGTCATCTGCTACATCAGCCGATCGTTGTCAAAAACTGAAAGGAACTTTAGCACTACGGAGCGCGAGTGTCTTGCTGTTCTTTTCGCAATCGAGAAACTTAGGCCTTATATCGAGGGAACTAAATTCACGGTAGTAACGGACCACTACAGCCTTAAGTGGCTCAATGACATCAAGGACCCCTGGGTCGCATTGCTCGTTGGGCTGTTCGCCTCCAACAGTACGATTTTGATATTGTGCATCGCAAGGGCAAGGAACATGTCGTGCCTGACACGTTGTCCCGAGCCGTTCCTGTTGTTGATGTTGTTGAGGTGCCTCTTGAACCTGCTCGTGATACTTGGTATAGGCGCATGTGTCGGCAAGTTACCGCCAATCCTCGTAAATTCCCTCAGTGGCGAGTTAGTGATGGCCAGCTCTACAAGTACGTTCGGTCCGATTATCCTGACTTGGCGGATGATGACGAAGATCATTGGAAGTTTGTGGTCCCGAAATTTCAGCGTCGTGAAATCATTAGGCAGAATCATGATAGCCCTACGGCTGGTCATGCGGGCGTTAATAAAACTTTTCATCGTATCGCCCACAAATATTATTGGCCCAAATTGCGGTATGATGTCGCCGCCTATGTCCGTCGTTGTGAAACGTGTCAACGAACTAAACCCGAACAACGAGCTCCCGCTGGTTTTATGGGAGGCCATTCCTTGATTTCGAAACCTTGGGAGGTCATCTGTGGTGACATTATCGGACCCCTACCCCGGTCGTCACGTGGGTACGCCTACATTCTGGTCGTGGCGGATTGCTTCAGCAAATTTGCGCTGACTTTCCCTTTGCGGGCCGCATCAGCTAACGCGGTCTCGCGTCACTTTGAGGAAGATGTTTTCCTGATGTTCGGTGCCCCTAAGCGCATCATTTGTGATAATGGCGTCCAATTTCGTAGCCGTGAGTTTCGGTCCTTAGCCAACAAGTACGGTTGCAAGATCTCCTTTACGGCCAACTATCATCCTCAAGCCAATCCGACGGAGCGTATAAATAGGGTGTTGAAAACCATGTTGACGGCTTACGTGTCTGACCATCATCAGGACTGGGACAAATATCTGCCCCATGTAGCTTGCGCGACGCGTACTTTAGTTCATGAGGTCACGGGGAAGACTCCCTATTTCATAAATTTTGGTCGAGAGATTGTACTGAGGCACGAGCCTACGCCAGATGGTGAAGATCCGGAATTTCAGTTCGATCGCGGTCGAGACCTAGACACGCGTGTCGCCTTTTTGAGCAAATTGTACGCTGAGGTCAAGCGCCGATTGGGAAAGGCGTATCAAAATTCTAAGGCCCGTTATGACCTTCGTCGGCGTCCTTTGGAATATGTTCCGGGACAGCCCCTGTTGCGTAGAAATTACGTTCTGTCTGATGCCGCTCGTCAGTTCACGGCGAAGCTCGCCTCTAAATATATTGGCCCTTTTTATGTCAATCGGAAGTTCTCCCGTTGGGTCTATGAGCTAAAAGATCCAGACGGGCTTGTTCTGAAAGGCTTGGCATGCGAAGGACTTGAAACCTTATGATGACTCCGCTGTGACGTAATGGTCCTCTCTCGTTATATTTAGGGTGGTTGGATGGGCACTGTAGGGAAGGTCACTTTAGGGAGCATTTTTATCTTGCTTTCCCTCTTGTAAAGTTTAGGGTGGTTGGTTGGGCACTGTAGGGAAGGTCACTTTAGGGAGCATTTTTATCTTGCTTTCCCTCTTGTAAAGTATAGGGTGGTTGGTTGGGCATTTGCAGGGAAGGTCACTGTAGGAAGCTATTTCATCTAGTTCTCCCTATAATAACACTGGAGTAGCTTGCAGTTAGCAGTTGGGTTCATTGTGTGGTTTGACTTGCATTCGTGTCGAGTGAAGTTCATCTTTCGCTTTAGTGTAGGTTTGAGTTAGCTTGTTGGGTTTTGTTGGATACCTTTTGGGATTTTGGTGGCTTAGCTGTTGTTGTATGGTTGCCTTCAGCTATGCGTATTGTGTTGTTTTTTGTTGTTGTTACGGTATCCATATCGCTCACGCGGATTTCTATCCACAAGTGAGTCTCGAATCTTTGTTGTGGTTTCGCTTTTAGGCGTGCTTGGAGATGGAGAACGGTTTCGTTTACTCATTTAGAGTACGGCTCGTTCCGGATTTGTGGGACCTGCATTTGTTTCCGAGTCATTGTTCTGTAGTTTTCTTTTGAGCCTTTGTTGCCGAATGAAGTCTTTGGTATGTTCTGCTGCTGTGATTGGTTATTCCAGCTGTTGTTGAATTTCGTGTGAGGTATTGTAGGTCACTATTAGGAAACGCTTTCATCTTGTTTTTCTCCTCTTATACCGCTAGGGTGGTTGGTTGGGCATTTGTAGGGTAGGTCACTGTTAGGGAACATTGTCATCAAGTTCGTCCCTTTATTGCATCGTAGGACAGGTCACGGTAGGGGAGCGATTTCGTCTGACTTTCCCTCTTGTGCGGTCTCGGATAGTTCTATTGAGCACTTGGAGTAGTTCAGTCTGGGAAGTTTGTCAACTAGTTCTTCCACTTCCAACACTGGAATATTTGTGGCTGACGTCTAGGTCGATTTTATGTTCGACTTTGGTATATTCTGGGGGCGGCTGTAGAGTGTTTTCATGATAAAGCACTTCAGAGCCGTGTTGTCGACGAAAGTATTGAGTGTACTAATGTTCACGCTATTTCGCTTCAGTTGTTGGTTGATTGCTTGAGACCTCACGTCGAGAATTTGTCTGGCGCTGTTCGCGGGTTGACCTCCTGTGAGAACGAATTGTGGAGCTGGGATTCGAATGTGTCGGTGGTGTGTAGTTCCGTGTCATAAATAATTTTAGTCGGTTAGTCCTTCATTCTTCGCCTTCGTATTTTCCGATCTGGTCGTTTCCTTTTATTCCTATAGCCTATGAATGTTAGTGCCCTTCAGAGTTTGAATTGGTCTCCTTGCGTGATGTTGATGGATCTTACTACGTTTCGTTTCATTTCCCTGTGATCTGGTGTGCATGGGTCTTTTGGTGGTGAATGGGTCTTCGTTGCGAATGGGATGAAGATTGCAGAGATTTCCTCCAGGCCGTTCGGGGCGCTGCAGTGTCTCTCAATCAGCATGCGTGTTGAGTTGCGTGATTGTTGTCTCTGCCTTTCGCTTTTCTGGTGTCTGTCGCCCTCTTTTCCCGGGGTTGCCTTCTCCCCTTTTTGTCAAAAGAAGAACCCTAATCGATGTTTTGGGAAAATTTTGGGATTTTTGTGGGTACGGGTTGTTGGATTTATTCGGGGGAAGGGTTATTGGTTTTCGGTCTAACAGTGCCTTAACTGTGGGGTTTTGCTTCCGCCTCGGGGTTTGGTTTGTTTGTTAGGAAGTTGTCAGGGGGGTTGCTTGTGGGGGACGTGGTGGGGGTGTTGAGCGGTTCTGGTGGTTGGGACTTCTTGGCGACGGGTTGCCACGGGACTGTTCACCGGCGCAGCTTTACCATCCAGCAGCGACGAGCAGTCTCGATCCTTGTCGTGGAGGAGGTCCGGTTGCGGGTTCCGCTCGGGTTCGCGCCCGTCTCTCCGGGTATTGTTGTATTGTGGTGCGGGTTATTAGGGTTTTTTTACGTGGGTGATGGTTGAGGCCTTTGGTGCCTTTCTTTTCATTTTTTTTATGTGTAGTTGCTTCGAGCTAGTGACGGTTTCGCGATAGCCTTATCGAAAAATTTCTAGGAAATTTTTCTGTTGTGGTAAGGGGGGAGTTGTTACGTTAAAATGGCGCTTTCGTTAGATTTATCGCTTCACTCTGCTTTTTTTTGTAACTTCATGGGAAGCGCTCTCCGAATTGTAACTCTGTTCAAATTCCGCGCGCTCCTGAGTTAGGAACCTTTGTTCGCTGATAGGGACATGGTTCCGTTCCCCGATAAGTTTTTATTTCTTTGGCGAGTTTCCGGGTTACGAGCGTTATTCTGGGGCCTTAGTTGTTGGAAATTTGGTGCCGTTCGTAGCCGCTACCATCTTCGAAGTCGTTCAAGAGGTTAATTTAGTTATGTTTGGAAAATAAACGCCCTCGGCGGATTCTCCTCTTGACGACGTAGTTTTGGGCGAATTACAATCGCCGCGTCTGTTTTGGCGGATTCTTTTTGATGGTAGCACCTCTTGCACGCCCATACGGGGTAAGTCCTTATCGGCATTCTAGTGCTTCGCTTAGGGTTCAATTTTGTTGTCAGCTTGACGTGCCGAGCTACAATCCACGATCCGGAATTTGGCAGCTGAGGGATTCTTCCTCCGGCGACCTCGTTTAAGGCCGCCTTGGCTAATCAGGGCCCCATCGTTATGCTGGGCTATTAACCGCTGGTGTCGAAAAGCAGAGCTTCCGTGAATCTCATGAAAGCACACCTAACACTAGGGACACCCATCAAGCCCCCTTTGCGAGCCATGTTGAGCCTATGAATTAAACTGCCCCAGGCCACGGATCTACTTTCAACTACCTGTACCAGCTAGGCGATAACTTGGACACTAGCCGAAAGTAAAGGCCCATGCCAATGTGTGTACGTCCAGGTATTTTTAGTGTGTAACTGTAAATTATTGAGAGGCTTTTCCTCCGATTGTATCCTGCATTTTCCATGAAAATTTAAGTATTACTTGCTGTAGACCCTATTGGGTCATTTGTCGACTTCTCCGAGCCAAAGATCATAATTAAACTGTGATACTTGAGAACTATATGTAGTTTCCTTCAATGTTGCCGTATACCGTTCTTTTGCAGCTATAGTTCTTAGCCCATTGTAAGAGCTCAGTCTGCGAATCGTCTGATTTAGCATTTGAGATACCTGGTTGATTGTCTCTCTGGATTCGCTGGCGCCCTCCCGGTTTCCTTCATTTAATTCACTGCACGCCGTCTTCGACTTGAGCTAGACGTGCCCTCCAGGTATCTGCTTTTGCTTATTTTAGTTGAGAAATATAGCCAGCGAATTAACTTGTTAAAACATCGTAACAACATAGTAACTTCACCTTTACTTGAGTTTTTTTTCGTTTTGAAATATCATTCAGATTCTATTGAGCTTTATCATGATCTACTGACACTAATTTGGTTTTTATTTTTTTGTCAATAAAAAGAACTTTAGATATAGAGTAAACTTTACCTTCACTAGAGCCTTTCTTCTTCATTTTGCAATATTTTTCATATTTTAAGGAGCTCGTTTATGAATATACTAATAGACGTTTGGTTTTTATTTATATATAGATAAAAATCACGTTGGATATAGAATAACCTTAAGCTTTACTAGTCTTTTTTCTTCGTTTTCAAATAGTATTTAGATTTTTACTTTCTTTTACTATAAAGGAAGTATTGGATTCACCCCAAAAATTCGAAGTTTTCAACAGACCTTCACATTTTAGAATCCCCTGAACCCAAAAAACATGTGTTTGTTCATTGGTCTGTCTGTCTGTGTGTCTGTCTGTGTGTAGTAGACGATACAGAAAGCTTTTGAAGAAAATTGCATAACCGGAGGTAGGTATGATTTTTTAGTTTTTTCAATTATTTCAAAACCGGCTCTATAGTCGAGTCAATGAAGGTTTTAACTTCTTAATTCTCAGCAACAGCTCCGATTTTGATCATTTTTGTTTTAAAATGTGTGTTTTTAAATATTATTCAAAATCAGAAACATCCCAATTTCAGGAAATAATTTTTTATATTGTTTAAACAATAAAAACTGAATTTATGGGAAAAATTAATTTTAATTTTTTTTTCGCAATATTTGTGAAAATATTAATTGTTTTTATTGAAAATTTATTATCAACAATGTCTCCCGCACTCGTGGTTAACATGTATTTATATTGTTTAAACAATAATAGCAACATTTACGGAAAAAATTGATTTTTTAAATGTTTCTTTGTAATATTTACAAGAAAGTAAAGAGTTTTTATTGAAAATTTAGTATAAATAATATTTTAGACAATTTAAAATAATAATTATTTATATTGTTTAAACAATGATAACAACATTTATATAAAAAAATTTTTCGACATATTTATAGAAAAGTGAACTTTTCTATTAAAATCTTACGGAAAGATATATTTATTTAAATCAGAGTTAGTAATTATTTATATTTTTTAAATAACGATGACAATAAAATTTTAATGAAATTGTTTTTTTATTTTTTCTGGCGATATTTATAAAAAAGCAAATTGTTTTTATTGCAAATCTAGTACACAAATGAATAGTATACATAATTTGTTCTTAATGTTTTTTATTTATTTATGTTATTTATAAAAGTGTCATTATTTAAAAATATTTACATGAAAACTTTATTAATGAATATTATATTGTTTTATAATACAGTAGACGAATAAAAGTCTAATCGGCGTCTAAATCCTCAGTTTCGAATTCTCGCTCCTCTTCAATTGGTGGATGATTATTGCAATCATTGCCACTACAAACAATGCATGCAGGGGAGCAATGCAAACAACTTTTTCTGCATCCACATGCTGCCCCACATCCGGTTTTGCATGAGCAAAAATTAATTTTTAAAATGTTGTCCGGTGCTGCTGGTTGCTTCATTTGCACTGGTATTAAATAATTTTCTTTTTTCCAACCCCATTTTTTGGGAGGTATTAGTGAATTATTTTTCCACTGCTGTATTTACAAATAATCCCTTTTAATATGCTGCTGAGCTGCATCTTCTGTTGGAGGAATGATGCAATTTGAACGCTTTTCGTCTTTGAAGCGAGCATTATAAAACGTTTATGCCTCCATTCGTTTAAGTTGTTTGAAGGTTTTGCACCTTACAGTGCGAGAATAAAAAATATACCTTCGTTTAAAAGTACTTCTTCACGTTGATTTTCAAGCATAAATACTTCAGGTGCGGCACGTAACTTTACATTATTATTGAAAATTTTTACAAAATGATTTTTACCTCTTCTATAAAAAGCTGATGTTGTATCACATCCTGTAAAAGCGTGAATAAACAGAAGATGCTCCTTTTTAATATTTGGAAAATCATTTAAGCCTGTCTTTGATGAGTAAACTCTTGGTAATATATTGTTTTTCGGTGGTCTAAAAAAAATAATTCCTTATTATCTGGCGATAACGCCATTAATAATACCAATACATCAATGTCTTCAGCTACAACAACGACATGAGGAGAAAGGCAATCTAGAGATGTTTGAACAATTCAACGATCAGCATCACCTTCTGCTTGAGTGCATTCAAAATTATTTTCAATGAGCTTCTTATAAAGAAGATTAATAAATCTATTTTTATTCTTGCTGTTAGCTAAAAATTTTTCCTTAGTTGTTTGTAAAGACATATCATCATCAAATAAATAATCAATCGAGGCATTACCGACATATCTGCGATTCCTTTCTGAGGCTTTAGTGCCATCAGTATTATACCCATCAAATACAACTTTAACATTAGTGCCATAGTTGTTACGTAAATATTTGATGTAGTTTTGACAAATGAAAGAAAATTTTTGATTTTGGTCCCAATTCAATTTGTGTAGTAACATACCGCCATCAATAATATAAAAAAATGTATTAACATCATTAACCTTCGTTTTAGATTGTTGAAAAATATCGTATAACGATGATTTTGTAGTTTTTCTCATTCCGGCATTATCAAACAGGGAAAGAGGATAAGGGGCCAACTCGTAGTCAAAATAATGTCTAAGTTCGTCATTATCTTTTTTAAAAAAACATATTCGTTGAAAGATTAAATTTGGATCGACGGCAATTTCATTATTATTCACTTTAACTTTACTGTTCATGTTTAATAAAGATTTGACGGTGTCCTTTATTGTCATTTTTATGTCTTTAAAGTTGAAGACGTTTGTTTTATTTCTTAGTTTTACTCCAACTTCAAACGCTTTATAACAATCTATGGTATCATCAACTACAATTCCTGTAGAAATTCCCATAACTTGTTGTACATCGGGAAATGGATTGTGATTTGTAAAAAATTCTGTAATTTTATGTACAGCTGTACAATCTTCATTTATCATTCATAAATTACACTTCACAAAATTCTTCCATTTCTTCGACTACAGCCGTTGAAAATATCGCTGATTTAATCCATTTGAAAACCACACTTGGAGTTACTCCACGTCTAAACGGTCCCCCATCCACCTTCATGGATTTCACCAGTGTCTGCTCTATTGTCTGATCTGTCGATATTTTTGAGAAATAAACATATGACCTTCTGGCGCTGTGATTTTGTTTAAATTTTTCAAAATCGACCGCATCTAATTGGTCTTCTAATTGACTCATTTTTTGAAAATAAATTTCACTTGATTTTGCATAAGGAAAATGCCTTGCAGCGTGAAAAAATGGAATCATTAACTCGACAGTTCTCAAATGTAAATTCCAGTCTCCCATTCTCTCAGCAGCTATAAAATCCTTGACAAGAGATATCATACGAAAAGGTAATCCAAAGTTTACAAGTGTTACCTCTTTCTTCAAGGAGAATCTTTTTTTTTCAAAGAAATTCACTAATTTGATAAATATTTCATTAGTTTCCATTTCAGTGTAATTAAAATTGTAAAATATCGCAGAATCTTTAAAATTTCTTTCAAATTCGGCAAATTCTTCATCACTTTTAAGATCATCAAATATAATTTTTGAAAGTGCTAGTTGCACTAAACTGTGAGCACGCACTGCTCTTGAATAATTATGTCCTGATAGTATTTGATCACAAGTTTTATGTGCATATACAGTTGAAAGTACTTCTTTTAGACCACTTCCAGCCATAATATTAAAAAAAAAATATATAAATGTTGTTATCATTGTTTAAACAATTTAAATAATTATTATTTTTAATTGTCTAAAATATTATTTATACTAAATTTTCAATAAAAACTCTTCACTTTCTTGTAAATATTACGAAAAAACATTTAAAAATCAATTTTTTACGTAAATGTTGCTATTATTGTTTAAAAAATATAAATACATGTTAACCACGAGTGCGGGAGACATTTGTGATAATGAATTTTCGATAAAAACAACTAATATTTTCACTTATAATACCATGAGTAGTCAAAGTTATGTCCATTGCGCTTTGGTAAGATTAATCCCAAGCGCAATGGACATGAGTAGTGATACCACCGCAAAAATAATCTACTTAACTTTGACTAAGAATGGTATTCGAGGGACTATTTAATGAACCAAACTACTTTTTCAAATTAATTTTTAGTAAATCTAGCAACAAACTATGCAATTTCTATAGTAACAGATCACTAAATATTGACCTTTTCTAATAAAAATCACATTTGTTTAAAATAGTCACTTGAATACCTTCTAGCAAGATATATCCACTGATATTTTTTTGATTGGTCAAGAAACGTCAGAATTCTGTATTTTCATTGGTCACTTTTTGACAGATGTCAGGTGAATTGAATAGTCACAAATACTGCGAAAAAAAAATTTTTAAATAATTTTTCCCATAAATTCAGTTTTTATTGTTTAAACAATATAAAAAATTATTTCCTGAAATTGGAATGTTTCTGATTTTGAATAATATTAAAAAACACACATTTTAAAAAAAATTTGATCAAAATCGGTGCTGTTGCTGAGAATTAAGAAGTTTGGTCGATTTTTAGGCTTTATTGACTCGACTACTAACGATTATTTTAAAACTTTATATTTTTATTGCATTTTTAATGTGTATTGATGTGAGATAGGTAATTTTCTAGTTGAGTACTTCTAAAATGGGATTCTTTTGTTTTCTTTCTATTTTTTTTATTAGCTTCCATTTTAAATTAAACACCCGGTATATTATTATATTTTTGAATTCAGCTTAAAATTTTAGAGAAAATTTTTCTCTTGAACTAATGCCTTATTTTGTACCGTTCTTGTAGAATTTGTAATTTTGAAAAGTTTTGACAAATGCTTAAAAATAATAAAAAATCAAATGTTTGGGCTAATTGTAAGATCACTGTAAAAGAAAGTTGTGTGAGTGTGTCACGCCAGCTTTTTTAGAACTCTTTCATGAATCGACTAATACACGATTTCATCTTCATTTATGTGTAGCTAAAGGGAACTTTTGGATATAGAGTTAACTTCAACGTCACTAAAGCCTTTTTTCTACGGTTTGAAATATTATTCAGACTTCATCAAGCTCTTTTATGAACCTACTAATACACGTTTTGATCATTATTTATATGCAGACAATAAGAATCTTGGTATTGAGTAAACTTCAGCTTAACTAAAAATTTTTTGTAGGTTTTGAAATATAATTATTTCATATTTGAAGGAGATATTTTATGAATATACTAATATACGTTTTGATCCTTATTTATGTTCAGATAAAAAGAACTTTGGATATAGAGCGAACTTTACCTTTTATAGAGATTTTTTGTTTTGATATACTAGTCATGTTTTATGGAGCTCTTGCATGAATATACGAATATACGTTTCGATTTTTATTTATGTGCATATAAAAAGAACTTTGGATATATAGTAAAATTCATCTTTACTAGGGTTTTTTTCTACGTTTTGTAATATTATTAAATTTTTATCAAGCTTTAATGAAGCTACTAATACATGTTTTGATCCTTATCTATATGCAAATAAAAATAACTTTTCACATAGAGCTAACTTCAGCTTTACTAGAGTCTTTTTTGTACATTTTGAAATTTCATTTGGATACTATTGAGCTCTCTCATGAATCTACTGATACAAGCTGTGAGCCTTCGTTATGTGCCGATAAAAAAAACTTAGGTTGTACGGTGAACTTCACCTTTACTAGAGTCTTTTTTCTCGGGTTTTGGGACACTAAACGAGCGCGTCACCAGGTGGCGGATAGGAGAAGGGCCTAGGTCCTCCGGACCAAGGTTAGTGGTTAGCTAGTAGGGATATCCCGGGCCTAAGCTCCTGTGTGATGGAACGAAAGCTGCCACCACGGACCATCCCCCCTCTTGTTGTAGCCGCACAATGAATTTCACAAGGTTTTAGGTTACCCTCGTGTTTGTGCCGTGCGAGGCGACCCGTGTCGGTTGGATGAAGGAATCCTGGAGATTGAGCTGCCTCTGGGACGGTTTGGTTTCCTGGAGCGCAGTAAGTATCTCTTTGGCACTGATTTCACTTAGACGGGAGGTCGAGACTAACCCACCTCGATCAATCGGCTGTTCCGTCGGGTCAGACCGTCGGAAGGGTGAGCTCTTTGGGGGTGAAGGGGAATGCAGTAGGTTCCTAAGGTTTCTAGGGGTTCTGGTTTCTGATACCCTGGGGCACGCCTAAAGGTCCCTGCTCGTGTGCAACTCATCTCTAGAAGCTATATCTCCTTACTATCCTTGGCGTCGAAGTTCGGCGTCCCCTTGTTGGGCTCCGTGGTGGGTGGGCAGCTAGGGAGATGAATTCTTTCTTTCAGCATGGATGACAAGAAGATTGATATTCCTCAACCAGAACCGCAACAACAGCAGCAGCAAAAGATAGAAAAAAACGCAACAGACCCTTCCAAAGAGGAAGAGGATTTCTGGCTCCAAACAGAAACGCAGGAGGAAGGCTCGCCTAGCTGCAGAGAACTCTGGCGCTAGTGCCTCTTCCTTCACACAAGGGCTGGCTCCTAAAGCTAATCCTAAGGCGGCAGGTTCGGGCAAAATGAAAGATAGAAGTGGGAAGGGACGTGGGCTCTGCTCAACCACTACCAAGGGACTGGCTCCCAGAGCTAGCCCCAAGGTGGTTGGTTCTGGTAGGCCTACACCTTCCACAAGTAAAAGGATTAGATCGGATGGAAGCACGCCCTCCACATCCAATCCGAAAAAGAAGGTCAAGCCAGACCAAAAGGTAACCGAAAGGACAGGTGGTTACAAAGAGGCCCTTACAAGGCACCTCCGCGTGGCCATCGTAGATCTAAGGACCCCCCTCGGTAAGATCACCCAGGTCCAAGCGGACCCAATAAAAGCCCAATTGCTGGTGGCTCTGGACAATCACATATTCGCCCTAGCTGAAGGCCAAATTGCACCCACTTTCAAGGGCTGGCAGTACTCCGGAGAGATTCTTAGAATCACCTGTGAGGATGACCAGTCCCTGAAGTGGCTAATAGAAGCAGTGTCAAACCTGCCCACTTTATGGGAAGGCGCCCGTCTCAATGTCGTCCAGGTGGATTGGCTGCCCAGGCTGGCGAAGGGGAAAACCTTAACCTATGGAGACTGTTACTCGCCGACTGGCAGTGCAGTACCCCGGGATAGGTGTTCGGGACTGACCCCTCTTCCACTCAGGCGAAAAGGAGGAGCCCGTTTGCAGACTCCTACTTTTTGGGATAAACGAAGAAGCTGAAACAGCAGTCAAAAGTAGAGGTAGCACTATCAGTTTACAACTATAAAATTAAAAATTCAGAGGCCTGGAGATGTATCTCCAGACTCCAACCCCCCAGGGCAGGGTACGTCTACGGATACCCCTAAACCCCTTTCTGCTGCAGACCAGGGTGCGTCCTTGGATACCCCTCCACCGCCAGTAGGAGAGCCGCTGCTACCACAGCAGCCATCCGAAGGAGAAGCCTCACAACCCCCCATCCCCATGGATACTCTTGAGGAGGAGAGGGAGCTGATAAGTATGCTTTTAGGGTCCTTTTAGGGTTGACCTCATGTCCACCCAACCTGGACTAAACATCATACAAATTAACCTGCAACACTCTCGAGAAGTTGCTATTACTCTACGCAGACAGCCCGACAGCCAGCAGGAGACTGTTGCATTAATACAAGAGCCTTGGATTGTAAAATCAAAGATCTGTGGATTAATTAACCGTAATGGCACTGTTTTTACAGATAGCACCCATGAGAAACCAAGGACGTGCATCTACTGTCTCAAGCATTTACAAGCCTTTGCTTTGCCACACCTCCGTACGCGTGATATTACGGCGATACAGATGAGCTGTAGTATAAACGAAGGAAAGAAAGATGTCATCTTCGTATCGGTATACCTCCCCAGTGACTCAATTGACCCTCCACCTAGCGCGGAGTTGATCGAATTGGTGAACTATTGTGAGAGGAACAACAAAAACCTAATTATTGGCTGTGATGCAAATGTTCACCACGTTTCGTGGGGCAGCAGTGGCATTAACACCCGAGGTAGATTTTTACTTCAGTACCTAATAAGTACAAACCTAGAAATACTGAACCGTGGATGTGAACCAACTTTTGTCACAACGCGTAGCCAGACCGTGATTGATGTCACTCTGGTCTCTTCAGATATTTCCAAGAATATTGTGGGCTGGCAGGTATCACCTGTTGTGTCTATGTCAGACCACAGATGGCATTGTTTCAAATTATCTGGAACTATATAGCTCAACCAAAACAATATCAAAACCCTAAGCGGACTGACAGACTATCTTACAAGACAGATCTGGAAACTCACCTGGTGGTTTCGGTTTTCCCAGAAAAGATTGATTAGGTAGAGGACATGCAAATCAGTGTGGATATTCTGCAGAACTCGATCCTACAATCTTACGAATCGCCATGCTCCTTGAAGACATCCAAAGCGAGTCGCACAACCTTCTGGTGTCCGAAACTCGACAGGATGAAATCAACATTGGGCAAACTCTTTAACTAAGCAAAAAGAACTAGAATTACTAGTGACTGGAAAGTCTATAAAGACCAAAAACGATTATACAAAAAAGAAATCCGCCAGAGACAGAGGAACTCACGTTTTGCAGTTCCGTAGAGACCACTGCCTCCGCGGCTCGGTTGAAGAAGATCCTTTCTAAGGATCCAAACCAACAGCCAGGCTGTCTCAGGCGAGGGGATGGTTCTTTTACAACCAAACCCGAAGAGACAGCGGAAGTGTTGATTCAAACACATTTTCCAGGCTGTATTGTCACCCCTGACAATGTATGGCCAAGACCCAATATCCCACCTCCCTCAGAGGAGGATTGGAATGTCGCAAACCAGGTCGTACGGGGTGACAAAGTAATCGGTTCTATAAACTCCTTTCTCCCCTTCAAGTCGCCAGGAGTGGACGGTATCTTTCCAGCCCTACTACAATGGGGACTGGACCTGATGCTTGTTCATCTGGTGAGCATCTACCGGGCATGTATCGCTATTCGATATATACCGGAGAGATGGAGAGAAGTGAAGGTAGTTTTTATATCTAAACCAGGGCGTACGGATTATTCCCAGGCCAAATCATATCGTCCCATTAGTCTTAGATCCTTCTTACTAAAGACGCTTGAGAGACTTTGTGACAGAGAAATACGGAAAAGGGTGCTGGCTTTACACCCATTGTACCTGAACCAACATGCCTATATCTCAGGAAGATATACTGAATCGGCGCTACATGCTGTAGTGAACCGTATTGAGAGATCGCTGGAAAATAAAATGTCCACTCTGGGAGTTTTCATTGATATTGAATGAGCCTTCGACAATGCTTCCTTTGAGAGCATTAACTCTGCCTTATGCAGGCATGGTGTGGCACCACTCTCTGTGAGTGGATAAAACACATGCTTGCGATGAGAGCAGTACAATTTAATATAGGAGACCACTCCATTAGAGGTATTGTGACGGAGGGCTGTCCGCAAGGGGGGGGTTCTGTCTCCACTACTGTGGAATACAGTGGTGGACAGCCTTCTAAGCACACTCAATGATACTGGATTCTATACTACTGGATATGAGGATGACAACGTCATCCTCATTACTGGCAAGTTCGAAGGCACGCTCTGTAACTTGATGCGGACAGCTCTCCGAATAACGGAAACATGGTGTAATGAACAGTCCCTCTCTGTCAATTCTTCAGAGACAGAAATGGTACTTTTCACTAAAAAAAGGAAGGTGGGACCTTTACGTAGACCTCTCCTATTCAATACTTCTCTTAGCTTTTCAGACAATGTCAAATACTTGGGAGTTATTTTTGACAGACAGCTGAATTGGGAGAAACATTTAAAAGTTAAAACTGAAAAAGCATGCATGGCATTCTGGCAGTGTCGCCGCGCTTTAGGTTAATCTTGGGGACTCTACCCCCGAATTACCTTGTGGCTGTATACTGCCGTGATTAGGCCCATGCTATGTTATGGGGCACTTGTATGGTGGCCCAGGGTCAGAAAGGCTACGGCAGCAAGTCAACTAGGACATGTGCAACGTCTTGCCTGTTTTAGTTATACAGGTGCTATACGCTCAACTTCTACGGCCGCTTTAGAGGTGATCTTATGCATTCCACCACTTGATATTTTTGTGGAGGAAGTAGCCGTAAGGACCGCCTTGAGGCTGCGCTACAAGGGCTGTGGCACACAGCAGGCAAGGGAGGCAGGCATACCCGCATTCTGAATGAGGCCGTCGACAGGATCCCTCTTCTGGACGCTATGGTAGACTACCTACCTCTGCAATATGCCTTCAATAGACAATTTGACGTCTATGAAAATGCCGGGTTTACCCAGCATATAGATATATCCATCTTTACTGGTGGGTCGAAAACAAAGCACGGAACGGGTGCCGGAGTTTTCTCTGACGATCTGAACCTCCGCCAAAGTATACTACTAGGCAAAATGGCCACTGTCTTCCAAGCGGAAGTAATTGGAATAATGCATGGTGCGAAAGCAATTCTTGAAAGGAAAATCGAGAATCAATGTATTGGTATCTTCAGTGACAGTAGAGCCGCTCTACTAGCCCTGGGAAGTTGCAAAATTACCTCAGGTGTGGTGCTGCAGTGTCGTGAA
The DNA here is from genome assembly GCA_940337035.1 of Agriotes lineatus. NCBI lineage: Eukaryota > Metazoa > Arthropoda > Insecta > Coleoptera > Elateridae > Agriotes > Agriotes lineatus. The sequence continues at coordinate 131,735,023 of OW679196.1, read as the reverse complement.
GCTCTAGAGGATATTTAAAAAAATAATGTCGTTTCCCTTGTATTGGTGAAAGGACATAACGGTAACTACGACAATGAGGAGGCTGATGAGACTGCGAGACTGGCTTCCGAACAAGTTCTCTGGGGGTCAGAACCCGTAATCCCTATATCCCTGACAATATTAAGCTCTATGCTATATCAAGAAACCTTAAACAGCTTCAAACGAAGATGGGTTAACATGCAAAGCTGTCGTCAAGCAAGGGCTGCTATTACAGCGCCCTCGCCAAAGACAGCCAAATATTGCTTGCAACTGTCCCGAAGAAACCTTCGACTAGTCGTGGCTATCCTATCTGGACACTGCACTCTAAACCAACATATGCACAGGATGGGACTGGTGGACAGCCCAAACTGTCGCAGATGCAACGAGGATGACGAGACAGCAGAACACGTTCTGTGCCACTGTCCAGCTCTCGCAAGAGTCAGAGGATACATGTTGAGGGACTTCTGGCCCAATATGGTCAGAATTAGCAACACTCCAGTTGCGCTCGTCCTTAAGTACATTCAAAGGATTGGATGGCTTGAGTGATACCCAACTTGGAGAGCTGCTGGGAGGTAGCACAATGGGCCCACTTAATGCGGCCTAAGTGCGTGTGAGGTAACTTACCCTCCATTTTTAATCCAGAATCCAGAGTCCTTTTTTTCCGTTTTGAAATATTATTCAGACACTATTGAGCTCTCTTATAAATCTACTGATACAAGTGGTGATCGTTATTTATGTGCCAATAAAAACAACTTTGGGTGTAGTGTGAAGTTCACATTTACTAGAGTCGTATTCCTTCGTTTAAAAAAATATTATTTAGGTTTATGAAATCCCTTCGTAAATCTACGCATATACGTTGTGATCCAATGTATGTGCAGATAAAAAGAACTTTAGATATAGAGCGAGCTTTACCTTTTACTAGAGTTTTTTTTTATTTTGAGATGCTATTGAGATTTTATAGAGCTGTTTAATAAATCTACTATTACACGTTTTGATCTTTATTTAATGTGATAAAGAGTACATTTGATATAGAGTGAACTTCATCTTTACTGAAGTTTTTTGTGTTTTGCAACAACGTTTATATTTTATGGAGCTCGTTTACGAATCTACTAATACACGTTTGATTCTTATTTATATGCAGTTAAAAAACTTCACCTGTACTAGAGTCTTTTCTACCTTTTGAAATATTATTTAGAGCTCCCTTTTTCGTGAATATACTATCAGTTTTGATCCTTATTTATGTGCAGATAGAAAAACTTTGTATATATACTCGAAGTAAACTTCACCTTTAGTAGAGTCTTTCTTCTTCGTTTTGTAATGTAATTCAGATTTTATCAAGCTTCCTTGAGTCTACTAATGCACGATTCGATCCTTATTTACATGCAGATAAAAAGAACTTTTGATATAGAGTAAACTTTAACTTTACTAGTCTTTTTTCTACGTTTTGAAATATTATTCAGATTTGGAGGAGTTCTGTCATGAATACTTATACTAATACACATTTTGATCTTTATTTATGCAGAGATAAATTTTTTTAAAATATATAGTAAACTTCACTTTTACTAAAGTAGTTGTGTTAGTTTTGAAATATTTAGATTTTACGGAGCTTTCTTATTAATCAACTGATACGCTTTTATATGTAGATAACAAGAATTTGGTCATGTTGTCCCTACATAGAATGAAGTGCCCAAACTTTACTTTACTATATATTTGACAGTATTTAAACATGTCTCAAGAGTTTCTGTAGATTCACATTGTATTTGGAAGTTCGCGTTTGGGTACAGATAAAGAATATTTAAGTTTTAAGGGTATTGACTATGATCTTGTAATGTACAGAAAAATACAAATATTACTCACTGACCAACCAGTTGTAACACACAACACTGATTTAATCACTTACCTTTGATGTTGACAGCTTACTTCCTAAGGCGTATTTCATCCAACGCTTACCACCGACGAAAATTATCTCTCTCGAGAAAAAGCACGCCCTTAATAAAACTTCCTTTCATTACCAGTCGCGAGAGCCACAAATTAACTTTAGATTTATTTTGTTACGATGGAGATACAACACGTTTTATTTGGGCTTATCTAGTAGCTGGAGGTGTATGAAGAATCCGGCTTAATGAGCTTTTTCCTCCGCCTTTGTGATAAAGCAATTCCAAAATTTGCCCCATTAACTGTAGCTGCCAGCTTCCCTCGCCCTACCAAGGTAGTTGGCGAAAAACAACACAGCTTCTATTTAAATTTTTATTTCCTAAAATAGGATACAACGTATTCACAGATAATGATTGTGGTTTACCGATTGGTGCACATGTTTTCTGAAGTATCGATATTGTCCTGACAAAAACTACACTTAGGGTACAACTAGAGGTACAGTTGTAGTCACATTTCTATCTCTACGGGGGCAGCGATTCCGACCAGATTCGCTTTCCGGAAATTTTCTAGTAGAAAACGCTCAGGCTTACAAAATACCGATTTAAAAAACGCAAATCTGGCCGAAAAAGCCCTAATTACAACAAAATCGCCCAGCTGGATCCAATTTGAACAATAAAGGTTTACATGCGTTCACATTCGAAGGGGGTATTTTACAATGTAGATGTATTACTAACCATCCTACTTCTATTAACATTTAAATACTTGATTGCAGTAAAATTAAAATCCAAAGCTCCGTGATAGTAAAAAGCAGAGCCCGTTACCCCTGTTTCAAGTTAAATCAATACCTTGTCATTTTGTACACAGAATTTCAGGGTTATTAAAGTGGTGATTACGAAACGAAACGTAGGAGTATCAAGTAGTTTTCATAATTTCTCTTCGAATATGCATTGAATCCAGATGGACTTGACATTTAACTTATGATTTGAAACAAAATGTATGTTAATCTATACACAATACATGCTGTATTTTGAAACAATAACTTTAGGTCTGATCCATTTACTGAAATGATTGTTTTTTTAACGCAAATTCTGATCTTGGTCAACAGTATTGGTGTTATAACATGATGTGTTTAATTATAACAGGTGTTGACGACTTCATTTAAGGGATATATTTACATGGGGAGTTTTCGTAAAGTTAATTGATCTTATATCTACTTACGAATTAAGAAAAGATTGTTTTACAATTGGTCGGAATTGGGTACATATATTTCAGATTTCTAAGTCAGCTGCTTGCGCAGTTTATATAATTATCAAAGTTGCCTCGACTTAATTAAGCTTAAACTAAACCACCTTCTAAACATGAGTAAGACGACTGTTATAATAATTACAAATTTACAAATGATTACTTTAAATGGCTAATGGTAGAGCAAGCTATGTTACACAGGTATGAAATTAGCTACTTGGTGTATGCATAATGCTTACGATTGCTTAAGCTAACAGTCCAACTACCCTAAAGGGGAGGAAATGTAAGTCAAGGGTTGCGGCTATTTATAATATTAATGACCAGTTCACTTTTTGGTAATTCACTGTGTCACGACATGGCCTTGGCCGTAAAAATCTAGTAGTATGCTAGTTAATAAATCAAAGGGGGTTGTTCTAGATTCCATTACCTGGGGCGTTGGTGCACAAATGTAAATAAAAGAAAGGAAAATCTCGCTTCGCCTTAAATTAAAAGGATTTTGTTAAAATCCCCGCATTAATACCCTTGAAGGTTTTATATTCTACCGAGCTTTCGAATTCGCCTGCTTTATTAAAAAGTATCGGTGATCCTATCGTTTTCCAGCTTTTTTCATCTGCAGTCCACCTGGACAGAGAAAGCGTCATTATTATGATGTCGCATCGGTGTGGTAGACCGTTTTTTCCAATAATCGATATGTTTTTGTTGGGCAACAATAAATTTTGTGTATTATTGTTCGGAAGCTTATCAATGTTTGCAGAACGCACGGCTAATACTCTGTGTGTATGGAACAATGAAATATTTTACAGTTCAGTTTTCGCGCTAACGCTTTTAAAGGCGCTTTAAACCTACACGCCCACGAATATTTCCAATATCAGAATTCAACGGACGAAAGAGGTGGCTTTAATTTTTAAAGCTGGCATGCAAAAGCACATTCTTGTTAAAAGTTTCATTTGAGAGCGAATATTTGGCTTCGATTGGATTACTCAACCTGCTTGTGCAAATTAAAAGCCGTTGCAATTTGAGCAAAGGAGTAAAATGTAAAGTTTTTTGCAATAGAATCGAAGACCTGCAAAAAGATTTAATTCACTCCAGGAACGATCAGCCGAGGAGGAATAATCAAAATGAAGATGTAAAATTTTACAATTGAAAAACTTCATTTACATTTTCCTTTTTAATTGAATTTGGTATTAGCCTTCCTCGAATTAAATTCGAATAGGGGAGGTTCTGATTTCTGCCCGTAACAATTATGTCTTTGTTGTTTTCCTGCGACGCAACGTGTCGAATCTTAATATATTTTGACGTACTTATACAGCAAACACTCTAAGAACTCATTTTTCTTTAATAGCAATTATGTATCTACGTATGGTTTTTAAAAACCATTTTAAGTGAGATAAATTTGTAGCACAAAGAAAATTTCGAAATGGACAAAAAACCCCCTTCGTGCGAGGATTGAGCAAATCACACAATCAATACAGACGTGTAAAAAACAAACCGCTTGGAAGAGTGTATCGAAATACAGGTTCTAATATGCGTTGGTTGAAAACTCCACTTTCAGCTTTTACGCCTGTCTTGTTATGCATTAGAATTCCTCTGGCGCAGGAAAGTTAGAATTTATCGAGGATAAATGCATCGGAAACGCGTATAAATCTAGATTCAAAGCAGCCTGTTAACTCTGGCAATTTGTTGATTTTTAACGAGAACGAGATTGCGTTGTATCGGGTTGTACAGAACGAAGTAATGTAAGTGCAATTTCAATTAAAAATTTAATTAACTCGTAAGCCGTTTAAGGAGACGTTTTTAGGGTTTTGTAATCCGAGTATTACCACTGAACAAGGCCGTAGCTAACTTAAAAATTCTTCAGATGCGGCCTACGCGTTTTTTTTACTGCATTTCAAATATTTTTTCTGAAACTACGTTTGCGACACGACCGTAGGGTGGGTTCCCAGAGCACTACGTCAGCAAATCATTTTCTGTGCGCATTATACACATGCTTTTTGCAATGATTTTCTTTAAATAATCTAACAAGAAAAAATTTAATAATAGAAAATTTAGTACTTCAAAAATAATTGAAAGCAAGTAACTCACAATTTAGTTGGTATAAGTAGTCTTCTTTTGTCAAAAATAATTGACTGCCAACTTAATAAAACTTATGGACGAACAGAAATAATTATTTTCTGTGCCTTTGCGTCCTTTGAATCGAATCGACAAAAGTGTTTACAGCAGCATTTCCATAACAACGATCCTTAGACAAATGAAATGTAATATTTTCTAAGTGCACAAATGTTATACAGAAAGAAAACTTTCTATTAACGATTGGGAAAAAAATGTTTATATGGGCATGTACTTGTCTGGTGTGTCCTGGTGTTTTGGCACATTTGATTAGTTATTACAGTTTTCTGTAATAGCAATTACCCTTATTACTTAATATTAATCACAGCTAACCTAATTATTATATGGTATTACACCGAATGTAAATTGACTCACGTACCATGCGGCTTTCAGTAATAAATTAATCTTGATATTTAGAGATAAACTGTAAATAAAAGCTTTGGAAAAATACTGCTTTACCATTCACATTATTGCTTATAATTTTCTTTTCTGCAAATCGAAAAAACTGAAACTTCCACTTTAATAATAATCAGAAATACATTGGAATCGGCGAGTTACATTTGCACCCTGTATAAGATTGATATGTAATTTACTGTTCGAAATACACAACTTGAATAAGCTCTTAGAATAAAAATTATGCTAATAATAGCGGTTTACATAATAAAATACGCCTTGGTGTTATTACTCGTACATTTTGGACCCAGGTACTGTGAAGGTTAAAGGAGCTACGCGTCTTTCAGTGGCACATTAATCTATATTGCTTGTACTTACCATATGCAGCTAATATCAATAAGAATGAGCCTATTATTCATTTTGAGCCGTTTCTGTTCCAATTAGTAGAGTTATTCGTAGAATGACCAAAAAGGGAAATTTCAGAATTTACTGTTTTCAATAAAAGTTACTTACAATAATAATTATTACTATTAGTTATTTTACTTAAGTTAGAATAATGGCAAAGGAAAACTTTTTATCTAAAATGAACGTCTTTTAAATAAGATATGTGCGCATGAATTCTACTAATTTTAAAATAGTAGAGGATTAATATTATATCAATAACACTATTCAAAATCTAGTGTTACTTAGTGGAAAACTGAAAATTGTAAATTAGTAATAAGGTTCGTGAATTATTCAAGAGGACTTAAACCTGCGGTTGTGTTTCTCTTAGATTGCGTACTGTCGGATTAAATTGGTTATCGCTCTTAACATTTATACTTGTATGTGTTTATATATAAATAAATTATATGTTTGCCTGAATGATATTAGACTATTAAGCAGAAACCAATACTATTCTATATTGTCACTACAGTTGACCTTCCGACTTTTGCATTTCTGGACACTGCGTTTATATGTTTCGAGAAAATTATAAATATTTTATTTTTATATATACATAAAAATCAATATAGTTCTCTTGAAAATAAATTAAATTATATTTATATATGTAGTTTGTGTATTGTATATCCCTATACACCAGTATTTCCATAGACCTTCAGATAAATGTTATTCATTAACTAAACAAATATAGATAGAAGCGATTTTCATACCTTTGAAATCGAAAGATTTTAAAATTCCATATCATAATGATGACAGTTAATTACTCATTTGAATTCCGAAATTTAACGATGTGAACAAATTTCAACAAAAACTCAATATTTATTTGTATTATTTCTCTAGTAACCAGGCAACTGCACCACTAGATATATTTTCATATTTTAAATATTGATCTTAAAATTACATAGACTGCCAAAATGTCTTAGTTATGTTAGTATTATTACATATTATTACATAAATATATATTTTATCTTACATATCAGAAATCGCCGATAGCCTGTATGCATATACCATAAGAAATTTGTTTAATATGTTAGTTTTCGAAACTGAAATGTTGTTATGCTGATTCAAAAGAAGTGTGGAATGACACAATGACTACATACAGCCTGCACAAATATACATTCAGGTACAATATGTATGTATTATCTGTAACCTCATTTACCTTGCGGTGTCGAGGCTGGTGCTTTATGCGCTGGCATCTGGCGGTACAATGATCAACTTGCCCCGGATTTGGGATACAGAATTGATATTATTTTAAAATTTAGGGTTCTGGAAACTGAACGCATATGTTTTTTTCTTTAATAAAAGAACGTCGAGCATTGTATAGTGTAAGTATACATTTTTATTACTAGTAAAGGTAAATTGTTGTAGAAAAAAATTTTATGTCTATATGTAGTTTATATGTTTTATATTTGTATGACTAGTTCCAGTATGAACAAGGTATATCGTTACAAATATTTTTCGTATGTTACTTACGATCTTCCAAAATGCTTTTCATTATTTTACCTAATTATTATTTTCAATTACTTTGTCAAAATTGCTATTCTTGTTCAAGAGAACTGCTGAAAAATCTCTGAAATTTTTTGTAGCGTTTCAATAATGATGCTAATTATTTCTTTGGGTATTTCGCCACACTACATAATGTAAATTATTAGGACATTAACGTTTCGAAAGAAAAATCTGCTTCCATTTTTAACAACTAACTAATTAAATTTATAATTAACTACTGGGACCTAGCTTATTTTACTGGAGATCTGACAGTAATAGTAGATTATATTATAAGTGAGAGAAATGCATCATTATTTGCAAGTGAGAATTTTGAATCGCGAGTGCCCCAGCACGAGCGATACAATTTCTCACGAGCTTATAATGGCATTTCGCTCACGTGTGATATACGACGTTTTCTTACAGTAGCAATTCTTATGCCTAAATAGTTTGCGCAGTCAGAATATGTCGCGAAATAAATTTATAATTAGTCGCCTATGATTTGTGACATACATTTGACAGTACTGAAGTGTATTGGCAGTACTGAAGTGTATTGTCAGTCTATGTCAAATTCGAGGTTCGTAGGTTAGATTTTGTTTGTTATTTGACACAAACTGGCGCAAAACATAACCTGAAAATTACGAATTTGACATAGCTTGACAGTGCTACCAACAATGCAGTAGTATAAATAATGAAAACTCACATGTGAATAAAACTTCATTTATTCGCAATCACATTGTAATGTGTCAATTTCATGACATGACAACAGCTGGGAACTAGATGATTACTTGAAACTAGCCAGGAAATTATTACATACCCCGAAAAATATTACATACCTGAAGAGTGGGGTGTTTCCATGGTAACAAAACATTGAGTGGGTTGTTTTCATGGTAACAAAAATATTAGCTACATCAAGATATCTATTATTCAGAATTCAATTGTAGTTATTTTTAAAATTAGATGATTGCAAATAAAATAGTATACATACCACGGTGAAAAGTTTCATTCCTGTCTCGAGATAAAGTTAACCTCGACGCTACGCGTCTCGGTAAACTACCTAATCTCTCGACAGTAATGAAACACTTTCCACCTCGGTATGTAATATACTATTTAGTCACTGAAAACAGTTGTATAATGTATGGTAATAGCTGCTACTGTAAGATAAAATAATAAACCGCTTGACTTTGGCAGCCGACTTCTTGATTACATCTTTAAGAATGGATAACCAACTAAATATTATTTAAATCAAGTGAACGTGTGGACACGCATTCGTCTTTTCTTAGTAAAATATAACCAATTTCTTTAATTTTACGATAGCAATTCGTCAGATAAAATCTTTGCTACGCCAATATATTTTGTTTAATAACCTGGTATTTCTTGATTACATATCAGTGTTCTTTAACCCTAACTTCTAAATGCCTTAATATTTTCCGCATTAATAAAGAATACTATATACAAGGTGAGTCATTAGTACGGGAAAGCTCGATAGCGCTTACATAGTTGAAGATTTGTTTACATTGTACACAAGAAGTCAGAGTGCAGTTTCTAAAGTTATATATGCAATATACAGGGTGCACAATATTTCCAGATCCCCATTCAACCTAATTTTTTAAATAGCACACTCTGTATATTTTTATATACTTGGATTTCTCCCTACTCCAGCTTTATAAACAACTCCAGTTCTCGAAATATGTGTAAGTGGTTCTGAACTTATCCTTTTCTGTAAAAATATGCGCCCGTAGACACTTACCCAACAAATGACAATTTTTGGAATATCAAATTGATATTTTGTATATGCCTAAAGAACTTTGTGGAGTATAATTTGGCTACGAAACCCCATATATACATTGTGTGGTCACTTTGTTGTGTCACGTTAAATTCTAGAAATTTTTAAGCGCCATAACTTCATTTTTTCAAATGGTGTATTTGATTGCTTAGTTGTCTTCACCGTCTCATTCTTTTGCACCCCATATGTTTTCTACCTTAAATTGATAATTTTGAATATAATTACGTGTTTTTAAACGCACACATATATCGATACCTACCCAGAACCAAGCGTTCTTAATACATTTTTGCTTGACATACGTCACAATCACACTCGTGGTATGTCACGTTTTTAATTTGTCGGGAAAATGAAATTAAAGAAAGATGTATTGGGAGAAACTGAGAAATACCTACATAGAGGACACGCCAATGTTAAAGCCTTCCGAAATGTGCAAAACATGGTTTTATCATATTGACAAGTATGTAATATGAATAAGTTAATGGCGTAAGCACAATCGAACTTTCTCGGACTAACGATTCACCCTGTATACAATTCTTTGAGTGTTGTTTTTCGTTAAACGGATTCGTTTTTGCAGCTACTGAATGGCAAACCTTCTGTACACAAACTGATAAAAAGCTGAATATACCGGATTAGGCATAATTTGTTTTTCTAATAACTTTTATTGTATATTACCGAACAAAATAATAATAATATCATCATAAAGAAGAAAAATGGGAGATTTGTTTCGCCTAGTTGTACGTATCCTTAATGAAACCGCCATTTTTGATCTCACATTTTCAACTTGGTTTGCCAATTGTTCAGATAAGATCCTTTAAATGCATTTTGATGTTATCACGAGGTTTTGGGGATTATTTACAGCTGTTAAAGTAAATCGCTGGTTAATATCAAACGTACTCATTGTGTTGATTTTTTTTACAAAGCTTAGTCACATGGCTCGAACGAAACGCTTATTTAGGGAATGGTTCAATAATCGTGGTTGTATTTACGCCAAAATAATTAAGTAGATTATGGGTTCAGAAGCGGTGTCAGAATAGAAATGTGCAAAATACGTACAGAGTTACACAATGAACATCAACTACCTATGACAAACCCTGGCAATATCCGATAAATCAAAGTCCTAACAAGTCCATCTAGAGACATTCTGGAGTTCTCCGAATATCATACTGTAAGACGAATACTCAATAAGAAAAAATACCACTCATACAGAATAAGTCTTGTCCAACAACTACTGCAAGAATATAAGGAATGTCGTATGCAATTTGATAGTAAACTCTTGGACAAAGAAATGAATTTTCAAATGTTGAAAATAAACTGTATATGTCTGAAGAAGAGCATTTTTATCTTTTTGTGAACGTTATTCGACAGAATTTTCGTCCTTGGGTTTCGAATCATCGACAAGAAATGCTCAGGTTCTTACTTACTCAACAAAACTGACAGTTTGTTGAGGGGTGTCGTCTTTCAGAGTGATTCGACCATACTTTCTCAAAAATGACGATGGAAAAAACAGATATTACCAAATGCTACACTTTTTAACCCTAATTGCAATATCTTGGTATTGAGAATGAATAATTTCAACAAGATGGAGTCACTCAGACGGCCAAAATTTCTTCGCGAAGCTTTCCCTGTTCGATAGGAAGACATCAACTAGCCTGCTCGGTCACCCGATATTTCCCTATCGGAATATCTCTAGAGTTGTGTTTATATAACACGTCCAAACACAATCGCAGAGTTGAAGACGGATATGAGAATTGCGCAAATATCGGTGGCTATCTTAAGGCGAGTAATGAATGGCAAACGTAGTAAAAAGGGCAGAGAAATGAATTAATACCTTAAAGGTATTGTACTCCATAGCTAAGCTATGTATCTTTTATCTTTCTTCTTTATGATGATACAATTGTTATTTTGTTCGCTAATATACAATAAAAGTTATTAGAAAAGCAAATACTTTATGCCGGACCCTGTACAAATAAGTTTTATTTTTCATTATTAATACAGGCCAGTTGTCATAGTCGTGTCTTTTATAATTTTGCTAAAGAAGAGACGCTATAAAATTATTAACCGTTTACATTTTGCAAATATTTGCAAATAGATATGTAACATCATATGGGGTAGAATTAGTAAAATATTGTTGTTGTTGCCGCACAGCTAAACGAATTGAAAAGCCAGTTATACAGATTGTCCTGTCTTTTTGCCCGCAAAATTTGTTTTATATATAGTTAATTTTATTCTAACCAAACAATTTTATATCACCTCACACTTCTCTTTGACTGCTCAATAGTCTACAGCTATTTTAGGTTAAAAACCAACCATGAACCTGTCATCAAAATTAACATGTGCTTGGCATTGGTTATAGTTGACAGCTTCTTTTGGTTTTGTCAGTATTTCTCTAATTTCTTGAATTTTCCCAATTTACATAAGTTGATGGATGCCATTTTGAATAGTGATATATCGAAAATAATCGATTATACGAGACGTATTCCGTGAAACACCACGAGACGCTTAGGGTCGATTGGTGTTTCATTAGGCAATACGTCGACTCTCTAGAATTTTCAATTGTCGAATTGTATACAGGCCGACTATACCATGAGTAAAGAAAATAAGTAATAGTAATTTACAATGCAAGTAATGTTACCAAGCTTTCTACATTACGAGAGAATAATGTGAATGAACGAGCGACGTTAGGAGCGAGTTCTTTAAAATTCTCGAGATGTTAAATTCGAGATTAGCAGGTTTTGCGTCAGTCTGTGTCAAATAACAAACAAAACCGAGGGGTATTCCGCGAAAAAATATTTTGTACACTAATTCCCAAGATTGTTAATAATTCCTCTAATTCCATACTAATTCCCTAGTAATTCCCCTAATTCCCTTGTAATTCCCTACTAATTCCTTAGGAATTCCCCTAAATCTCCACAATGATAACTAGTAACACCCTTAGTATAATACTAGTTATTTTAAGATAATATCACCAAAGTGACAATATTAATATCTACTCTTCAATTAAATTAAAAAAATATAAGCAAGATAATTAGATCTAGAAGATTATGTTGGAAATAGCGGTCAGGATTTCGAAGTAAACCAATTTCTATGTGGTCGAAGTTTCAACAATTTTATTTCGTCATCTTCACGATTCTGAAGATAAGCAAACAAAGATTGTTAAGTCTATACATACATACTAAGTATGGTCATTCCTAAAACGCTAAACACTAGTCATATAATCGCTTAAATGTACAGTTAGCTATAGTAGTTATAACTCGATATTTTTTTTAATAATGTTTTGTTTGTTTTATGATAACCTTGCGGATGGTGAAATAAGATTGTTAAAAGTCAACCAGATAGATTTCCACAAAATTTCTTCAAAATCCTGACCCCAGTTCTCAAAATACTACTTCTACTTTAAACTACATGATTGTTAAAACAAAATCTTGAAGATAATTAGAAATTGTGGAAATGTTTGCAATAATACCCCATGAAAAATTAACATTTTATTCACATAAAATACAAGGTGAGAGTGTATATCTACGGTTAATGTTGAGGAGGTCCAACCTTTTTAATTCAAATGGCCCGATTCCAATTAGATTGATAGGACCGTAGAAGATTAAATTTTTATGTGTATTATCAACGCCTTGCTTTCGATGCCAAATAAAAGAGTTGAGTTGGGCTTTTCAAAACTTTATTTTGTATTGCTCGTCTCCACAATCTTAAATTATTTGACCAATGCAAAATGACTGGTCGTTGAAAACTGCATAATAGCTCTATTCTATCTAATTTAATTTCCAGTCCTGTTTTGCCTATGCCGTCTTTAGATCCGAACTGAAAAAATTCTTCTGATCCATCAACCGAATCGGAATCGTCGAGTGTCATATATGTTCTTCTGATTCAAGGTTTGAAGTCGAGTCAGTGTCATTTGTTTTATT